>VSDK01025178.1:56642-75195 GCA_009767595.1 Symbiodinium kawagutii
GGACCAAGGGACCAGAGGACCAAGGGACCAGAGGACCAAAGGACCAAGGGACCAGAGGACCAAGGGACCAGAGGGCTAGAGGAATAGATCCTAAATTCTTTTTTGAGGGTTCGGAATTTTTTTTGGAGGGTCCCTAAATTTGTTTTTGAGGAATCCTAATTTTTTTTTTGAGGGGCATCCCACAAATATGCAGGTTGTTGAAAATGGTTAATTGTCATGGTTGGTAATGATCATTGTGAACCGTTGTGAGTGTCATGCTTCACAATGTTTGGTCAACCAAGGCTTGTCCAAGCCTCAAACTTGTCAACTAACAACGGTTCAGAATGGTTGATAGTGATTAAGAATTAAGAATTGTTAAAAATGGTTGATCATGGTTAATCATGGTGAATAATGGTTCAATATGGTTCATACTGGTTCGTAACGCTTGAATGATTGATTCAGAATGGCGATTGATGCTTAAATCCTTCACCAGTGATTCATACTGGTTAGGAATGAGTTATAATGGTACTGATTTTTGATAATGATCGTCCTCTGTCACCAGCGCTGGCGAAGGGATTATTGATAATGATCAAATATCCTGAACCACCGTGCATGATCATTATAGCCAGTAGTGATGGTTAAATCTGCTTCGTCGTTATCATTTGTCATGAACCATTGACAATGATGGTTTGCGATGGTTCGCAGACAATGGTTTATCATGATTACCTCAGTGGCAAACATGATTCAATCACCATGTTTCCTGAGCAGTTACCAGCTAATCATCGAACCCTGCTTACAGTAGCCATCAGTAACCGTCAACATCATTAGCGAATCATTACACCCCTAACCACCATTAATCATCAACTGAACATCAATGATTTATCATTAATGAACATGTTGCTAACCTCAATCAAGCATTGTAGCTGGTACGTAGATCATTATACCCACAAGTAATCATGCTTAGGAATAGTGGATATACCAACAGCATCTCCAAGCATCCTGGTTTGTTGTTATCCCCCTGCTACCACTAACAATTAATTAGCGTTTATCAACAAATGGATCCGCCAGTTTTGGGGTGCTTCGTGACCACCAGTGTAAGCCAGTTAACCCTCATTACCACTATCGAAGGGCAGCGTACAAACGACATTACCACCAGACTTGCCACGAATCGTTATTGGTTATAAGTTATAAACCATCGTTGCCCGCCACCACACCTGACCATACACTCACCGTCACCATGATTTACCATCAACCATCACTCACTGGACTTTTCTTCTCACCATATGCTAGCTTCTTTTCGTTGCTGACCATCATGACGCTCATCCATGGCCATTCCTCACGCGCTTAAACACATCTCGCCTAGCGCCACTTGCCGTGCGGCTTCGATGGCATGTTCCTGGCGACGCACCGTTGCAGTGCACCTGTTGGGGGAAAATGGTGCAGCAAGTAGTGATGACTCATGGTTCCTGCCGGTCAGTGATTACTCATCCCCTATAAATATCTATTATGAACCATTATAATCCCTGTTGACCCGCAGGAACCATGAGTAACTATTCCTCCCTAGAGGAGAAATCTTTGGTTAACCGTTACTGTTGGGTATTATCCCCTATCATGGACCAGTATGGCAGTGGGTCAAAACCCCGTACCCCTGGTTCCCCATCATTAACCATTGTTTTCCTTTTAAAATGGTTGGTCATTATCCCCAAGTATGGCTGGTTAATATTGACCCATAGCCTTATAATCCACCTATTATTACTGGTTATCATCCCCCATTATTGGTTGGTTAATATAATCCCCATCGAGAAACCACCATTTTAAGCACCATTTGACCCTGTTGGAAGTCTGAACTTCGGCGAGTCCACCGCTGTGCAAATCGGCACAGCGCCAGTTGCATCAGCCTGCGCGGCAGAGGACGGGGGATGAGTGACTGACCATGATGAGTTAATGGCTACCCAGGATGAAGCTAAACCCCTGGTTGATGATCATAGGGGGTATCCCCTAAAAGCTAACTGGTTTCCCATTAGAATGGAAACCCCCCCAATAAACCTAGGGTTTAGCTTCATCCTGGGTAGCCATTAGCCATTTTAGACTTTGGTAAACCAACCTGGCAATGGAAAATCACACTATATTTTGTAGGGAAACCCTGGGAAACAACCCACAAATGCTGAATTTTCCATTGCCATACTGGTCAAACCGTTACTCACGCTTACCGGTGGATGAGAGGGGATAGTTGCCATGATCAAAACGTTGTTGAAAGTCCCACTGATCTGATAGAGTGTTAATATCCTCTCAAAATAGACTGATGGATCGAATTTCAATCATGCCCTTCTTTGTCAAAGTGGCAACGGGAATCCTACAAGTGGTCCCATCTTCATGCCGGAGTTTCTCAAGTTTCAGACCCCCAAAAAGTAACATTCCAAGCACACAAAGTTCCAGCGGAATGAAAGCCTGTCAGGTTTCAGGTCTTTGGGTCAGTTGGATCTCTCAAGAACCCTCCAGCACCAGCCACAGAACGGTGCTGGCCGATCCACCACCATGGTTGACAATGGCAACAACTGGGGTTCCTTGCTGATCCCTGTGGTAGGCGTATTAATGCGCCAAGCATTGTGACCAGCCATCCCGAAACAATCCGACCATGACCCAGCAACCACATCTTCCACTGTTAGTTTCAGCCGAGGTAACCACCAGCTCAACTGCCTAACCATAAAACATCATTCACTGAGCATTTACTATTATTCATGTGCAAAGCTTATCAACCAGTATGAAGCACCATTCTCTCAAGCTTCATTCGGTAGCCACTATCAACCATTAGCCATTACCAACATCGCTCATGTCCACCACAGAGTGGTTACAAGTGCGAAAGCCGCAAAAATTCGCCATCATCAACCATCTCTGCTAGTGCAGGGGAAGGGCAGGGACCAAGCGTGCGCAGCCATTGTCAACCATTCTCAACCATTATCAACCATTATCAGCTTTTATTAACCATTTATCAACCATTATCAACCATCATCAACCATTATCAACAGCTGTCACCCTCAGATCTTCCTACGCACGGCACCTGTGCGGATGCCAGGGTGGCTGCATCGTCCAACACATCCAGGGCGCGGTCAGGAAGGAAGCGGCCTCGCGGCCGAAACGGTCCATCTCTTGATCCACTGGCGTAGGGGTTCTTAATGGTTTTACGGTGGGTTTATTGGGGATTTTGTAGCATTAAGAAGGGATTCAACAGAAGGGTTTAGAATTAGAAGGGATCTTATAGCATAGGATTTATTGGATTTAACCCTTATATTGGATTTTAGTAGCAGAGTTTTGAAGGGATTCTGGTGATTTGACGAGGGTTTCACAGCAGATTATTGTGGATAATGGGGGATAATAAGCAACACCAATAGTGGTTGAACAACTATTCTATATATATATATATATATATATTTACTCAGCCATTTATCAGGGTTTTATCGGGGTTGTAACCATTAATAATTGTTAATAATAGGGGATAACCTGGGGATAACCAACAATAATACTGGTCAAACAACTACTAGTTGGTGGTCTATTAGAGTGGGGGACCCGAAAATGGTTGGTTTACTGGTTTACTACTAAAAGTATTCTATATTGGATGATTTGGTGGTACCCCTGGTCTTGTTGCTTATCCCCAGCATCAACCATTAACCAGCTAGCCTTACCATCAACAAAACCCCCGGCGCAGTCATTAGCATTCTTCACCATTGTTTATTATAGGTGACCATTCATAGACCATGATGGCGATTAAACTCTTCTTGACCATCAACTATATGGTTGTTTCTCAAAATCGGGGACCCCCAAAAATGGATGGTTTATTACTAATAATGACTATTGGATGATGAAATGGGGGTCCCCTATGACTTGAGAAACCACCATATGTGATTACTGTACCATAAAAGGTCATTGCCATCATCACCAGCCGCTCCTTCAACCATCCCTGACCAAGGCCACACCTCGTAGGGCTCTGGACCCACGGACCGAGGCGCGAACCGCCTGCGGTTGCGTTGCGCACGGTTCGCGCGACCGTTGTGGTGAACCCGGGAGTGCCACTGCCGTTGAAGCAGATCTGGGAAGGTCATCACTGGGAAGATCTGGGAAGATCAGTAGGCCAAAACTGAGAAGATCATCTTGGGTTCGAAATTGGAGTTTTCAAAACAGTTTTGGGTTCGAACTTGGTTTGACATGGAGCGCAGTGACCATTCAGTGGTAAGGCTTATGATTTCTCCCAATACTAACTAGTGAGCTCACTATATCTTAGTATCCAACTACCTCAGCGCCTAGAACCCCGGAAAATCCAAGGGTCAGCAGTGAAATGGTGAGCGAATGCTGCTGTACTCAGCTGTCCCAGGTTAGCACCCAACAAGAAACTACCCCTACTTCATGGAAAAACACCTCAGTCAGCTGTTCATGGTTGGCGGTGGCTTCTGAGTAGTTGGATGCAACATCAACTTATATCATCAACTACCAATATTTGGGGATTCTTAAAATGAGAGTGCCCTTCAATCATCCAATAGTAAACATTGATAGTAATAGACCAACCATTTTGGGGATACCCCTATTTTGAGAAACACCAATATATGAACAACTCGATTTTCTATGACATGGCATCAGACTAGTCGCTAAGCCGGCATTCAGCAATGCTCTTCTGCTGCCCACTGCCGCCTCTGGTGTCAGCTTCACTCCATGGTGTTGCCTGGTTGCTGTGATGGCTGTCCAAAAAAGCCCCCGTGCAACGAAAGAAGGGCGAAAAACGCAAAAGCGCGACAAAAAATAAGTGATGCCCCGCATGGGTTTACCAAAAACCAACAAGAACAAGCAGTCAATAGCGGTGTCACTATGAGACTCGGGAGATTTGGAACGCGTTGCCTGTTAGTGACCACAGGCACCCGCAAAAAGCCTAGGCCTAGCACCTGTGGGCATGGCCAGACCCATGGATCACCGACAAATAATCTCCTGCCCTCAATACGCATGTCTCCAGAAACGCGATGAATATGCAATCTCCTGTTGGCAGCATTAAATATTAGGAAAACAGGATTGCCAAAATCTGGACGCCTAAACGGACACAAGTTCACACAAACAAGTAGCAAACAAAAAAAGAAGGGCCATCTGCGGCTGGGGGCTCGTATGTGGTCCCGGGGCAGGAGTTTGACCGCCATAGGAGGTACTACACTTGGCACCACAAATATGTCCATTTAAAATGAAACTCATGAACGTTACTAGTTATAACCAAGAACGAAAAGTTTGACAGGAAAAAAGACTACCTAATCCATGAAATCGAAAGCTAATCCACGGTTATAACTAGTAAAATTCATGAGTTTCATTCATAGTTTGACTATAAATTCATTAGTCTCATTCATTAGCAAATTCAATCCTAGTAAAGTTCTTGGTTTCACTTTGCTTCTCCCTTTGACTCTCCCAGGCACACGCCATTGCACACCCCCGGGCTCCGAGCTCAAAGGCTGGGCACATGGCCAGGAGCATCTCTTCAGCTGCAGCCTACGCACCAACGCACCCAGGGAACCATCTGGTCATGCCTAACCGGGAAGTCATTCACCGACCCATGGGGTGGTTTCTCAAAATAGGTGTACCCCCATAATCATCCAATCTTGGTCATTTATAGCAATAAACCAACCATTTATTGGTTCCCCTATTTTGAGAAACTCCCATGGACTTATGGACAAACTGGTGATCAACGATAAGTGATCAAGTGATCACTGGTGTCATTTCCTAACAGGTAAGTCAAGTGATCAACAACTCTACTAATAGATTATATTGGATCAAATCATTCCCCAATAAAAACCAATGGCAGAAGTGGTAACCTTTCTTAGTCACCCCGGGTTTCTCATTCATGGTTAATAGTTACCCAGTAAGCTTTCACCAACCAGTTAAGGTTTACCAATCAATGTTTACTGGAAGCAGCAAACCATGATCTGGCAGATGTGAATGGCCAGTAGTGACTCAGGTACCTGGTTGATGCCAGTTGAGACCACTGGTTACATAGCACTGGACCGCAAGCCGTAGCTGCCACGGTCCGCCAGCTAGGCATCCTCACAACGACAGGTGTCCACTAGCGCTCCCTGCCACAGATAGTCAGCTTGGGAAATCTGTCAGATTGGCGAAAGCAAAATTGCAATTGGCCTTGATCCATACAACTGTCAATTGGCCTTGATTCATACAATTGTCTTTTTTGCCAGCAATTCATACCTATGTAAAATATGACAATTGTATGAATCAAGGCCCATGGGTGAAAATTGTGATTCTCAAACGCTGGAACGTCTGGTATACGGATTCTAATATATCGGCTTATACAATCATATACGCATGTCCATGTCTGTATATGCATTTATTCGTTTGGAAATGCATGCGTTTGGAGACATAAACATAGATACTTACATGGGGATACACGTATATATTCTATATTCATGTGCGTACGGGTGCATAGGTTGCGGAAATCGTGCATTCGCCCATGCCCAAGGATTGCCAGAGAAATAGATCTGGAAGGATCAAACAAAACTGCTGTAAAGCTGATTGAATTGGGATATCGAGTCCTGGAGGCCAAACTCAGGAATAGTCTGCTAGCGATGCACAGTACAAGTGAAAAAAAAAACATTTACAGTACGAGCATACTCTACTGGAACAGATTGACTTAACCAATGTTAGCGATCAACAATAGATATTCCGGGTTTTCACCATGGATGATATTGCCATTCCCAATTTTAATCATCATCAATCATCGACATCCACCTTACCAATAATTAATCATAGACATGAACCATATTACCACGCAAACCATTCTTACTTTCCAAACCGAGCAATGTAAGTGGTTAATGGCAACTGAACCAACCATTTACAACCATGTTTCACCATCACCACCTATTCGCATCATTACCCAACCAACCATTGATAATAACAATATCCAACCATTCTCAACATTACCATACTTAACCCACCTAATAACCATTACTCATCATCACTTGCCATCACTGACTATGATTAACAATCACTAATCGACCAAATTGGTAATCACTCTGGGTGAACATTCACTAACCATTACGAACTATCACTAAGGGTTCATAAACGGTATTGATCATTAACTATTTAGAACAATTATTGTCTAACGGATTTTGGATGACTACAGTAACAGTAACCATCATTCGCCCACGAAGCATTACCTAAGCCTTGCTGGTTTTGCTCAGGAAAAGAAACAAAAATAATCAAACCACCAACGAGTACTTGCCTAACCGTTGCCGTTACTTATTATCGCGAATTATCGACGGTGATTGATCCGTAAAAAAATTACCGTTTAACCACTATTTACCATTACCTAGCCATTACTGATCATGATAACCAGCATGAATTATTGTTAGTTATGACCCCCTCCCATCAACCATGACCTAACCGTTAGTTTAACCATGACAACCAGCACCCCAACCATCACCACCCCGCTCCTCGGTGGGTTCCGCCAGCTCCACGATAACAAAGCGCCGCTCGAAAGCCTTGTCCTGCGCCATGGCATGGAGAAGAATGGTCATGGAATGGTCATGGAATGGTTAGGAAATGGTTGAATAATGGCTGAACAATAATGGTTGACCATTCATAATAGTTAGAATGGTTGAACAATAATGGTTATTCATGGAATGGTTGAAAAGTCAAGAATGGTTAACAATACCATCGCTAGTTACTACAGTAATAGTAGTTCACAACGGTTAATAGTCAATAGTAGTTGAACAGTCAATAGTGGTCAATAGTGGTGAAATAGTGGTTAATAGTAGTTAAAAAGTCTACAATGATTAATAGTCAAGAGTGCTTAATAACGTTAATGATGGTTAGTTACTATGGCTAATAGTGCTTAATGATGGTTAACGAACCAGCTACTAGGTGGTTAACAAGCTAGTAACTGACCATTGTCAACCATGGTGCTATAGTGGTTTATAGTGGTTAGTAGCTAAATCATGGTTAACAATGGTTGGACATTGAATGGTTAGGTAACGAATTAGCTACTAGGTGGCTAACGATGGTTAATCATGGCTTATACTATATTGCTAGTAGTGGTTTATAGTAGCTAATAATGGTCATTGATAGTGCTTAATACTGGTCAAAAGTAATCTGGAATGGTGATTAAATGTTCTGTAATGATCAGTAATGGTCATACAATGAGTAATAAGAGTCAACTAATAGCGGACAAATGGTGATGCGTTCTACCAACTCTGATGGTTAACATGATTGACAGTGGCTGTCACTGGTTAATGTGGTTCGGCGAATCAGGATGAACAAGGGTCAATGGCTGATTCTGGTAAGGGTTGGTTCGCATGGTTGATTACAATGCTTGTTCATTGTGGTTAATGATGGTCAATACTAGTTATCGTGAACCATGGTTGTTTCATAATGATTGACAATGACGGCGTGTGATATGAATCATACATCATATCTTACAATTGTTTGAATATTGGTGGGTATGGCTAGACAATGCTTCTGAATCATGATTAAGAACGGTTATCAATGCTTAATGATTGTTTCTAATCGTTGCCCAATAGTGCTAATCATAGGGACCATTGCTAATAATTGATATCTGATGCTGGTTGATAACGGTGAACACCACCTGACGACAAGAATAATGACTGACTGTATGATGACGAACGATGGTGAATAGTATTGTGGCAAGAGGGCTCATGATGATTGTACAGAATGATCACGCTGTTGTTCTTAAACACCCACTCACACAGATGGGAAAGTGGAAATGCTGCCAGTGCGGAGCAAGTCTGATCAAGACGGAACAATGAAACTGTTGAACCAATAAAATATAGAGTGCCGTCCTATTCAATTTCAAAGGCTAGTTAAGAAACAGGATTCGCACCTTATTCAAGATGTTCAATTACAGGACCTCCTACAGGAAATGTGGTGATGATGATTATTATTATCATTATTATCATTATTATTATTATTCATGATGGTGATAAGATAGAGAAAGTGATGATGACATCCGCGCAGTGACCAGAATCGCTCCCCGTATGTCGATGGCCGCATGACGCATGTCTGTGTACATGCGGTCAGTAAAATGCCCATAACCAACAAAAGCACTCACGAAGTGGAGCCTCCCGCGGCAAAAAGGATCTAGAGCCAGGATGGCTCAGCGAATGAGTGATTCCAATCAAATTGGTTTAATTCATAAGCGAAGTCATAACCGCTGTCCACTTCACCCCTCACCCAGGCTGCCTGATTCTGAATGAGTTTCTTGTACTCCGCAGTCGTTGTAGCACCTGAGCCAACCGGGCTAAACCCAGTTTAGCAAAGGGTCGAGTCTACAACCAGGATATAAGTCGGGGGCCAAAGCTATGGAAGTGAACCAAGATCCAAAAAAAACTCGACTTATAACTTGTTCAATCTTGGTTGGAACCTTCCATGTGGCTAATCGTTCAGTTGTAAGACTAGACCAGTCTACCCAAGTCCGGCATCTTGAGTACAGGCTGCAGACAGTGCCGTACCCGACCAGGACACCCGCACCAATGCAGCGCAGCTCTCCGCGCGCCAGCGCAGGTTTCAACAAATTTGCCTCAGCTGGCGCAGGGATTGGCAGATTACTTGGGCGTTCAATGAACGATTGGCGAGGTGGGCAAGCCGGAAGCTGGTTAAGCAGCCATAGGTGCTGGATAAAGTCAGCAGCATGATTCAACAAAAAACAACAGCTGTGCTTTCACCTCCGGTTGTGGGTGGGAAACATGGATGATTCTTGGGGGTTGTCGTAGTTCATCCCTGAATTTGGCTTGGCAAAAACACCCACTGATCCAGCTTGGCATCTGCTGAAACACTGCAGCTTCTTTGTCATCCTTCCGCGTTCTCAGAATCAGCAGATTCAACGGCAGCTCACCAGTACCGTCGCCAGTTTCATCATTGTCAACCATTGCTCAACATCATTACTCAGACCACCGTTCTGCAGGAGTATTAACCAGTACCAGATCATCAACCCTCACTAAGCATCATTAGTCTACTGCTGATCATTTGCAATCATCCAGTAGTCATCGCTTTAAGTAACTACTGCTAGCCACTATGCTTGATCATTCACAATACCTGACCACTTAGTCAGTCAGTATTCTTGATCAACTTCTACGAACCCCTTGCACTGGGTCATCAAGAACCATCATTAACCATGTATGTGGCATTGGGAACCACCACTCACCATTAACCATTAACCATTAACCATTAACCAGATCACTAGGCATCATTAACCACTTGTTGATCATTCAGTATTAACCATCAGTAATCATGAACCGGGAATTTCTCTCCTAGTATTGGATATTCTCCCCTGCTAGTATGACTAACCATCATGGATCGTCATTGACCATCATCATCATCATCATCATCATCATCATCATCATCATCATCATCATCATCATCATCATCATCACTATCTTCATCATCATCCTCATTATCATCATACATAGATAACCCTAGTATTGTTGGTTATTATCCCTATAGTTAGCCATAACAACCTTTGGTTGGTAACCATCATGGATCATCATCAGCCACCAGGGCAGTGACACCTCCCCGCGCCGGGACACAGCATCCATGGAGCTGCCCTTCTCGGTTTCTCCAGCGCCCAAAGCCTTGGAGCAGCGACCAGCCAGAGCTGTGGTTGCGATGGAACCAGGAGCTACTACTGGAAATGATGGGAAAACCAAGGGGCAACTAACCAACTAAGGGGTAACTAACTAAGGAAAACATCAATGAACTAAGGGGTATATCAACTACTAGGGGGTATAGTATCATCTACTAGTAACTAACCCTGAAACTAAGGGGTAACTAACCAACTAAGGGGTTCATTGATGGTAACGAACCAACAAAACAACTGGATATATTAACCAGGTAACTAACAAAACAAAACAACTGAACTAGGGGTAACTAACCGGCAAAACTAACTGGTTTAACTAACCAACAAATGGGGTAACTAAGGGGAACTAGCTGGGTAACTAAGGCGGTTTAAGAACAATTGGAACTAAAGTAAAACCAAGGGGAAACTAACCAACTAAGGGGTAACCAACTAAAGAGAATAACATTGAACTAAGGGAAACATCAATGAAAACTAACCAGTGGGAAAACATCAATGAACTAAGGGGTAACTAACCAACAAAACTAACCTGGTTTCAATCAACTACTAGGGGTATATCCAGGCTAACTGGCCATTAATTACCACAAGTGATGCGAAAACATCAATGAACTACCACTAATCATGTAATGATACTGATACCAATGATGAAAAATTAATGATGGCTAAAAACAGTAAATAATCATCAATCAACTACTAGGGTTTTTGTTCAAGGGTAACTAACCATTGATTACCATTGTTTGAACCATTAGCTACTATGGTGAATCAAGTACTACTAGGGGGTATAGCAAGGCTAACTAGACATCCATTACCACAAGTGATGGGAAAACATCAATGAACTACCACTAATCATTTAATGATGCAAATGATGTTCCCTCCGTCAATTATATAAAATGATTGAGAAGGGAAAATCAAGGTTCTTCAACCATGAATTACCACAAATGATGGGAAATCATCGTTAATTTACCATGAATTGCCAATACTGGAACCACTAGCCACTATGATGAATGAACTGGTGACTATTATGGTGATAATTTCTACTACAAGTGGTACTTGAACCAAGCTGATTGTCAACTCGTACGATTAATGAAGTGTTGATGCCTGACCAGTTAGAAAAATGCCGGGAAAGAACTACGAACAAGCCAACTTTGATGGATAAATAGTAACTATCGCTCTGAGGAACAATCAATGGATATAACAACTGTTGAACTATCATCATTGCCAATAGTAACTTCAATAATGGGATCATTGATATTATGATTATCAACTATCTTGCTTAATGATTGTCAACAAGAATAGTCAATAAACATAATAAACATAACAATTGTCACAAGAATAGTTAATCAGTCCATAAGCATAATGATAGTGCATACTTCATGAAATTGTTTCTAATTCATCTGTGAATGCTGGCGCAACAGCTGGTTGGTGAATGGTTAGCTGGGTCAACTACGGCAGTGGTTTATGGTCAATGGTTAATTGCAACAGCTAATAATCATAATTGTTTGGAGCTAATGGTCGAGAACAGGGGACAATAACTAAGACTCACCAGGGAAAATGGATCGCAAACCAGGCAGCATAACAATTCCCTACAACCAGATACCTCCACTTTTTCGTTGATTGATGATACTCCCATTGCCAACTCTCGCACATTCGCACCGTCCAAGGGTCAGCGCTGCAAGATTGGCCAACCATTGCCAAGCCAACTGTATCTGATTTTCATTTATCTACCATGACTGGTAGTTAGCCAATCGAATTGACCATATTTACAGATTTGTTGGCCACATCCCCAAGAGCAATCCCCCGAAAAACTATAGTACCTGCGATTTTCGCTGGGCAGTTTGGGAGTCCGCGCCATGTGAATCTCATCGATGAAGAGAATCACCTAACAAGAACGGGGACCTTCATGGTTTGATGGTTCATTGATGGTTCACTGGTGGTTCGTTGATGGTGAATTCATGGTTAATGATGGTTTAGTAGTGGCGAATGCTGGTTAAACACAGTTGACAATCATGATGGAATTTACTGGGTGAATCAAACATAGACTCACCAGTAGGTAAATGATCTTGTTCCCGGTTTTGTAGCTTCTATGTGTCCAAAAAATCTAGTGTGCCAGAAAACCTGAGTCACACGGGCCCAGACTTGATGTCCCACCCAGGAAGCTGCTGGTGCCCAAAGGTTTTCGTTTGATCCTTGGTTTAGTGATCCATATGGGGGCCAGAGGAGGTTGACGCGCGGTGGCGCCAGAATCTGCTACGAATCTTAACATCGCTCTGGAAGAGATGTCTGTTCCATAGAGGGCACGAAGTCTGCCAGCAATTTTGACCCTTTGACACGCTGAGGCCGGGCAGTTTGAAAAATCGAACCAACCTTGCTGATGAGCCATTTCTTTGCTAGTGAACACCCATATCTGGCAGCCATGAAAGGACCCGATTTAGCTCCAAGTTTCCACGTTATCGCTGGTGCTACTGGCCAGACTCAGCTCATTTTGGGAACCTGGTCAGCAAACCCATGAGTTGATTGGTTAGGCCACCAAAATGATAAAGTGAACTGCTCACAAAGTTATCGGTCGAATAGTTTTGATATGACTTATTGACGAAGCAGTCAGTTGGATGCAAAGCCGTTAAGATAATCTCCATACCATCGCCCAATCAGCCCGTCAGGTATTTTATCAGCAGTACCTTGAACAAGTTGCATACCGGTTGGACCTGCTAGTGAAAAAAGTTGCTGGTCGCAGTGCAGCCAGTGATCACGTTATGACACAGCGCTTGCAGCAAATTCAATGAGTCGTTTTGGGATGATTGGCACACTACGAAGCCATCACGATGCGCCCCGTGAACCCAGAAATAACGGGCACGCGTGCACATATGCACGCATTATTAACCCCTATGCTGAACCACATCTTAATGACAAGGATGCGTTTCCAACCAACCTCACTGGGTGGTTTCTGAATCTAGCATTCCCCTCCAAATCATCCTTTACACTAATAGTAACAAACCACAACCAGTAACCAACCATAGTTAATGAATCAACTTGAGAGTGAATCCATTAAACTTTCGAATCAAGCCATTTTCATCAACTTGTACCATCTAATCCGTACCAGTCACCAACCACACCGCTATGGGTCCCCAGTCACTGGCTGCGAACCCCCCACGGTTCTTGGCACCGCTCAACCACCGCGCCTCATCTCGAAGCCCCGCCAGCTCCTTCAGCAACTTCTCCATGCGCTTCTCGAACTCCCCGCGGTACCTCAACGCGGTGGCGCGGCCAGGAGTTGTGGCGTTTGACATGAGTCCAGTGGATATGTTTCTATGCCACTGGATTGTAGTTTTCTATGATTAACTAGAGGATTTCTGTGCTTAAACCAGGGATTCTAATGGTTTATAGGGGATAGAATGATCATATCACTAATTCTAGTAGTTAATCATAGCGGAAACCAAGGGATTTTCTAGGGTGAACTATGGTTAATAGTGGTTTTAAAGGGAATTCTAATGGTTAATAGAGGATAGTAACCAACAAGAATGGTTAAACAGCTAGTCCAATGAGCCGCACTTGTGAAACAGAACTGAGTGGTTTCTGAAGCTAGTTTGGGTAAGCTGTGGTTGGTTTACAAAAGATGATTGTTCATGGATGATCCGGGGGCTCCCCTGTTTTGAGAAACCACAAACTGAGTGAAAGAGTAAGTCGCACTGAGTGGGTGGCCATGTTTCATGGGATTTTTGATGGTGATTTTCTAGTTTCAAGTGTTTCTAGTGCAAATCGATGGGATTTTTTGCAGACAGAGTCACACGCACATAAATAGGTTCGCTGGTGCACTCGCAAAGGCACAGCGAATGCATTGCTGCACCCATAACATGGCCGACATGGCCCAATGGTCAAGCCTTCGCTAAGATATAAGTTCCCCGGTAGGAATAATGAATCCAACTACCCCATTGGATGACCATCCAATCTATTGATGTGGGTCACAATAGCCAGTGACAGATGCTCTTGATGGCTCAGCATCAGCCATGGATCTCCCACGACATTGGTGACTGATATCAATGGTGAACAATCATCGGAGTCCACCTTTGAAACCCGTCGGTCAAGAAACTATGGGAGTCTGCTGGGAGTCTGCACGGTATCATTTATTCTGGTCACCATGAGCACTGAACCCGTGCCGATGGGAGTTTCCATGGGAGTATCCATGTCTACTGACCCTCAGTCATTACTCATCTATATGAACCACATGCTCCTCACCATACCACATGAGTCAATCATAGCGATTGGGAGTATCCACCCGGTGGCCCATGGTACACCTGGTCCCCCTGGGCTGCCCCGCTTGGTGCCGCCCACCAAGGAGCCCAAGCTGAGTTGGATCACACGCTGGCAGCCCATGAGTTGCCTCCGTTCGTTCGACACTTCGCTGGAGGTTTTTGGGTACTTCTTGAAAGGTCACAAAAAAGCGGTGGATGAGAGTAAGTCTAGTGATGATGATGATGATGATGATGATGACGATGATGATGACGATGACGATGACGATGACGATGACGATGACGATGACGATGACGATGACGATGACGATGACGATGACGATGATGATCATCATCATCATCAGCAGCAGCAGCATAAGCATCTTCATGAGCACGACTGTCAGGTAACAACAACCACAGCCCCTTGTGGTTGATAGCGATCTTGGCCCTTGTGGTTGATAGCGATCTTGGCTTCTCATGATCAAAAACTGTTCGACATCACTTGACCTTTGCTTAACCATTTATTGCGTAACCACTACTGAACCATCAACCGACCATGAATCAAAAGTTCCTATTTGTCACCAACCATCATCAGGAATCATTCCCACAACTGCTCGCAACAAGGCTCAGCATTAATGCACGTGGTCATACAAGTGCTATATTAAGAAAGAGGTGTCACATACAAGCCCCACTGCGAAGATCTCTTTTCACTGCTGGACTAGGTTCTCAAAGAGAGAGAGAGGTACTCGGGCAGAGATACCTAGCTTGAACTTTGGACATTGTTATACAAGTATAACAATGGGTTGGTATCAGATAGTGGTTGGTATTCAAACTCAACACACTTATCTGTAAAGCATGGTTAGACAAAGTCTAAACACATACACCCCAACCAGGAAAAATCTGAGAAAAAGGGGTGAAATCCCGTCGCAGACCCAGCACCCCGCCCCCCTCAGTGGAGATTGGGATGGGTGGGCGGGGAAAATTGAAACACAGGGGGGTGGACCTTGAGCCAAAATGGCATCAAGGTCCATATGTAAACAACTCTTTCAAACTACATGTAGGCCCTACCCAACCAGCCATGCTAAGATGCAGAGTAAGAAAGGGGTGTCACATACAAGCCCCACTGCGAAGATCTCTTTTCACTGCTGGGCTAGGTTCTCAAAGAGAGAGAGAGGTACTCGGGCAGAGATACCTAGCTTGAATTTTGGACATTGTTATACAAGTATAACAATGGGTTGGTATCAGATAGTGGTTGGTATTCAAACTCAACACACTTATCTGTAAAGCATGGTTAGACAAAGTCTAAACACATACACCCACAGTCCGTGATAAAATAATACCCACAGTTCAAGCAGTCATCCCTGAGAAAAGGGTACCAAAAAGAGAACATCTATGCAATCCGGCAGGAAAAGGATATTCATCAATGGACCAATTCTGAGATTGAATCCACGGATCTAAACGGCCCAAACGGGAAAGACCATCAGAAGGGTTGCTATCACTATCAACCCATTCATACCAGGTACGACTCCCAAGGCGGAAAATTAAAAATTGAGCGCACACAGCGATCTCATGAGTGTCCTCTTGGCTAGAGGAAGCACGCACAAGGGAAGCGACTGCGGCTTCATTATCAATGAACCAGAGGATATCCCGGGATACAAAAAGGTTGGGATGGAGCAAAGGCACGACCAGAGCGCACAATGTCTCCCCCGGGAAAATTCGTTGGTTACGTGGGATCCAGGTGGCTATCACTTCCTGGGGAACCACACAAGTACCACCAACAGGGCGGCTGGTTGGAAGGGATCCAAGAATGACCCATCCCAAACGCAGGCAGCCATTTTCAAAGGAGGCGTCACTGTACACACGGAGCGGCAAGGTGGTGGGGCCACAGGCCACCACACACCGGGGAGAGAAACTCTTCGGACAAAAGGTCAAGTACCAGCCACAGGCCTGGCACTGGCTTGGCCCAAGGAAACTGTGGTAAGTCACCCAGTCCTCTCCAGCTCACAGGCTTCGCCGCGTGCAGCCTGTTGGCAATCGGGCCGGTGTGTGAAGCCACCTCAGGCAACAGACGCACTTGCCGAAGTGTGGAAGGATCAACCGGTGGATCGGGGTCCTCTTCACACACCCCCGGCGTCACAGACGCACGGGGGAGCTGTCCCTACTCGTGCTGAAGCCTGGTGTGGTTCTTGGAGAGGCAGGGAGCACGGGTGGGAAGTTTCACATCGCAAGCATGCATGTCTGGGCAGCCCCTCTTGGTGCATCCTCTTCCATCATTCCAAGCTTTGCAAAGTTTCTGGCCGCCTTTGACCATACTGACGGTTTGCCACGGATCTGCTTTGAGGAGCCGCTTCCTTTGAGCTGGCTGGGGAGGCTCCTCGGTGTCCAAGTCCTCCTTCTTGCGCTTGGCCTGCGGCTTGCCCTCATCAAGGTGACACCAAAGGCGCTGACACTGCAGGGGATCGCCACTCCAGATGGCACTCCCGGATGGCCTGCACCAAGGCAAGGCCCGCCGGGTAACCACGGCGAATGTAAGTGCTCATCTTTCCCCGGGTCAGCAAGTCGTTCCGTTGCAACCATATCAAAGAGCCACCACCATACTCCAAACAATGCTGCAAGGCCTGGTCTGCATAGCCCAAAGCATCAGTGAGGGTCATCATGCGGTGGTCAGCCCCCTCATACTGCATGATGTAGTTGCCCGACCAGGCCCATGCATGGGCCAAAATCCGCAGTTGAAAGTAGTACTGAACCGCACTCTTCAAGGTCACCCCTTGGTTTTGGTGGAACTCGAGGTGGATGCCAGCTGCCACACTGACTGACTCGTGGACCTTGGGCGTCGCCACTGCAATGACACTGCGGACTTTGCGAGCCTCGATGACCGACATTTGACCTTTTTTAAATTCCCTGAAGATGCGACTTCGGAGGGTCTCAGACGCCTCCAAAGCGGGATCCATCATGAGGTTGTACCTCCGATCCCAATCCGCAGCCAAACTCTTCAACGTAGCCTCGGGTACTCGTCAGGATCGACCGCCTTGGTGGCCGGTAAGGCCGCCTGGGACAGGGCTTCCCGGCCCATCTCATATGGCAACGGCGATCTTGTTGTCCTTCAAGGTTGGGACTTGGTTCACAAGTTCCTCAATCTCCTTCTCCCAGCTCTCACGGGACACCAGGTAGACCAAGTCGTCCAAGGTGGTCAGGTGGTGCTTGGCCACGAACGAGGCAGTCCACTCCGGCTTCACATTGGCCAAGGCCACGCATGCAGCCAAACCTCGGTCATCCGCCAGCACGTCGATGCGAGACCTGCGAGGGACACAAACGCTGGGAGCCAAAACTACGCATGGGCACACAAGCACCATGAACACGAGCACGCCGGTGGCAGCTGCAGTGACCACACGGTGACAGCTCACGTTAAAACTCCCGAGTCCAACCTGGCCACGCCTAAACAAGTTGGGCAAGGGGAGAACCACTTGACACACAACCTGCAAGGGGGAAACAGGGGACCCGGGGAATAAATTTTAGAGATGAAAACCATAGGGGAGGCTATAACTACCTAGGGGGGCACATCTCAGAGAAAACCCCTACCCTAAGGTGCAGCACGACCCTCACCCAAGCACTCTTTTTCCTTATAGCGACTGGGAGGTCAGGCTGACCATCCACAGTGTTCCGCCAAGGCAAGGTACATGCCCCGGGGCATACGGCCAAGGCACCGCCGACACACGGTGGACCGGCCGCC
>VSDK01025178.1:77300-95495 GCA_009767595.1 Symbiodinium kawagutii
CCCAGGTGCCACCCCCGTGCACGGCAGGCAGCTCTCGCACCACGAGTGGGTCCACTCGCCGCAGCACGAGCAAGGCTGGGCCCCCAGCTCGCGATCACCTTGGTGATCAGCCGCCCTGACCAGAGCGTAGGCAGCCCGAGCTCCCAGAGACTCCAGGCGTGCGTCCCTGGATGCACCGCGGTGGTTCGCTCGCGGATTGGCAGCGATGTGTTGATGAGCTATGCGTCGCCACTGAACCCAGTCAGTAGCGCGCAACGCTGCCATGGGTCACCCCCCCCCGGAAAGTTGAAACACAGGGGGGTGGACCTTGAGCCAAAATGGCATCAAGGTCCATATGTAAACAACTCTTTCAAACTACATGTAGGCCCTACCCAACCAGCCATGCTAACATGCAGAGTAATAATGGCTGTTAACTGTAGATGCTTAACTAACCAGTGTTGATGTCCATAATGATGATGATAATAACAACTGTCTATGGTTAGTTACTGGCTTGCAACAATGATGATTGTTTGTATTACTTCATATGGTGAGCCAATGGCCATTGCTAACCATTGTGGCCGCTATCAACCACTGGCCGATATCAATCATGGCTATCAGGACCAGTTGACCGTTGATATTTGTCCTTATGCTTCTGACCATAGTCAATCATATGCTCAGCTAGTGGTATGATTAACCAGTATAACCCCCCATAAACACTATTTACTATGGTAAACCCTAGAAAATTCCTTGGTTTTTCCTATGATTAACCATTATAATCCCCTATAAAACCATTAAGAAGCCCCCATATCACTACCCATGAAACCATCTTCAGATCCGCAACAAGCGCTGATGCCTCGGCAGGTCTTGGCGCAAGTGAATGCGCCGTGCCACCTCCGGAGTTGGAAGCCATGGTGGTACCACCAATAACGAACGAGCTGATAGTACAAGTGGCTGGTGGTTGGCCAATAGTATGAACTATAGCTAATAGTACTAATTATTATATCATTATATAATATTGGATAATAATGATAGCTAATAGTATTCATTATCTTTGCTTTCAATATTATCTATATAATATTAACCGCCAATAAGTGGCTAAAATTCGATTAATATGATACTATTGGCTATAGGATAACAATAGTTCATAGTAGCTAATAGTGATTTATAGTGGTTACCGGTGGTTAGTAAAGGTGAATAGTGATTCATAGTGGTGAATAGTGGCTACACCTCACCCTTTTTGGACAGATCCTTAAACGAGTCCTAAGAAAATCCCAACATCAGAGCATTGCGGTCACAACATTTCTCGATGAAAAGCTCTGCAGCTTCATTGCAATCACCAGCGCAATGGCTGCGGACCCTGGGGACTGCCATATCATGATCCCCCCAAAGCCACGATTGGATCGCCATCAACCCGCTGGAAATTAGCTACAATCACCATCAACAACTACCCAACAGCAAGGCATCAGGAACTCACAAATAGTATTCATTGGTCCTCATCAACCATCATCAACCACCAAGACGAATCATCATCAAATATCATCAAACCACCACTACTGGTAAAGCATCATTGACCATCACCAATCACTACAATCATCAACCATCAGCCACCATCATCAACCACCATTAACCACTACTTTCTCTGCTACTGTTGGCTATTATTCCCTATGGTCATCAGTTACTGTTATTGACCACTATCATCCTCATCATTAACCACTATTATCTGCTACTGTTATTAATCTATCATTAATCATGATGATAGTGATCATCCCATATCACAACCATCAGCCACCACCTTTTGTCCTATCCCACCTCCTCCACCAGCGCAGTCTTCCCAACACCCGGGGGGCCCAGCAAACACACCTCAGTGCGGGGTCCCTATGACTTCCGCTGGTGACATGCAAGGGGTGGATACCAAGTGGAATCTTGGTGTAACTTTTGGTCCAAAAGTTTCTGAACATGTTGGTCACCCAAATATGAGATTCCGTGGTTCAGATTTGCCGTTTCACAATCGAATGTTATACTTACTGGACCTGGTACTTATCCTAGTCAACAAACCTATGTCAGAGAATTTGTTGGTTTATAACCCATGCTGAATGTTAGTTAATATTGGCTGATAATCGTCAATAAAGCATTCAAACCCAATCTAGTGGCTATCCACTGAGGGGGACCATGGCAATAGATGGCAACCCACCATTGAAGGTCTGGAATTGTTTCAAAAGTGGACGACTGAGTGGTTTATAGCAGGGCGATGAGTATCGTGCTGGAACTCGTGATTTGTTCCAAGGCCGAAGTTATTCTTGTCTCACACACGCGTCTGTGAAAAGTCAGTACCTCCAAAGCCAAGAACGGTCATGCCGAGTTGGTTCGCCATGAAAAACCGTTGGTTCGAAATGAAACACCGCTGGGGGAACGACGGCTGCGCCCTTCATCCAGGCTGGGACCGGCTGTGCCAAGTACCGGTACTGGGACTGATCAGTTGGGGTCGTTCTGGGACCGTTGGATGTGTTTCTTTATAGCCCGGTATAACATGGGAATTTCCGGTTGTTGGTATCATGAACCGTGATGGCGATTGGTGGCTGTGTACCCAGACATGTGTCTATAGATTTCTCTCTATATCTAGAGATATAGGTACATATATTTACATATATCTGCATATTTATATAAACCTGCATTTGTATATACATATTATCTATATATATATATATATGTAGATATGCGAACGTATGTTTGTACATCTGCATCAACTACTCCGGACTGGTCCTAACCCAGATAAACCCAGGCCGCCGGGCATTTGGCTTATTGCGCCGTGCCAAAACATGAAGAACTCGTTGGACCTCCTGGTGGACCCAGAAAAGATGAACCCTACAGTTGTGCCATTCCAAAATGGGAAGGTTAAGCTCATGTGTGTATATATATATTTTTATATATATATATATATATTTATATATATATATATATGTATAATGATGGTTTTAGATGCTTAATGATGGTCAATAGTGAGGATGGCTGTTCATGTGGAATGCTTCTTTGCATGTCAACAATTAGGAATCATCAATTCATCAATGATGTCCCGAGGTGGCCTTGATACCCCAAATCACCACTTGATTCTCGTGGTAGACACTGGTCCGCAGCAGCCCACGTTTGCTTGGTGAACCATGGAACTCGTTCTCGTTAAGAGGTAGGCGTAACACTTGGGTCGGTTCTCGTTGATCTCCAAGGGCCACAGGAATCCTGCTACAACGTGCATATGTGAACTGAGCAGTGCTTAACATTGTTCACCATCATCAACAATTATCATATAACCATCATTCAGCTATGATATATAACCACTATCATATATACAACCACTGGTATTGAACCATTATATATAACTATATAACTATATAAACCACTATATACAACCATGATTTATCCATTGCTGAAGGGCGGTTTCTAAAGGAATGGATCTACCACGGCAGACACCGCTCACAACTCACCGGCGCCTTCTCGCGCCCAAAGACCGTGTCCAAGCGCCCGGCAGCCGCTTCGGCGACCAAATCCTGCCCCGAAAATCAAGGGTTCAATGGCTGGGAAAATGGTTGGATAGGTTATCATGGTTGATAATGCTGGATGAAATGGTTGATAATGCTTCATATAATGGCTGATAATGGTTTATGTAATCGTTGATGATGGTTGATAACTGTTAATACATTGGTGCTTGTGTGTTCTTTAAAAGTGAATACATGGATAACAACGGCTCATAACCAATAAGAATTGTTGATAATAGGGAATCATAACCAACAATGGCTAATACCGGTAATATGGCTCACAATCACCTGTGGCTACTAATGGTTGATTACCTCCTATGGGTAAAGGAAACCTCCGGTAATAATGGTTTATCATGGTTCATCACCTATGGTCAACAATGGCTCACAACTATGAACAGTGGTTAAAAATCATTAATAACCAATGATGGTTCGGTAAGTTGATGAATGAAACCAGGATAACAAGCAATGACCGCAATGGGGATGGCATGACAACACGTTGGTGAACATTTTTTCTACCAGGGGTGGCGTTGAATCAACTTACAACCGAAGGGAAACGTTGAAGTGGTGACAGGTGTCGTCCTGGAGGCTCGGCTCAATCAAACAGGTCACAATGTTGATCTAACATGGCAATGGAAAATCTACCAGTTATGGCTGGTCTTACATGGTTTCCCTAAGAAATATGATGAATTTCCATTTTCTGGTTAATTTTCCAGAGGGTCTGCATTTGGACGAGACGCAAGCGATCGCCTGCCAAGGCTCTAACCCTATGAATGGCATAAACATTTAGATGAAAAACACCGTGGCTAGCATTGAGTTAGAACCCTCCTGGTAGCTCCTGCGCAGACGGTTCTCAGTGTGAAACCAACGGATGAATCTAACACCGCTATTGGGCAGAGAGAGGAAACCACCGGGAGGTCATGGCCCGATTGTCGAGGATGAAGTCCGCATTAATGTCAAGAATTACTAGGTCGATGTGATTCCCCCACATCTATTGAAATTGCATTTTTAAGTTTTTTGGCACTTTTTCCGGCAGCAGGGACAATTAAGACCAACATCTAGTGAAAGGCTCCCCCTGAAGGGGACTCCTGAGATTGAGCAAGGCGTTTCCTTGCACAAGTAAACTCCTTAGCTCCTCCTTAAGAAACCGTTTAAAAAGCTATGTGGGCACCCTAGCTCCTGACCTCCCAAGCAACAGCCAGGTGGGTGAGTTAAAAACTAACCATTCAGAGTCTTTACAATTTATTGTGGATATATGGGCGTTTCTCAAAAAATGGTTGGTTTATTACCAAAACTGATTCCTATTGAATGATTTTGGGGTACCCCTATTTTGAGAAGCCAGCATATGGTCGAAAACACTGCTGTCTTCGGTCCTTTCCAAAGCGCTCCAGGATCGAGGAGGTGTCGTCCTGCCCCGGGGCAACCCAACTAATGAGGTTGCCTTCCAGGTGCCGGTTGATTTTTGTACAATGACTGATCTAGCTACTAATTGGTTGATGATGGTTGATAGATTTTGATGTTAGTTAATAATGGTTAATGGTTAGCAACGATTAAGAATTGTGAATATACCTGGAATACCAAATAAATCCATCAATCATAGTTGGGCATCAAGCCAGCCAATACCCAACTATGAACCCAATATTTACAAGTGGTTAGTAATGGTCAACGGTAACCAACTGTATAAAACTTTGCATTCCATTCGGCTCTACGAGAACTGGTGCCCTGCTGCTCACCAACTTGCCACCGCGAACGTGGGGTGTCCCATTCCTAAATTTGCTGTTACAAGCGTCGCCTTCACCAAATCCTTTTGAGAATTGCCCTGGCTGATGGAAAGGCAAAAAGTTATCGCCGGATTCTTGGATGGAGCTATTTACTACCGGAAACCCCGGTCGTTAGCCGTCCATTCCATCAACAATTGATACCCCATCTACAAACCGAAACCTTGGTGGTAGCAGCGCAAGCCATCAACTGCTGCGCGTACCTCTTCATCCTGCGAAGCTCCCTTGGGCCTTCGAATCCAGTTGCAATTTTTGGGTTGGCGAATGGTGTTTGTCAATGATGGCGGGTATTGGTCAATAATATTCAGTAAGGGTACTCAAAGGAAATTTAAGTACGAAGTGCGGAACTTCCGTGTTACGGAAATTTGACATATACATCACATCAAAATACATCACATTAACCATACGTCACATGAACCAGACATCACACTAACCATACATCACATCAACAACACATCACATTAACCATACATCACATTGACCGTACATCACATTAACCATACATCACATCAACAATACATCACATCACCAATACATCACATCACCAATACATCACATCAACAATACATCACATCAACAATACATCACATCAACAATACATCACACCAACATACATCACATCAACAATACATCACACCAACATACATCACACCAACAATACATGTGATGTAATGTGGTGTGGTGTGATCTGGCGTAGATGTAATGTGGTGTGGTGTGATCTGGTGTGGTGCAATGCGGTGTGGTGTGATCTGGTGTGGTGTAATGTGGTGCGGTGTGGTGTGATCTGGTGTGCTGCAATATGGTGTGGTGTGATCTGGTGTGGTGGAAACGTGTTGGACTCTGACTTTTTGTGGCAGGCGTGGAATTTGGTGCATTTGGAGCTGCTCTGGGATCGCTTTTCGCACTGGCAGGGCTGTTTCAGGTGATGTTGGTGAAGTGTTCGATCATGACTTTGTGTGACAGTCGTGGCATTTGGTGCATGTTGATGTTCTTGCAAGTGCAAAAAATGGAGGTCTCGAACGAAATGCAATTTTCATCGATTTTGATCATTAGTTTGGTCGCAAAACCTGGTGTTTTCTCGTGGAAAATGTGTCGCGAGATGTCGAAAAATTAGGTTCCGAATCGGACAGGTGCGAGGTGTTCTCAGTTTGCTTCCGGTTTGCTTCTGGTTTGCTTTTGGTTTGCTTCCGGTTTGCTTCAGGTTTGCTTCCGGTGATATCAGTCTCACATGCGATATTTATCTGAATTTGCCAACATATGTTTGATTTATTAAAGGTGAGCTTTTGTCAGCCACTTGAGGCCCAGGGGGTGGGCGAAAGCTAGCTGTAGGTGGAGCAAGACGTGGAGCACCATGGAGTGCAACATGGCCGACGCTGCGACGCTCGGGTTTGGGCTTCGCCGATTGAGATTTGAATTGTGGGCGCATGCTGAAGATGTCCGACTCCTAGCTCTAGCCACAAGTTTTGATGTTTCTGAAACCGAGTTCGTGGGTGCGGCTGAATATCCAGGAAAATGAATAAATAGGTTAATGAATAAATATACATATAAATATATACATATAAATATACATATATGTATATATATACTGTACATAAGTCTATATGCATATTCTAGTTTTTTCACTAGAGATGCTAAATATACATTCAAGAAAATGAATTACTTGGCTGACGCTGCGAGTGTTGCGGCTGTGGAACAATCAAAAACTAACAGGGAAGCCAAAAACGTACAGCGACGCTGAGATGGTGGAACTTTCCCCATGGCGAGGGATCAAGGGTTGATTCATCTGGACATGACTAAAGTTTCCAAAGTTACCCCCTGGCAGGTCGCTCCCTGCAAAAACGGCTCTACAAGGGTTTTTGATTCAGGAAACATAAGATACACAATCATAGGCATGGATGGTTGCTTTGGATGTATCACCGGTATGGTGCCATATTGACGTTTCTGAGGTTCTCCATGATTCAGAAGATACGTTGCCAGCAGCTATGTTACTCCTTAACCATCGGTAGGTTTTGCGAAGATTGAGGGCACCACTGCCATGGATCTAAAGATATTTGGTCCGGTTCTTGTTGGGCACTATCCTTGGCCATTTTGCTCGAACAAGTACCAGTCTTTTGTAAAGATTGTTCAAGATCTCAACTGAATAACCGCTTGGCTTGGACACACAAAAGAAAAGAATCATTTTCTTATTGTTCTATAATTTCCATGGGGGCTGGATTTTTTCAAAAATTGAAAAAATAGAAGAGCAAAACACTGTGCAAATTGTATATTTTTTCTGTGCGCCAGAAATCCGAAACAATCTAAAGAGTAAATGTGAGTCTAATCAATTCGATGTAACTAGTTGATGATATTAATCATTCATCATTAATTGATTATGAGTAGCTGTTTTTAACTATCGTTGATTAGTTCTTATGTTTGATTATTCTCAATTCTTCAAACTTTGGAAGACTTACTATCAATTATTACCTATTATGAATTCTCTTTACTGAAACTAATGGTTATTGAATATTCATTATCGTCAATCTTTGATTGTTAATATCAATTGTTAGTTGTTTTTACTGATGAATTATTGATAATTAAAATTGATTATTGTTAGTTATCTTTTAAGTAAATGTTGTTACAGCAATTGTTCAACGATAAATAGCAATGCATGATAATCAATGATAAACAATAATTAATCAATAATCATCAATTAAATTCAAGTACGACAGTAACTTAGTCTAATTCAATCTAGTGACGAAATTCGATTGAGAACAAGCTCTGGACACATAGGACCCAATCTTCCCTCATACCGGGGACCCATCCGATAACCGCACCGTGCAATAAACGCTTGATTGTTTATTGAGCTCGGGATTATCCGAGCGCTTCACCATGGGTGGTAACTGTTGATGTTGCTCTGGACCAAGGCATAAAATGGTCTGTTTCATCGCTCTGTGGTCTGCACTTTGCGATTTTTTTTGGTGCTTGTTTGTTCCTCTCCCCCATTGCTGACCAAGTCGTCATCATCATCATCATCATCGTCAGAATAATCCTTGGCGAACCAATATCAACCATCATCAACCATCACTTCACCCAATTCTATATACCATCGTTAATCGATCATCCAACACCGAGCAACCAAGTATAAATCATCATCAGCCATATGAACTACTCATTAAGTAAGCATCATCAACCACAATCAAAGCATCACAAGCAACAAAAGACATCATCAACCATTATTGAACAATCATTCAGCAGTTTTAAACATCATCAATCATCACATATCAACCCCTATTAACCATCACTGGTCATCACCACTGTAGACCACCATTAAGCCTCGGGGTTTACCGCGGAAACCGCTTGCGCCTTTCCCGTTGCATCAGCGGCAGCACCGGTCCAGAGGCACCAGGTCTGGCGGAGGTGTAGTTAGTCAATGGTTCTCCTTAGCAAATGGTTGTTTCTCAAAATAGGGTATCCCCAAAATGGTTGGTTTATTGCTATAAATGACTAGTAGTGGATGATTTGGGGGTACCCCTATTTTGAGAAACCACCTAATAGTAACCAACCAATGTGGTAGTACCAGCTGTGGAACGAGGGTACCCTCTGGCAACCTGGAATGCACCATTGATAGATGCTAACCACGTTTTTGAGAAAATGATGACTTCCAGGTCTACCCGGCCGGGCCATTCCTGCTTGAGAGTGCCACCCCAGATCAAGCGCAGCTAAGCAGCAAATAGACGAGGCACCCAAGACCCCATCCCCCGAAAGATTCTATGGAAAGCTTAAGGATTCAGGTCAAGAGTTGCCATGTAAATGTATATCTCTATAGGTTCAGTCCCATGTCTTCTAAAACCATCCGATTTTCCAAGACTTGGTGGCCTACAGATCCCCTAGCATAGCTCCCTACAATAGATCATCCCCCATGACTTCGTGTATCTACTGGGTGGCCTACAGATCCCTGATCCCCGACGCGAAATGCACGTTCTCCACCCAGGAGATCCAGTCCGAACGCTGGGCTCCGTCACGGTGGAACCAAGCTTTGCCCCGAAGCCTGGCGACCGCGGTGCAACGCGTTCAGTGAACGGCAGCGTTGAACCACCATGGTATCGACTAAGGATCGCCATAAACCGATGGTGGGTGGTGAATTATGGTGGTTGGATGCATGGTTGATGAGGATCGTTGGTTGAGGATGGTGATTCATTGGTTAGTGGTTCAGAATGGTACCGAGTAAAAATGATGGCATACCTGAGTTTTGCGGGGTTGGTTAATGGCAGTTGAAAGTTCTGATACCCATGCTTGAGAATGGATTATATCACCCTGTCCATAGACTGACTTGGCATCCCAACCCAAGGACATAATTGTGACACAGCATCATGACTATTGTGGTCATAAGTCATTGATATGAATGCTGACAGTATCATTTACATTTTCGCTGCCCGACTATTATCAGCTCGCGGTAAAATCCATGACGAATTAATCATCTATTAACATCTATTTCCCGTTCTCAGCGTTTATCAACTATGATTCATCACGGACTACTCATTATGAAACTATAAACCATCAACAAACAACTGCCCGAACCTTAACTATCTACTCTTGTCATTACGCACTATAAATTACAAGTGACCTCAACCATCTAACAACCAGCTATTAGCCACTACTCAGCATCTATGAATTCACAAGGTTTGAAACATCTGACATCCTCAATAAAGTATCTCAGAACTCTCCTTGGTCATCAATAAACAATTTTCAACCAGCATCAACTATCCATTCCCCAATATGAGTCACTTTAGGTCACTCTCCATCGCTCTTAAATCTCTATTCCAATAAATGGTTTGTCATATCCCTGATGTTGGTTACAGCCTTCGATGTTGCTTGTACCATGATTGACAGTCGCTAACAGTAGAGTCTGCTTAGTCACTGGAATCTTCACCAGAGGTATTAAGGTTTGTTAAGTCGTATCCTTGACCATCAACAACCTACTTGACAAATAATCATTCACCAGTTTGATGGTTGATGATTGATAATCGATAAAGACATTTCTTGACCATCTACTCACCATCTAAATATATCCCTAGGGATGTTGGTGATATTCATTCGTAGCTCTATATATATATATATATAGGTTTCTCAGCAAAGGGGACCCCCAACTTATGGTTGGTTTATTACTACAAATGGCTAATAAACTGGATGATAACTGGGGGTCCCCTATTTTAAGAAACCACCATATGTGTATATTCCATTCATAGCTGCATATTTCTTGAGCTACGTACTAGCTATGTGACTGTGAGTCGATACGCTGCTACCTGGTGAAACTCACCCAAATTGCCTAACTAGTTTTGTCATGATGTTCACCTGTCCATGTGTTTGTTGGTGAATATTCACCCATAGCCATATCTATAGTTGGTAGATCCCACTACTATTCTTGCTGGTAATTTTCACCCACTACCAGTCACCAGCTAATCAACCATTCGTTGGCTATGCGGCTATAGCCCTTATGTATGTTATGTCAGCTAGATTGAATCTCATGTATCTATGATCTAAGACATACTACTAGTTAGTTTACGTATATGCTATATCTATGATCTAAGATATACCACTGGTAGAAGCTAACATGGGTATGTGCCAAAATAGGGTAAGCGATGGTCCCCACCCAAAAAAAAAAAAACGAAGGGATCCCATTGGTTGACTGGGGTACCACTTTGGCTTGGCACATACCCTGGTGCTTAAATCATGTATATAATATCTCATGTATATATCTAAATCCATATTTTTACAATATATATAATATACATATATATAACATATCTATATCCTGGTGCTTAGATATACCTTGTTAGAACCTCATATATCCTATCCCTCAGATACTCCCAGATCTGTCGAATCTTCGGCGCCTGTAGGGCACCCCGCAGGCCCTCGGCGCTCAAGCCATGGCTGTGAAGCAACTGGGCCAGGCCTCACAGCGTGCAACGGTGCGACCATGCGGCACGCACGGATCTGAGGGGAGAAGATGGGATGATCACCAGCGATGATGGGTTAATGATCGCTTAATAGTGGTTAACAATGGTGATCATCCCATCTTCTTAATCCATGGTATGATAACCAGCTTAATGATCACCACTATTATCACCAGCGATATCTCACCATCACCAATGCTTAATAGTGGTTCATAATGGTCATAAAGTGATGGCTAACGATGGTTAATACTGATGTTTATCACTGATGGTGGAATAACCAGTCATATTTCTGAAGGTTAGCTGGATAATAGCTAGGATGGCTCGTTAGCCGTGTATTTTTATTCACACTGCGCAGCGAGTCACTCAAGAACTCCCTACCTCAACAAACACAGCAAGTGCAGTGTCGTGCTGAACCACTCGTTAGCCGTATAAAACCATTAATGTATCATTAGGATGGCTTGCTAGGATGGCTTATTATGGAAATATGGCGAGCTGGGTCGATATTGACAATCAATAATGGTGGATGATAGACAACAAAACTATAGGGAAAACAATGGCGAATGATAGGGGAAACAGGGGTACTGGGTTTTGACCCATAGCCATACTTCTGATGCTTAGAGTGGATATATGATGCTTAGTACTGATGTTAATAGTGATGGTTATTGCTGATGGTTATTACTGATCGTTATATGTCATACTCGTTGAAGATGTATGGGGGTTCTTAAGCCACAGGGGCCCCCAGTTATGATTGGTTTATTACTATCAATGGTCCATCAACTGGATGAAAACGTGCTGTTTGCTATGGCTTGAGAAACACCCATATTTTAGGATGGTGGATGGATGGTCAATGAGATTGTGTGTTTGGGATGATTAAACTTAGTGGTTGACGGCCAGTAGATGGTAAATACATGGCTCTCAGATGCTGTATACATGGCTTACAAATGGCTAAAACATAATTAAGATTGATTCAGAGATGAAAAGTTGTTGAATTGATAACCGCTCACAGATGTGCAATGGTTGGTTGAGAGTGATTGACAATGATAAATGATGAAAAACAATAATCAATCATGCTCCATTATGATCAATCATCATCAATAATGATCAATAATAAGAACTTGCAGTATGTAGTGAACAACAATTCTCACCAGCTCCACAACTGCTGCTGATACTCAGCGAGTAAGATGGTACAAGCTAAGTATCAGCTGGATTTAACTGATTAGATTCTGAATCATCGCCAACCACTAGGTTATTTTCTGGTAAACTAACCTGGCTGCATGCAAAAATCCAAAATGTGTAGTGGCTGGCTCGCACGTTGATTGTTTGAAAATGGCAATATAAAAAATTTCCAGCTTCGTTACGGATCTTTGGCATCTGTTCTTATACCCAACTAGCTGCATTTTTGACCATCACAACCAACCTTAACCGTCATGAAACCACACACAACCATAATTATGTTGTTGATCAGCCCTTGTAATCATTCATAGAATCAGATTTAGACCATATTTCATAGCCTGAAAACCATGATAGCCATTGTATAATAGAACTGCAATGACGATCACCATTCATATATCAATAATATGGTGCTTTCTTAAACTGAGGGACCCCCCAAATCATCCTTGACTAACCATATATAGCAATAAACCAAACACTTTAGCGGGTTCTATTATTGTAAACGGGGGGTGTTTCCAGATAGCCAGAATTTTGTTTTGAGGACGGGGCCTGAGGGAATTAGACCAGGGTTGGTTGTAGTCATTTTGGCGGGGGGAGGGTCCGACCCATACCTGACAACCATTATTACCATGAATATAACCATAACAAAAAATCCATAATATAACCCACCACTACATTAATATAACCATAAGATAAAACCTAAAACCACGGCTATCTATCCAGAACAAGCCAGTAATCAATCTTGGTATATCCCCAATAATCTTCAACTATCAGCTAAGCATTACTCATGATATATCCTTTCAAGCCATCATTAATATATCCATAGTAAGCGCTTTAGCCCGCTATCCTAGCCATCCTAGCCATCCTAATGATACATTAACGGTTAAGGCTAACAAGCCATCCTAGCTATGATCCTAGGATGATCACTAAGCCATCCTAGTATCATTACCTGATCCGCCATCCTCGCCGGTGATCAACGGCCCCACCCAACTGGTCCGCTGAAACCACGGTGGCGACGCGCGCGCGGTCCAAGGGCTCCGGCTGGGCTCCCGCACCCAAGTCGTCTTTGAAGAGCGCCGCGCAGAGATCCCGGAGACCCACCTGACCAGTGAAGGAACCGAAAATGAAGGCGAATCAATGGTGACTTGGTGCTTAATTGATGGCTAACAGATGGTGACTTGATGGTGAATTAGAGGTTGATCAGATGGTGAATAGATGGTGAATTAGAGGTTGATCAGATGGTGAATAGATGGTGAATTAGAGGTTGATCAAATGGTGAATAGATGGTGAATTAGAGGTTGATCAGATGGTGAATAGATGGTGAATTAGAGGTTATTCAGATGGTGAATAGATGAAACAAAGTGGTCACTTGATGGCTAATTGATGGTAATTGATGGTAGTTGATGGTTACTTGATGGTTGACTGATGCTTGACTGATGCTTAATTCATAGTTAAGTGATGATTCTTGGTTGCTTAACTAATGTTCAGTTGAAGGTGAAATGATGGTGATATGATGGCTGACTGACGGCTAACTGCTACAATGGTTCAACCATCAATTGATTGAAGCTTCTTTTACGACGCAGGCATCAACTAACCTTCAACTAAACCATCAATTAACGAAGGTGAAAGAGGTTGATCAATAGCTATCTGATAGTCAATTGACAATCAACTGATCATCAGTTGATGGTTAGTTGGTGAACTAACAGTTGACGGTGAATTAGAGGTTTATTCACTATTGATAAGCTTGGTGATTCATGGTTCGGAATTCTGGCCAGTTGATGAATTAGCCAAATATGGACGACTAATCCACAAGTGTAGTCAAGTAATGACCAGTTAAGTAGCAAGTGTCATTCCTTCACCAATATTGTTGATTAACGATGAGCCAATATTCATGTGATTGACATAGCTACTCGTTCTTGCTCAAAAAATGACCATCACCAGTGAGTAATCATCACCATCCGCAGTGAATAACCAATAGTTGATGATAATCATGGGTTAGCTGGCTAACTACAGGACCATTCTTTGATTCGTTCACTGACCTCCGAAGCGCAAGCCCATGTGTTGTCAGGGCTTGCCTCTTCATATGTACTTCTTAGGGTACCAGGACTGTACATCGGCGATTCTCAGCAGAGCGTGTGTGGGTCAAACCATTGATTCTGATCAACTCATGTACAAATCACGGTGTGTTTTGTGGCATGAAACTATTGACATAGAACTGGTTGGCTACCATCATTCGACATTGTCAATGTATACCTGTCAGGCAGTGCAAGTCTTCACTGACGTCAATCAGCAAGTTTTGGCGGATGATTCCCGTGAACTGCGATTCCACAGTGACATCTTGACAACATACTTGCCGCCTGTAAGTCTCAGGTCTGCCAACAATCAATGGTCCAATACCTCAATCTGGACTGATTGGTGGTTTCAACCCCCATGAAAAATATGAGTCAACCAACCAATTCTTAATGATTACATTTGGGAAAATCAAAAAAATGTGAATCAAACCACCAACCATTGGACCATACGAAAATCCCTCCATGGTCCAATGCTTGCCATAGCCATCACCGTGGCATCACCTTGGCGCCCAACCGCCACGGGTGTCTCCCCGCCTTGGCAGGTGCCCGTTGTGCTGCTGCGGCATCCAACAACTTCTCAAGGTCCTGGCGGGTCCACCGGCGAGCGCCCGGGGCAGGTGCAGTGAACCAACCAATGTTAGAGCTGGATATAGCTGGTTAACCATAGGGGATGAGTTCACCAACAGTTCTAGGGGATATCTTTGTATGTGCTTTAGTCATTATTGAGAACATCATGGTAATTATCTTAGTTATTAGCTAATGTCTAACCTTTGTTGTAAAAGCAACTATGTATTTGCAGCTTTTAGCTTTCCAACATTTATTGGTTCCTGATATCATCGTGGCTTTCATTGTTATGAACCATCAATTGGTTCAACATTTCTTCATTTGTTTTCTTGATTCAAATCCAGCAGCGCAGTGTCTGGCTTCGATGATGCGCGAGTTGAGTTTGGTACATAATGGCTCACCATCGGTCGCGGCTGGTAGACTATCCTAGCAATACGAGTTCGTGTTTTTCGTCCGAGCTCTGATCGATTGTTATGAATGGGAAAGGACTGGGTTACTCAATCAAGCATTCTTGGCGACTCTTTGTGCTTATGCCTGTAATCGTGGGGCTACGTTGGGCATTCCGAATCGTTACAAGCCACTAATAATCACTAGTGACCACTATCAAGTCGTCAACCATCCTTTTCACCATCATTAACCATCACTGGCCCTTCTTAACTAGGAACCACTAGTGACTAGCATTTGCTTCAGAACACTCCTAGTAGCTCCAGATCGCTGCCCCTTTAAAGGGATAGCGCTGGATACCCGTGGTTCCAAATCACTCCCATCGATCAGCTAGAACAACCTACTACCAACCACTGTTCATGATCATTAATTAACCATCATCAACCACCCTTAACCATCACTCACCACCACGAACCACCACCTTCTTCCGCCTCGCTGCCCTGCTTGGCGCGGGTCAGTAACTCCGCCGCAGCACCAGGCACGTTGGCGCCTCAGCAGGTTTTCATGGGCAATGGATGGTGCATGATTCGAAGTTGCTAAATACCAGAGGATCATCGAGGCCTACATCCCCATGCGCCTCCAAAGCTTGCAAGAAGGACAATGAAGTCTCTCCCCGGTGGTTTCTTCAAACAAGGAAACCTGAAAATACTTGGTTTATCACTATTAATGGTCAATAAAATGTAGATGCAGGTCTCTTGAAATAGGGACCCCCCAAAAAAATGGATTATTGTTTGCGATACATGATTGATATTGGATGATTTTGGGGGTCACCTATGGCTTGAGAAACACCCATATACTTCATGATCATGATTATATTTGTTGATCATACTGGTTGAGATGGTTAGTATGGTCAATGAAATAGATTTGGGGTGGCCCCCCCTTACACTTGCTGGGTTTGGTGGGGGGGTAACCAGCATTAGCCATTGATAGTTGCTAATACTTATTCATCATTACAAATGATTAGTATTACTTCTCAATTCCTGGCTAATACTTACTAACCACTACAACTGGTACTAGTATCAACATTGGTTATAATGCTGTTGGCCATGAGTACTATCCATCAAGATTAGCGAACATTTTAGCTAATACTTGTCAAATACTATTGATTGTTCACCATTCGTACTGCTGTGCTTGCCTGGTGTTAATCCCTATTCCAACCAACCCATGACCAGCCCAGTACCATTGGCATATTGGCTGGCGAAGAATTGCATTGCTATAGGGGATTAACAACTATGAATCTCTATGAAACCGTGGCATCGTTTATGATTAGCCATGGAATGGCCACGGCCAACAATGTCCATGAATAGCCACTAGTTGAATTGGTGGTATCAAATCACGATGTTGTTAATGGCTAGCATTGGATAGTGTTGGCCTGTTTGACAGCGCATGAAACCATGCAGGCTGTTGTCAGGTGGACCAAGGGCTGGTTGATGGTTGTATCATCCATTTGGTAAAAGGTGAAAGATCGTTCCATAGCGGCTGGGCATCATGAGTTTTCTGAAAAGGCGAAGCATCAACCATTCCTGGTAAACTAACACTGTTGATCATTCGTTGTCGAATTTTAACATCCTCTCTATCAATATCAATGGGGTTCTCTATCGATGATTATTGATGGGTTGTTCCTGGTAACTCATGGCGAAGGCATCCAGGGTCACCCGCTTGATGAGCATCTTCAACTATTGGTAACCATCAATGGGCAAGAACGGCCTAGTCATTAATGATCAGAATTAATGGCTCATTCAAGGTTACAGACGGTCGTTTGAGGGTTAACCTCCATGGCTATTGATGTTCAAACATCCTGCTATCACTGGTTATTTATCAACCATTCTTCATCATCAATGCTAATAATCCTGTTATTCATGGCCATCAATAGTTCACATCCTGGTTAAACACCCTGCTTAAACACCATCTTTATCGTTCACCATGAATGGGTTGAACAGCCTGCTATTGATGATTGTAATTTGTGGGTTCTCCAAGGCTATTGATTGTTCTTCGAAGGTTAAACACCCTAGCTTTTCAAAGGCAAAACAGTCTGGTTATTGATGTTCAAACATCCCGCTATCACTGGTTATCTATCAACCATTGCTAATAATCCTGCCATTACTAACCATCGCTAATCATCCTGCTATTCATGGTCATCAAAGGTTATTCTTGTCCACTATCGATCGTTATTTGAGGCTTAAATCCCCGGGTTTTTCACAGATTGAACACCCTGGTCTTGGTGGCCTTTAGATCCCCTGCTAAATGTCTCACTTTTAGTGGTTATATGATAAGTCAATCCAATCCCAAAAAAGCTAAAAAGATAAGGTAGTAGCTATGATCCACCATTATTAACCACTACTATCATTAACCATAGAAAAACCATGGTTTCTAGTGGTTATGTGGTAAGTCAATCCAATCTCAAAAAAGCTAAAACGCCAAGTTTCTAGCTAAAACATCCTGCAACATCTAGCTAAAACCCACTACCAGTGGTTATGCAAAACAACGCCCTGCAACTCCACGGTGTCCCGGACCCCAAGGCGTCGGTGCTCCGGTGGTTCCAAGAACCTGAAGCAGACGGCTTGGACGCAGTGGTAGTGGGGCAGGGGCTATTAGGATGCTTGCGGGGGTTCCTAGTGGTGGTTCATGATCACGGCTAGGGGTTTGATTGAACAGGTAGTGGTTTATCATGAATGGTGGTTAGTAATGGTGATTAACTAGCCCTAGTGGTTTACTAATGATTAAGAGCGGT
>VSDK01025178.1:95526-117782 GCA_009767595.1 Symbiodinium kawagutii
GCGGTTCATAGTGGTTTAATTGATCCCGGTTAGTGGTTAATTATGGTGGTTAGTAGTGCTTGATAGTGATTGATAGTGGCTACTAATGGTGCTTGATGGTGGTCAACAATGGTTAATGATGCTGGAACCATGTTAAACCTGCTTAATGATACAAATTAGTAGTGGTTATTAGTGGAAAAAGAGTGATTAGTAATGATTCATGATGCTTAATAATTGGCCAAAAAATCATGATGGGTTGATCAGGGTGGTTCTTGACGATGGTCAATGACTAGTTGATGATTGGTTGAAGATTGTTTCATGGTTGCTTCAGAATTGATTGATGATGATTAATCCTGGTGAATGATGGATGATGATCGAGAGAGTCATTGACGCTTTGCGGTTTCGCTGCCCATGTAGATTTGTGCTTGGTAGCACTCAAATCATCTAGGCTTTTGGGGATTGATTTATCGTTGTCAAGTAGTCAGAGTTTGGGACATTGATCGTGGTTGATGTTTAACTATGGCAAATCATCAACGATAATGATGAGGAGCATGATCATGATCATCATCGAATTCCCTGGCTTCTTATCAGGTAGGTTCTGCTCTCATACTGTTTTGTCAAGCCTTGAGCGGACTCGTGATGCAAATAGGAGCCAGCCATAACAAGCACAGCAAATCAAACCATGCGCTCAGAACAAATGGTGTTGTGCACCACTTTGAGCCATTCACAATAATCTAACGTTATCAATCATTGCCAATGTCCCAAATCTTTGAGGGTAGAAACTTCGGTAGACACAACATGCACATATCCTAATATACTCAAAAGCCAAGAATCTGATCCGAATCTCACTGAATCATAGCCACAATGCTTGCTGTACACCCAGGTTCCCTCGAAAAACGAGCTCATTATCGTTCGTTTCAAACGAATTTTCCCTGATGGTCGTATACGCCCAAATCACATGTTCAGTACCGTGAAAAAGATCCGTTTCTCGCTGCCCTTGGGTACCACCATAGATCTACCGGGAGATATCCAAGGGCTTTGGGGCGAGTGACGACCTTGCGTAGGAGCAACATGGCCAATGCAAAAATAGGATCCACCAATTTAGATAGTCAACTATATGATCAAATGATGCCCATTCAACTTGTTAATTATATGTTTGCTTCTCAGAATAGGGGTACCCCCAAATCATCCTATATATATATATACCGTTCATAGTAATAAACCATCCATAACTTTGAGGTAACCCCATTTTGAGAACTATGGCGGTTTCTTAAAAGAGCGGTACCATAAAAATGGTTGGTGTATTACTAAAAATGATTAAAAATGGATGATTTTGGGGGGTCCCCCATTTTCAGAAACCCCTGGTTCCCCCATCGTTAACCATTATTTTCCCTCTGAAAATGGCTGGGTATTATCCCCCATTGTTGATGCTTCATATTGACCTATAGCCATTTTGAGAAACGCCTATAGGCTTCAATGATTGTTAGGTGATGCTAAGCCTGGCGATCCACCGGGCGACAACCGCTGGAGCCGTGGAGCCTCTGCCACCAGAACGTAAGCCACATGCGCCTCTGAAACAGCGGGGCAGTTAGGAAAGCAAATCTGCGGTAAAGACCAGCTGTTGGTTCACAACAGTATTTGATTTGGAAACCAAAGCTCATTAACAAATACTGTTGGTAACAGTTTGAACCAAAAGCTGTTGGTTTAATCTGCAGTTGGAAACCAAAGTTCATTTACAAACTGTTACCAACAAAGAATTTATGATAAATGGAGAATTTTGATTTGGTTTTATCTGCAATTGGAAACCAAATGGCTCTGAGTCAATATTGACCATCAATAATAGGGGATCTTCACCAACAATAGTAGGGAAAACAATGGTTAATCATAGGGGAACCAGGGGTACAGGGTTTTGACCCATAGTCAAATTCCCGTTACCAACAATCTGCTGGTTCACCAGAGACACTGCAAATGGTAAAGGGACTCTGAAGTGTCTCTTGCTATTTTTCCGGAGTTCAGGTCTCATGAATTTGACTGATTTCCCCCAAATAGCAAACACAAATTTTACGCTGCTAGATTGATGTTGAGATTGATCATGAGCATTTCTAATATCCTTCTACGATTCCCTGACCCACTATGACCAACCAACCTGTGTGGAAAATAGTGCTCTGGTGCAGATCAGTGAGTCGATTGATGAAATTAGGGGTGATCGGAAACCTTGGGCAGAACCCTTCGTGCAACCAACATGATCAGCAGGGTAGATATCCCCGGGCGATTCACCCGCATTGCTGGGCGCCGACAAAGAAGTGGGACCCCCAAGAGGGGGTGACTTCGCTACAGCTTTTGATCATTCATGACAGTTTATGATGTAGGCCGACATTGAAGTATCTCCATACACACACTTATCCATGGGTATGGATCTCAAAACGGTCAGATGAACGTCCCAGCAAGGACTACGGGGGATTTAATTGACGACCGTACATGACATACATGTGTGCCTGCTTACATCCTTTCACATGTGTATATATGTTTATATACACATATCTCTATTCACTTTTGAATCTATAGTCATTGTTTTATCTATGTTTCTATTTATCTATTTATTTACTTTGCCACACATATCAAGTAACCAAGCTAAAAATGAGAAGATCTCCTGAATCCTTGTAGAATGAACTGGACAGAGTACGCCTAGCACAGGCAACACGAGACCACTAGACCTGCGCAGACAAGACAAAAATGCGCAGGTTCCAGAACCTACGAGTAGGCAATGGTTCAAAAGGTGGAGCAAAATCATGTTAAACAACAATTCGTGGTGGTGACCTGCCATCATGACAATCAGTGACCATCAAAACCAATCATCATTAAGCATTATAAACCATTTGTAAACCATTTCCAAACCACTATGAATTACTTACAAACCACTATAAACCACTTACAGACCATTATGGACCAGTTATAGACCATCAGAAACCACTTCTGAACCATTCTAATCCACTTACAAACCATTATAAATTACTGATTAGAAACTTAGAAACCATTGTAGACCATTATTTGTCACCATAATAATCCATTTCAAAACCATCATTAACGGAATAACCATAATATTCACTTTAATAATCATAATAATCAATTTAAAAACAATCATTCATCCCACAATAATCCATGTATAAACCATCATTAGTCAACCACTATGAACCATCATTAACCAGTGTAAACCACTATAAACCACTATAAAAACCACTATAAACTCTATGATTAATCACTAATTCTCCATGATTTGTAGCACCCACCCGAGCCTTGGTTCACTCGACGACGAGCCGCGCGTGCCCCACCGCAGGCTGCACCGCTGGGACCCCCTGCTGCGTTACAGGCCACTTGCTGCGTTGCGCTGAGTTCCTGGGAGCGCCTCAAGGCCTGAGCACCGGAGCGAACAGAAGTGACATGTGGAGATGATATAAATAGAAGTAGAAATATATAACATGACAATATAACTTTTTAAGTGTATAGTAAATAATATACCAGTATAATTATATAAGTATATAGCAATATAAATAATATAAATATAGTAGTATATAAAATATGAATAGACCATATCTATAGAAAGGTAGTAAATAAGGTACACATATATATTATACTAGTAGACTATCAATATGTAAGTCTATAGTAATATAAGTACAAATATAGTAATAGTATAGAAGTAATGTAGTAATAAGTCATCGTATAGGAAATAGCATAATTAATAGAAATATAGATTGTTTAAATGAATCGATAAATATATTAAATATATAGTAATATAAAGAAGTATATAGTAATATAGATATGTATGAAGTATATGTATACATATGAATAATATACCAATCAATAGATAAATAATATGACAATGTGTGTGTGCATCTGTATACGGTGTGGGTATCTGTGCGTGTGGATATGACAGGTGGTCCCAATCCGCCAATCCTCGAAGGCTGGCCTTCAAGGCATCTGGAGAGTAGTCACTTCGCTGTAAATCTTGGATCCAGGCCTCGCCAAAGCGAGGCTGTCAACTGCTGCAGGTGATTTTGCTCCCAGTTATCGTTTCAACAGGGAGTAGTAAACAGATGCAGTGACCAGACCAGTTGTAGTAAACAGATGCAGTGACCAGTTGTAGTGACCAGTTGTAGTGACCAGTTGTAGTGCAGTCGATTGCCGTTCAAAGCTGGTGCCATGGTCAAGCCTTAAATGGAGGTTTCTCCATGGCTGGGGGTACCCCCAAATCAGTTATGCTTAATCTTTTGTAGAAACAAACCAACCATAACTTGGGGGTTCCCCGATGGCTTGAACCCAAATGTCAAGTCATCTCCACTCATGGTATGCAAATTCGCAAGGGTCCCTCATCAACGACCTGCCAGACAGGGCTCGCCAATCATCAAGGCCAAGCCAGCTGCCAATGGCATGCTGAAAATTCTTCCAGCTAAGACATGGTGCTTTCTCAGGCCTCAGGGGACCCACAAAAATGGTTGGTTTACTACTAGACATGATTAAACAAGGATGACTAAGGGGATCTCCTACTTTGAGAAACACTCATATGAAGTAACCCACGTTTACGTGAAGCCACCATGGCTCAAAATCCTGTTCCCATAATCAAACTATGTGTGAGGCCCGGCATACACCATGACGTTCTGTGGCTTGCTGTCACAATCCTGTGCTGAACCTCGTGTTGCACAACCCATCCTTTGTTGAACCAGCCGTACCACTGCTGGTTGGTTGAGCACAAGGTTCGATGATGGAGAAAGGACACACCATTTTTGGGTTCTGACACTTTCTGTTTGGGTCTTCTTATGTGCTTGTACAGAACTTATACAGAACTTATCTATCTATGAATCTGTCTGTCTGTCTGTCTATCTGTCTATGATCTACCTACCTACTTACCTACCTACCTACCTATCTATCTATCTATCTATCGATCTATCTATCTATCTATCTATCTATCTATCTATCTATCTATCTATCCCTTCTCTTCTCTTCTCTTCTCTTCTCTTATCTCAATGATGCATCTCCAATCAATTAGCAACACCCCTGGCCCTGCGTCCCCCACCGGTGGCGGAACGCGTCGCAGTGGACCGCTGTAGTCATTCCTGGGAGGAAATTTGTGGAGAGAGATCAACGGAAGGAGAAAGCGAACATCGTCGACTGACTCAAATGAGCTGATAACCAACTAATTGGCCATCAATTAATTCAATTGATAAGCAGCAGCTTAATTGATAACCAGTTGTATTTAGACCAGTTCATCGAACTGCTGGTTCTCATTAAGGCACTTGCAATTGATAACCAACTAAGTAAGCTGGTTCAATGAATTATAAAATTCTCAGAAACAGTTTACTTGATAACCAGCAGTTCAATGAACAATTCCTTATCTAAGCATTGATTCATAATTCGAGTCAACTGCTGGTTAATCCATGCTCAAGGACTTGTTCCTCGGGTCACCAGCTGAGCTGATGGACAGCTGGATACCAGCATCAACCACTAGTGTTTGCTATTTATTGTCTCATTATAGCAAATAATTTATTTACTATGATTAATAAATGATTAATACATGATTAATAATAAGACAATAACCAAATTGTTATTGTGATTTAATCATTTATTAATCACAATCGTTCACCACAATTGTTCATCACTGTGGTTAACCACAATGCTCAATCACAATTATCAAAGACAAGAAGAGCTGGATAAAATCAAATCAGTCTAACTACAAATGTTAGCCATTCCTGGCTCATTGTTGATCATTGCGAACCATGGTGGAAACGGATAAACGTCACTCTAGGTTCACACCCGCGGCTCGTGCCACTGAGGAAGCCACCCGACGCGCTGACCAGCCCAGCCCTCGTCATGACCCATGACGCGCGGCTCGCAAGGGAAGATATGGGAGGATCTTGGACCAGGAATTCTGCTGCTTTTTTGCCATTCGCAGTTGGCTATGGGTCAAGCAGTTCACCAACAACTCTGTGGAGGATAATGACCAATCAAACTATAGGGAATACAATGGTTGATAGTGAACCAGGGGTACAGGGTGAACTGACCCACAGCCAGTTGAGATTGGTTCATCCCAGCAGTGCTGGTAATCCTGTGGCTCTCTGCTTCTTCGAAATCTAAACTAGCTGGCTGCGCTTGCGAACTGTTCGCCTATTTGTGAGTTGCCAGTGTCATCTGGAGATCCAGCATCAACGAGAAGTTTCTGAGAGAATGCATTTGCACCCCCTGTTTTCGCGTGCTGTGTTTTTTGCCAATGCCGTTCATCATACCCAACAATGATCAAGCAAGAGAAAAATGCCCGTGTCGCCGTGCGCACGTGGCACAGCTTTGAGCCCAGGGCGGCAGTCCGTCCTGGTTGTCACCCAACCGTTCAGGGGTTGATGACCAATCTGGTGATAGATCCAGCTGTCAATATCCAGCTGCTTTACCAGCAGCTGATTGACCACCCTGGAGAGATCTTGGAGATCTCCCCTTCACGGCTAACATGGTGAATCAGCAGCAGTTTCGGCTGGAAGGACCAGCCAACCGGGACAAACAGCGTGGCGGCCGCTGTAACTTTTACTCGGCGCTGATCACAGGAAGCACCACCGCTGATTTCCACCGCACTGTCATGGTGAGGCAGCCAGGAAACAAGGAGGAGTTCTCAAGCATTCTCAGTTTGGTTGATGATGGCTGGTAATTTCTGACAGTGTTTGACAGTGGTTGACAAGTATTGAGAATGGTTTACATGAGTTGATAGTGGCTAGCTAGTATGGACCATTCTCAACCACTATCACTAGCAAAATCAACGGAATACATGGTTTAACATTGATCTTGACTGGCCACTTATGTAATGATTTTGATGTACATCCCAACGAAGAACAACATGGAGTCAAACTGCTGAGATTAGACCCAAATATCTCTACATATTTCGTATATTCACGAGTACGAGTGTTTTTTATCCGCTACTGCTAGCCATGAAGCAACCATCATTAACAAATTTTGACCATCAAAACAACCATCATTGAGCATCATTGACGCTTGTTGATGGTTCATAATCAACCCTTACGATGGTTCATAATCATCAATGATGCTTGCTTTGATGGTTCAATGATGGTTCATCATCAACTATTATGATGTAATATCACCATCAAATCAACTATGGTGATAACCCATCAACCCTTACGAATCACCATGCTGGCACGGTCCACATCCGCCATCTCACCACGCGCGTGTCACGTGACAGCCACGAAAACGAGCTCGGATTGAAGCACCACCCACAGTGGCTTCAACCATCAGGCATCACGCAAAAGGTTGATATCTGGTGGTTTGTTAAAATAGGGGAACCCCGAAGTTATGGTTGGTTTATTGCTATAAAAGGTCAATAGACTGGAAAAGGAACATTGTTGTGTGAGTAATTCATTATAATGACAATAGGAATATGATAGTAATAGTGATATTCTTACTATGATAATCACTCACCATGAATAACTCCAATAAAAATATCTGGCTTATAGATGTCATTCATGATGAATGATCATAAAAATGGTAATAATAGAAATAATGGTCATTCATTAACCAATGATGGCAAAATTAACCAGATATCAACCAATAATAAACACTAGATTGCTGACACCGGTGATTCATGGTGAAGACCGGTCCCCAATGGTTGGTACCAGGGTACAGTTGGTTAACCAACAATAATGCGTAATAATGCTAAATGAGAGCTCATAATGGTTGATAGTGGTTGGTAATGGATATTTACTGGTCAATTGATGGTTGAAAATGGTTGATTTTTGATAACGTAACCCATGTTTGAGGTTGTCAATAATAATTGTTCTCAATGACTGAACTGTGGCTGCAATGTTGTTGGTACTAGTCAACAACAGTTGCTGCTTGACAATGTTTCATACTAGTCTGTAATGATTGTTGTAATGGTTGTTTCTTTACCATGATTCGTACTAGTTCTTAGCAGTGATTGACAATGCTTAGTATTGGCGGTTGATCAAGACATTGATCATGACTCATGGTTGATCCATGGCCATATGGGTGGTTGACCATTGATAAATATAGTATAGTGCTTGTGGGATTATCTCGGGCATCACAAATACAAAAACCACCAAGTGAGGTATGTGCAAAAATATGTTTTGCAACAATGTTTAATGCAGGTTCGTGACTCAAATATGACTGACTCGTCATTGGTGCCTGAGGTTGGTTATGACTGACTCGTCATTGGTGCCTGAGGTTGGTACTAGTTCATAGTTGCCGAAAACAGCTGATCATAGGGTATAGGGACCAGCAACAATGAGCATCCCATTTGTAGTCAATGAGCATCCAAGAAATAATATTTGACACCACCAGCCATCATCATCATCATCATCATCATCATCATCATCATCATCATTATCATCATCATCATCATCATCATCATTGCTAACCACTATATACCCTATCGTTGCTTATTATCCCGTTTGCACAACCAGTAATAACCAACTATTGATAACTATTAACAACCAGTAGTCACCATTATTTTCTACCCGAATCAATAGCAACAGCCATCATGTCATCAAACATAATCAATTACAACAACAGCCAATAACAATGGGGAATATCGGATATACCAACAATACCCAAGTGGTGTTCTGCCCAAAGCAAGCCAACAACTTACAATTTGCAGTCTTGGCGGTGCCCGTGCTTGCAGCGAATTAGATCAGAACATGGCGTTCGACCGGTGCAAGATGAAACGTGAACCGAATTGCTTACACGCGCAAGCGCCACAAGCGCCATAAGAGCAGCGCTCTGCTTCCCCAGCCGCAAACCACGAGATCTTGATTTACATCGAATTGTAAGCTTGACAAACAACTATTGGGGCAAATGACCAGTGGTAATCAAGTGATCTATCGATCTCTCTATCTATCTATCTATCCATCTATCTGTCTGTCTATCTGTCGATCTATCTATCTACTTCCCTATCCATTTTCGTGGCCGTTGTGATTGGAAATCAAAGTTTCATAGCCCCAATGTTATCCCCATGGACATGATTGGGGTCTAAAGAACCGCACTAGTTTTGACACAAATAGCTGGCATCTTCCCTTTAATTGTGGGTGGTCCCCTGAAGGATCTCAAGCTGTGGCTAGGACGGTTCCAAGAACCATCATTTCAGGGTACGACATGTGAGCCCTTCTGAAATCAGCGGCTGCGGCGTGCAACTAAAAAACCACGGCACAGCTTTCCGCAAGGCCCAGAGAGGAGTCCAGTCCATCTGCAAAATGGGCGATGCAAAGTGGTAGACCTGAGGTATTCTGAGGCATCCTGAGGCCATGTAAACTGATGGTGTGCTCCTCCTGGTGTCGGGGCTGCGCCCCACTCTGCAAACAACTTCACACCTGGCAAGGCCAACTGTGCGATTGCCCAACGATTTTTTCGATGGAAGGATTGATGCAAAAGTGAGAGTGAAGTTCGGCAGTCTTCCAAACACGTTCTGCACACCTACCAGACTTTCTTCACCTCATTTACTGGCTAGACAGTACAGGTCTTCAGTTCGGATGTGTGCAGAAATATGGTAAACAACTTACAAAATTACTACAGCAATGACACTAGCAACCACAACCACGCCTACGCCACCAGCAACATAAAATCAACACAATGATGATGAGAATGAGAAAAATTGCAGCAAAACTGGTCTTGGCTATGGCCGTGGATGGTGGCAGGTTAACCCCTCCAGAGAATGTCGTCTGCCCTATCGCATCCATGATCTCACAATGTCAGGCCTGGGACAATACAATCACCACGGGTGCATCGGCCTATACTTTTCTGGTACCCGGACTGAGGAAGTACCACCAGCTTGGCTTTGATACCAGGTCTTTGTTGGGATGTTCATCCACTTGTTGCTTGGTCGTGACCCATGGCCACGGTTGGTATATCCCCCCACTTTTGTGGCTATCCCCAGCTTTCTCAACCATAAACCAGCTGATTCACCAGCTAATGTGGGGTATAATGAACGCTAAGCAGACAGCCCCAGTGCACCTGAGGCCCAACTCACTTTTTTGCCCTGGCAAAGAGCAGCCCCCTTGGACCCGCACGTGGTGCCGCGTATGTGGACTATCTACGTATGGCTGATGTCGCCCTTCCCCTAGTGACCTCCAAATAGTTGGCAGTTTATTGCCCAGCTTCTTGTGACACTGAAGGGTGGGTCCAAAAATCTTGGAAGTGTTTTCGTGGGTTGAGGATTGACTTTTGAGTTGAACCAAGACAAACAGATTGGGGAATGTGTGCTTAGCTTAAGTATGAACCCGTGGTCTCGTTATCACAGCGTCATTGATCAGTCTAGTCTATACAGTCTATGATTTCTTGAAGGATGGGAGGTCCTTCCAATGGGAGATAACATCAGTATATAGAACACGTTGGGGACATTATATTTACAAAGTTTTCAAAAGATTGTTAAGCTCAACATGATGACGCTTTGGTTGTCAAGCTACCACCGTTACCCAACATAGCCTAACCATCATTCCCCACCATGATATGATCGTCAACGACCATCAACTTCCATTTGGTGAGGCCACTCCTGGTGTAGCTCCTGGCCTGGCTCCCCCGTATTAGAAGGGCAGCAGGGCTATTCTTGTTTCATTTTTGATAACCGCTGGTTTCATTATACTTGTTGTTATTTTGGAGCGCGCTGGAGCGCGTATTGGTTTAGCCCGGTTGATCATTCTTTCTCCTCCACTTGCACTTGTGGATCTGGATTGCTCAGCTAGGGCAGGATACCCCTTTCACGGCTACTTAGCCATCGCTTCCCAGCAGCCATCAACCTCAACCAGTTGGACGGACCGGGACGGACCGCCTCTTTTTCAAGTGCTTCACGATTTTTCCGGTGACCGGATTGATGAAGCCATGGGCATCGATGGTGCAACCACACCTGGGAAGCGAGCGAAGCGAGCAGTTTATCGGCTGGTTGGTGGGTTGGCTGATGGGCGGTTTGGTGGGTTGGTGGGTGGGTTGGTGGGTGGGTGAGTTGGTTGTTTAATAATGGGGAATGAACGCGCAAGAGCAATATAGGGGGATATAACTCATCTTTGACCAACATCACTAGAAATATCGCAACAAGAAGTCGTTGGTTGCTGATTTTTTGAAGCCAGGAGTGTGATCACTTTCACTGGCAAGTTTGTCATCTGGTGCTTGCAGTTATCGATGCTTTGGTATGTTGCTTAGTGTACATTTGTATGTGTGTATGTGTATATATATATATATAAATACATACCTTTGAACATTCAATCATAATTCTGTATGTATATATGCATACATTTTATGTATACACACAAAATATTCTCATTTTTGACATTTCTTGCTAAAAAAACAAGCACATTTTTATCAAGAGTCACCACCTCTTCGGGACGCTTTCATGGCAGCGGCTGCTTGGTTCTGTTGGACAATCAATGGCTGCTGCTCGGTTCTGATTGGTTCTGATCATCTCTGCAGTCCAAGGCGAAATGGCCAATCTTAGAGGGCAACGCAACAGTCACCCCATTTCGCGCCACTCAGAACTTTCAGTGCAGTCAGCGCAGCCGTCCCTGGTATCTGCTTTTTAACACATTGCAGGTCCAACTGTTGGATTGAACTCATATCCCACTTGTGACCGCCAACCAATCAGATACGGTATGCCAGCGAAAATCCAGGGCCCCTATTGGAGGAAGCATACACCCCATTTCCTCTCCAACAAACCAGTCTCGGATGCTCTGATACTTCGATCAAGATAAGGAACTTTGAAACAAAATGCTTATATATAAGTTCAACGATTTCGAAGAATATTTCACTTTGAGGATTTCTGATGGCATTTCTGATGCCATAAATTTCTGGCAGGATCGAAGCCTTCTGAATGGACGAGGGCAGGGTCCCAACGGGCGTCCGGACGTATAGGTGTCAGTCAGAATGGCCAGACACCTGCACAGTCACAAAGCCAAGAAATCATCGAGCAACCGTGGACGCTAAGGGATGCTGAAAATCCAAGGAGAATCCGGAGAATCCATATAGGTGTTTCTCAAAATAGGGGACCCCAAAAATGGTTGATCTTTTAGTGTAAATGACTAATATTGGATGATTTGGAGGGTACCCCTATTTTGAGAAACACCAGTATAAAGAGGTAATAATTTGAAATTGTCAATCCTGATGTTTAATTCAAAATGGATCCTCTTGAACCCTTGGGTAATCCAAATAAACGGCTACCCTCATCACCACAGATCGCCATCCCACGAAACAGTTGAGATTGCTGTTCTATCCGCGGGATCTTGGTCTTCAAACCAGTGCACGTCCAACAATGAGCTAAGTGACTTGTTTCCCTAAGATGAACGTGCACTGGATTGAAATCACTGATTACAGCAGTGAAATCCTATGTTTAACAGCTGGGAATCCCATGTCAGCTGGCGCGATTTCTATGAAGGTGGCACTGCCAACCATCCTGGATATGATTACATCATGATTTCAGCGCACACAATGGCCGAAGTCATGGGGCGGCATAACATGCCCTGGTCTTCACTGGTTCCAGATCAGGACCTTGTTGGTGCTTGGGGATGGTAGCCCTATGACTTTGTGCTGTACTAAATGGATCCTACACTGGGAGAAGACCGTCCTCCTACGGTTCGAGGTTCACCGATCTCACATGATCTCACTGCGTTTCTGGGAGCAGATGTTGCTGGCGTTTTTTCATGGCTTGTGACAAATTGATGTTTTTCAAGAACTTATAAGAAATTCATGGCTTCCCGAAAAGAAAATGAGGATTTCTTCTCAAATGTTTTGGGGAGTTTGGGTAGCATCATGGATGCGGAAATGCTTACCAAGACTGGCTTAGCACCGGGCTACCTCACTTGTCACCAGGCGTATCACCATCACGTGGGTGATTCATGATATCGTGATATCCCATCACGTTGTACCACTTTACAGCTCACAACCAGTTCCAATCATACCAGCTGCAAAATTTGTGTTCATGGTCACAACAATCAGCCGGGTACACCAACTATTTGTTGTCGGAGATCTCCCTAGTGCTATTGGTTATACAGCCTCACAAGTGCCAGGCAGTTGTAAGATTGCAAGCTGGATTTGCATCCATCGAAGTACTGTTGCTGGCAGTGAAGTGAGTGCCTTGGCGTTCGAAGACTAATAGCAAAAGCGATCCAGTAAAGAGTATTGTAAAGCACCTGTTGATCGCAAACTGTCCGAGCTCACCAGTTGTTGTTCTACAAGCCACTTCTTACTATCTGATCACCAATCAACAGCTTCCGCTTCTTAGAGGATCTTGTTGCTATCCTGGTTCTCATTCACAGATAATAGCCAAAGCTATATGCCAGAAGCAACCAACTCGGTCTTCACTGGGATGTTCACCCAACAATTATGCTTAAGTTTTGCAATCTATCTCTACACTGCAAGCCACCAATCAATCCGCGAACCCGTTGGAGTACACAAAGAAGCCATCAAGGCCCTCGCCTATCAATGCACCACGAGACGCATATCGTTATCAACCAACATGAAGCGTTCTTAGCCAACATGGATCGCTGTGAACCATTATGAAACGTTGTTAGCCATAAGCATTATGATTATTCAACCGTTATGAAACGTTCAACCATTATGAAACGTTATTAGCCATGATCAGCGGCTATAAATTGTCAGTCAAGCCATCATCAACCGTCAATGAGGCGGCATTATCATCCATTGATCAGCCATCATCAATCACTAATCAGCACTACTAGCCATCAGGTGAACCCTTTGTTCTATATTGGAAAATCATGATTCACCAACCGACCAACACCAAACAGACGATGTTGTTCATCGAGTGGCTTGAAGCAGAATCTCGTTCCACAGTTCCGACAGCCTGTGGTGACACGTACACAGGCGCCGCGGGAGTGATCAGCTTGTAATGGTAGATCCGTTTCTTCATGAACCATCCCCAGCTACCAGAAATAGCTGGTGATGAAAACCATCAAATACAAGGGTTTATCAATGTGGGCGAGACTCATCCCCAAGATGATGGGTCTATTGTCATAAATGGTAAATATTGGATGATTTGGGGTACCCCTATTTTGAGAAACACCCGTATGGATTTGACATGAATACCTTACCAGGTGAATGATTATGGTCAACAACAGCAGATCCTGCAAGAGGCCAATGGTTGCAGCATATGATCAACCAATGATCAATAAGCCATGATTTACCAAGGTTCAATGACAAATCAATGATTGCGGTTGACAATGATTGCTTAGCAACCGTGATAAAGCTAAACTCATGCTGGACAATGCGCGTGGTTCATGGTTGTTGGCAATGTGTTCAGAAGTGATCACCAGCAACTATGATTGATTTCCATCCACAGTTTCCAGTGGTGATTCATAATGATGAGTGACAACTGACCAGTGGTTGAGAACCAAAGTATGGTTGACCATCGATCAATAATGATTGGTGATGGCTAACAATGACACGAATCACTAGCAGAAGGTGGATGATCAATAATGTGGCTTCATGACCAATAAGTCCTAAATAATCCATCATGATTTCTAATATGATGGTGATTCATGATGATTGGAGGCGCTTACTGATTGACTAATGACGGGAATTAGTTGACAACAGGGCTCCAGTGCGGGATACAGTTAAGCAGCAGCAAAACAGGATACCAAGCATGTTAGATACTAGTTGACAATAGCCGAGAACAATCGGATGGCAACTAACACCCTATTTCTGATCATTGATGGTCTATACTAGTGGTAAGAACCAACGACATCGGGGCACCGCTGCGATGAATGTGCCCAAGTAATACTGGTTAATATTCACAATGAAGGACAAGTCTGTGTCATGTCCATTCAATGGTGAATTAATGCCAATTTTAATGGTGGTAAATGGTTTCTTTCCTGTTAACAATGTCTCTTACAGTGTACATCAGATTTGACGTTATGTAGCTTGTCATCAATCAAAGATCTTGGTCAAACATGTAAGTCGTGGTGGTCGGTGACCAAAACAAGTTTCTATGCAGTGCATGCCTGAAAAGAACATGTATCGCAATCAAGGGCTGAAACTGACCTAACCATGATTGCAAAACTACCCATTCAGAAATTATCTTCATAAGTGGTATGCATTGTCTGACAGGTGGTCAATAACATTAAGCATTCAGCATTCTTAACAGCTGAGTAAACATGGGTAATCATGTATGACGCGTGTTGTTCAGTGCTTGATTTGGCTACTATTCAATCACTGCCCACCCATGGCTTGTTCTTCGACAAATAGACGCAAGTCATCGTCATCACTACCACCATGGACAAAAATCGACAAAAATAGCAACATCATGATGATGGTCATCAAAATTGTCAACATTGACGTCGTCGTCATCATCAAACTGCCCACCTTTGCGCGCAGATGTGCTTTATTGCAATGGGGTCAAGACAGCCAGTGCCCCAAAAACTGTCGAAATGTAAGGCAGTCCCTAAAATGGTCGCCTGTGAACCGCCCAATTGAACGTTCTGCCTGGGAAACATCACCAGGGGTACCCGAAACCCAAGAAAAGCGTGCTTAGTGAGGATGCCATCCAACTTAAGTCTTCATTTTGAGTGAAGCCATGTGGAGCCCATATTCCCTTGGCAAAAGTTGAGCCCAGCAGAGAGCCGCACTCATCTTGTGGCACTCGGAGTACTGCGTTTGCTGTCGATCCAAATTCTGTTTGGTCACCTCAAATGCTTGCAGCGGTTCTCAAAATCGGTGCACCCAAAGTGGCCCTGTTGTTGGCCTCCTTGGCAAACCTTTCGTTTTACATATCGCTCAATGGCAACTTTTTGTAAGTACAGAATGGAAGGGAGTTCCCTTGTAAGCACGAGGTCTCGAACGTAACAAGAGCAACAGAGAAACTACAAACCATCGTTGATAGTTTGTGGCCAAAGAACTCAAGCCTCCAACTAGTCCATCGGTTTTGTCGTTCGGCCAAACTTGAGACCCTCTAAGGTTCAGGAATGCACATACACAAACTAGAGCACAATCCGCAATTCGTTGACACAACTAACGTCAAGCGCACCAATCATTGCTCCTATTGTGATTCCTTTGCCATGTTTGACTTTCTACCAATCGAGATCGCCCAACGATGTCGGACACCAAAAACGAAAACAGAATCAGATATGCACACCTAGAAATGCCTCAAACCTGTACCGGGAAGCTTCGCCAGCAACCAATAGACCACTGCAACCAGATTCTCAAGTATCATCTCCCATCATCCAAGTATTAGCTCAAGAGCTGGGCATGGGCTGAGTCAAACGTGAGACACTTATATACCTCATGGGATGTCGTCACCTTGAGCCCTGGCTTCCACTGGTTTCCAGCGGATCTCCCAAACCGGTCTGAACCATGAACGATCATGACCATTGACCATCATAAACCACTAAGAACCATTCTGAAGAACCATCATTCCCGAATCAACCACCACTACGATCCAACATTGCTACGCATGATTAAGCACATTATTTTACTACTATTCTTAACATCGAACGCACATTAACATGACTAAATGTATGTAAATATCGAACATCAACCATTGTGAACCAGCGCACATTCAGACCGGGCTGAGCTTCAGACCGCCATGCGGCAGCGCGGGCACTGCTTGGTGCCGGTCTCTTCCATCCATTGCTCAAAGAGCTGATCTGCCTACAAGCAGCTGAGTTGCAGCTGAGCCGTGCAACGACGGAAAAGGTGACCGCTGGAGGATGGGTATCACAACGTATAACCTATGCTTCTCTTCACCCTGCTAAAGGATCACCTGTAGAAAAAAGAGGTTGAACCATTATAAACCCAATATACAACCATTATAAACCCAATATACAACCATTATAAACCCAATATACAACCATTATAAACCATTACAAACCCATTATAAACCCAACATACAACCATCATAATGGAATCTGCTTAGGTAAGTTGCCCTGTAGGATTTGTTGCACGCAGATCCGGGCAGCTCAAGCATGTTCGATGACCTCGGCCCGGTTGAGGCCGGTGGATGATGGTGAAGGATACAGAAAGGCTTTATGCATGGATTGATAACGGTTTATAAAGGTTCATAGTGGTTTACAATGGCTTATACGTTTTTAATGGGTTATACTGGTTGATACTGGTTTATAGTGGTTTAAAAGTTTTCAATGGATTATGATGCTTTATGTTGGTTTATAAAGGTTCATAGTGGTATATATGGTATATGATGGTTCTTGTTACTAGTGGTTGGTAATGGCTATGATAGTTTATAATGGTAATCAAAGGGGATAATGATTTATAGGATTTATAGGGGTTTATAATGGTTTATAATAATGCTTAACAATGGTCCATAATGGTCAATAATAGCAATGATAAGCAGCGATAATTGTTGAACTCAGTAATCTTAGATCTAATTCTTCATAACCCCCTTGTTTACGTGCGCAATAACTGGTGATGAATCTCAAATATGAGGGTTTACCAATATGGATCCAACATCGACGGTGCATAAGCTGGTCGAAATCAACAACCAGCTATGAGCAGTTGCCGATCTTACTCCCCTCGGCAGTGTCTTCCACAGGCATAGGGTGATGGTTTATCCTCCGGTAGACTCACCTGGAAGTTAAAAGCACCAATTTTGAATAGGTAAACCAGCTACAAATGGTGGATTTGCCAGGTGAAATCGCGCAAGAGCGAAAACCGATAGTGAACCAATGATACAAAAGCGCAATCATTGAAACACTGAGCATCCATTGGTAAAAATAGCGGTACCCCCAAGTCGTCCTTTCTTATATAGCCATTGACAATAATAAACAAATCATTTTTGGGGTGGCCTACTTTGATAAAACACCATATGATAAAATACTTGGTATATCCCCTATTATTGATGGTTGCGACCCCCAGCTTTATCAACCATGAACATGAACCAGCCAATTAATCTGCTAATTAACCAACTATGATGGTTATAGTCGGTATATCCCATTAACATCATAAGATAACAAGCTAATTAACCAGCTATAACCAGCTAATCAGCTAATGAACCAGCTAATCAACCAGCTCAACAGCACATGAGAACCACCAGATCTGTGGGTCACCACTCGCAGGTCTCTGGCCTGTCGCTCCTTCTTGGCTGCCTTGGTGTTGTTCTTCAACTTCTCGGCATGCTCCTGCGGGGTTTTTCGCCCGCGGGAGTCGGACGAATCGCAGCCGCCGGGTGAGAACTGATGCGCGCGTTTTACTGCTTGAGACTTGGTTTGTAATGGTTGAGAATTGGTTTATAATGGTTTGTGATGTTGAATAACTATTTGATAACTGGTTAGTCCTGGTCGATAACTGCTCCGCAGAACACATCGTGAGAGGCGCATCGTACAATACATAATACCAAGTCAGACGGCACACGCCAGAGCAAAATGCCATGCAACATTGAACACACCACAGGCATATCAGGGTAAAGATATGTGTATATATATATATATATACATATATATACTTTTTACATATAGATTGTGCAGCCAAACATGGATAGCAAGCCCAACTCAGATGATCTTTCAGTAGCACCAAGTTCTCCAGCTGTTTCAAAGTGAGCCGACAGCTGGAGAGTTTGCCCGGGCAATTTCTTTAGCTAACATGTCATTCTTCGAAGCCAGTTTGCTATAGGAAAAACCATCATTCTCAACAGGCAGCTCTTAGCCAGCACTCTAGATGGCTGATAGCTCTTAATCCATGATGGTGCATGGTCAACCCATGATTTGTGACCTTCGAAGCCAACTCTGAAGTAGATCGCATGTTATGGTTCTGACCTCGAGCATACGCAGCATAACCTTTGAGCCCGCAAGCAACGGGAGGCTCGAGCCTGTCTGCGCTATGGTATTGTCCGGCCCATTTTCACCTGTTCGTCTTCCGTGGTTGGTCCTCTTTTCCAGGAAACCAAGTGATAAAACCCAGTGGCTGGTGGTTGTGGGGTAATCCATGGACAGCGCAGAGCCAGATGTGAAGATGCAGCGCCACCAAAATCATTCGCTCGATGAGGATTCTGAAGACGAATCGGGCTGCAAAAAGCCTTGGTGCCTCTTGCAAAAGCCAGCTGCAACATACAAAGGCCGCCAGGCATTTCAGCCGTGCGTTGGATTCCCAAGAAAGCCATGGGAATGACGAAGAGCAAGCCAAGGTCGAATGTGAGGAGCCAGATTGCTAGGGGCCGATCTGCCATCAACAGTGAAACAAAGCTAAAACACAAGAAAATTGCCAGAATAAGAACTGCTGCAAGCTTTGACAGCAGCTTTAGCAAAAAGCATCTTTCATCCGTTGGGCTTCTGCAAATAAGGACAAGTAGAATCAAACGCCCGATGAAGCAAACGCCTTGCAGAATGAGAGTGAACCAATCTTGCTGGAAGTATATGATATGACATGTGAAGTTGATGCCTGCTATCAGTTCCAAAGGGATCAACAGAACATAAGCGCCTGTGATCTCTGAATATGCTGCGAACTCGATGTCAACGCCTGCTTCCGCTATATACCTTAATGCAGGGGTTGACATTCCAGCTGTCAACAGCACGTGAATGGCAAAGTCTACAGCATCTTGTTCCTGAGCAATTTCCTGACGGATTTTTCTCGCATCAGACTCTCGAGCACATTCAGCCAATTGGATGGATCCCTTGTAACCTTTGCGAAGTTGTTGTGCTTCGGCCATCGTCGATTTGCCGCTGAACCGGTCAATCTCCAACAAGCAAAAAATGCTTGCGCCCATCAACCAAACAAAAGGCTTCACAATCTTCACCATATGTGTAGGCATGTACCAGAAGTCACGAGGTGTGAACAATGTCTGGGGTCTGATCACTAGAAGCCAACATACCATCTCGCAAACGAGGTTCAAAACAGTTCGCACCAAGTCGTTCTGGATACATAGGCTCACTACTGTGGCTGCAGCAGCCAACCAAACAATTTCACATGGCCATTCCACATGACACGCCATTGCCGTGAAGCCCAGAGCACATCCCAATGCCGCAGCCACAGCCATTCGCTGCAAAGCCAACCTTGTTGCACAGCACTGAAATGCACAGTTGCAAACGGTCACGAAACTGTGTCGCAAGTGCAACTACAGAAAACACACAAAACAACTCCTCGTTTGGGGAGAAGGGCGAAAGGAAATCCAGGGCACCTGGTAATTCTCATGTCATGGCCAACCTCCAACTATGTAAGCTAATGATTTTGGAGTTGACAGAGCTAGGAGCATCTGCATGTTACATCTGTTTACCCTAAGCTAGGCTCAGGTTGCAGACATTACAGCTTACAACTGGTATTCAAGCCTCCTGAAATGGTCTGGAGGTCACACAGAATCCCCTTGGATGGTTTACATATTACATACATATGTGTGCACAAATCCATACGAATATGATACGAGTATTGAATACTGTGTATATAAATACAATTACGTTGATATGAAGCAAATACAGAAACAGAAAATCATCTAAGTCAGAACTTTTCAGATTCCGAGTTTGATTAGAGTATCGCATGGCGACAACAAATGAAAAATTGAAGTTTCTCAAGCACCCCAGGCACCGTCAATGCTTGAAATAAAAACCGCAGTAGCCACACTATCTGATCATCGCCCCTGATCTCAACCAATAAAGACATGGTGTGGAATAGATCCCGGGGCGATTCTAAGGGCCTCTTGCGTTGCACATATCGAAAATCACGTTTGAAGCCCAAGAACGTCTTAGTATGACATGCCCGGGGATGCCCGGAGACGCCATGGCATGTCGTTCTCTCTCCCAACTGATTGACCCTGGCTACGCTTGCTATGCCTTACTTCATACCTGATAGGAAGCTGACATTGTAGCAGAGAACACTCGACCGCCCCTTGAACTGCACGGATGGAACCTGCGCACACGCTGTTCTTCTTTTGATGAAAAACGATAGATGGCATAAGGCCCAGCAACCAACCGGGTTCGTCTCAACCTGACACATGTCACAAACACCAAACATCATGGTTCAAGCGGTCAGGGTGATGGTCTGAACCTCATATGTGCCATGCATTGGAGACACGGTGCCTTGTCAACTTCGATGGTCAGCCTTACGCTCAAACATGTTGGGCAGTCATTCGCGTGCCTAGACTACCGGGAAGGATAGACACATGACATGATGAATGTTGTCGGCTGTAAAGTCTCTAGCCAGCCGTTCCCAAGAATCAGAAACCAGCATAACCCGTTGTTAACCATCACCAACCATCACTCATCACTGTTGGCAGTACCTGTTGTTGTTCATCAATAAGTATCACTCACCACTTTTCTCAATTAACCAGTATTGACCAGCCCGAACCCAGCGACACCTGTGGTTATCAAGCTGATGATTTGTGCGCCAATTGTTGGCAAAAGAAGGGTTTTCACCGGAATTCTACGGATTATGGGAACACCCGCCCCAAAGCACAGCCCAGTTGCCAAATGTCTCGGAGTTTCGAATCCTTGGCGATCACAATGGTCTTACCTTCTTCGTGTGCCAAGTATGCTTCATAGCCACACCATAGCCGAGTGTACACGCTGCTGTGACGGTTTGGAACCACGAAAACCATTTTGGAAGCTCGCAATGCCAGGGCAAACGGCGAATCGCTGGGGCTTTGCAGCAACGCTCCAATGTCCAAATTCTGCGGGTTGGCCAACATGCAACACCAAGCGGTGCGCATGCCTTGAGGCCACGAATGTTTCACCTTGGTCAAAAACTCAAAGATGCCTTCTTGCCAGGCATGACTGATGAACAAATCGCAATCCAAGCCCTCCGGATGTCGCATCAAAGCCCAACTCATCATGCCAGCATCTCGGGTCACCGGTTTGATGTACTGGTCATTCACGATGTAAATGCTTGGTCCATACCTGGCAGTGGGGCCACAGTGGGGCCACAGTGGGGCCACAGTGGGGCCACAGTGGGGCCACACCGGTGCAGCTGGTTCCATCCCCTTGTTCCCCTTGGCAAATCATCTGGGGACACCCTGTAGAATTCTCTATGTGCTCCAGGAAGAAATATCAACACAGAACTTTCGTACCTCAACAGCATGACGATGACGATGACGATGGGGATGGTGATGGTGATGATGATGATGATGATGATGATGATGATGATGATGACGATGACGATGACGATGACGATGACGATGACGATGACGATGACGATGACGATGAATATGACTATGACTATGACTATGACTATGACTGAGATGATGGCGATGACGATGACGATGGCAATGGCAATGACGATGACGATGACGATGATGGCGACGCTGACGATGATGACGATGATGAGGATGAGGATGAGGATGAGGATGA
>VSDK01025178.1:119446-155448 GCA_009767595.1 Symbiodinium kawagutii
TGATGATGACGATGACGATGACGATGACGATGATGATGGTGATGATGATGATGATGATGATGATGATGATGATGATGATGTTTTTCTGATGATGATGATGATGATGATGATGTTTTTCTGATGATGATGATGATGATGATGATGTTTTTCTGATGATGATGATGATGGTGATGATGATGATGATGATGATGATGATGATGATGATGATGATGATGCGGTACTCCTCGAACCATGGCTACAGGAGACACCATATTTATTGCCCAAACACACTTGGTCCGAAGTGTCAAAGGTCGTGTCGGGGCCATCCTGCGACTTGATCATTCCCTGTTGGATGGCACAACAGACTTCTTCTCTCAAGAACTTCAAGTCGCTACGCGTCACACACCATCGGTCGGCTGGAATCATCCTCACGCACTTCGGCTGCTTGTTCTTGACATGTGTGGGTTGGGGAAATCCGGTGCGAGGAACTATCGATGATATTTCTTATGTTTGGATGCCGATATACCCAGTCTGGGAATCCTTTGAGTCATGGCCATGGCGATGTTATGCTCACTGGTTTCTTAGAAGATGCCATGCAGAATGATTCGGTTCCCCATGAAATAAGCCGGGGAAGCATCTCACAAAGCGCTTTGGGTTACTTGGATTGCAACAAAGAGACAAGTGCATTGAAGTTGCACGAGTAAGATCGCGGCAAGATCCGGACGCCATGGCAGTTGATGGTTCCCGTCACCGCTGCTGTTCAAGTTGTTTGCAACACAATAGACTAGAAACAAGCCAGTGATTCTGAAACTACTCACAAGTTGATCGCTGATCAAATCTTCTGTGTTTGGGTGACATCCTATTTTTGGTGGTCCCATTTGTGCATCCCACTCCATTCCCACTTCAGAGCCTGTGCTTCAAGAAAGTAATTGCAGAGGTACACAGATTATCACTGCCTGTTTGAGGGTGGGGTAACCACGATTGGTCCTACACTGGTTCCTTCGTAGGTACCTTCACGGCCAGCAAAGCCGCGAGCAGACCCGTACAGATTGAATCGACCGTCCGTTGATCTTTGAGATCCGTGAATTGCGAAGCGCTTTCCGAACCCAGTCTTCCATCAACATCAGCCCTGTGCCATGACCAATGATTTGCCAGAAGGATGATTTGCAGCACCATCTGATGGTTGAAGATTGAATGGTTAGATGGTTAAAGATCTAATGGTTAAAGCATCATGGATGGTGAATCAATGAATCTGACATCCACAGAAACTATGCATTCTGGTTCCGCAAGACGAGTCGTAAATATTCACCATTATGGCTAGTGCTGATACTACACTTCACTAGTCATTCATCTGTAATTGCAGTTGCCAATTCAACAAACATGGTAGTAATGGTGCATTAATCACTGAAGATGCTTAGTGATGATAAACTATTCACCAGCTACACCTTGGTTGACCACTTGAACGAAAAATTACGAACTGTTCTGAAGCAGTGGCTTAAGCGTTGACCAGCTGGCCAGTAGTATCCGCTTGATGATGCCTTTCTTAGCCAGCTATGGTTCACTGCCAGCTAGGTAACCCAGAGAAAATGCTGTGAAGATGCGAACCTGAAATCCAGTCACCCATGCAAGGGATGGCCACCAACCCACCAAAAGCAAACAAAAATCAACCCAACTACCAGTTGGTTAGGGCACTCCTTGTAGCTCCCTGGCGGCCATTTAAAGGGCTACAAGGATAACCCTGGCGAAGCTCATCGCTCCCCAAGCCGTAGAGTTCACATCGGGGCCAGGGTTCACCCAACCCCCCGGCTGCAACACCTCACAAGTCAGTCCACGATGGAAGGGCTGTCGACCACATCTCAGACCTGTGGGTTTCACGACTATCCATGGTCACTATATATCAACTATGGATTTTTGATCAATATTTGATCAATATATCAGAAGTTGATCATAAATATATCAGAATATATGTGGTCACTATGGATTTATGATCAACTTCTGATATATTGAGAAATCTGATGAGGATCCAGTACTTACGCTAGCATTTGGTGAACGGGCACTCCTGCTAGCTCCTGCATTTAAAGGCCTATTCCTGGGTACCCCTGGCGAAGCTCATCGCTCCCTCCCAACCAACAGCCAGTATGTTCCATAGGCCATGGGCTTATGGACGGTCAAAGCTTTTCAACGGACCCAAGCCACTCATTCTCCCTGCAAGCAGCACTGCTCTTTAAGATTCATGGGGCTGCCCTGTGATGTGCCCCCGTCAAGCGATGCTTGGAAGGGCACGCTGAGATATGTCGCACGGTACATAATCCTGAGATGCCCCTTACAGCCAAGAAGAACCTACCATTTGATTTCGACCAATTGTTGAGATGTATGTTAAGACGGGGCGTGCCGTACCCAATCGACGCGGGCGTGCCGCACCCAATCAACGATGCAGCTACGATTCCATGATCACTGCAACTGATCCAGGCCTTTCTTGGTGGTTTGGGTCAACCAATCTACCAAAAGTTTCAAGAGAACCAAAAATTGTCAACAAAATACATTCAGAACACAGGGATTTGATTAGCACCATACTCAAATACTAGCTGTCCAAAGCGACGCCCCAAAAGTCTCCAAAAGCCACTGAGGAAATGGTTGCAGATTTCGACCATGAAAAATTCAGGACTCTCTGGGTGCAACGAGAAAAGAAAGCAGTAGAAGCGAAGCAACATGCGAACTTCATGCAAACCAGGGCAGAAAATGGCAGCAAACTGGCCAAGTTGGCTAGTTAATAGGATTTTCGTTAGCTGATCAGAAGGATTAGCAGGATCTTAGTTTGCACTTAGAATGCCCCCTTCACAACTCTTTCGGTCAAACCAGTTTTAGAACCAACTAGATGTAACTAGACCAGCTAGTTTTGGGGATAGCACATGACAGTTGTTTTATGACTTATGCAGTCCATATGCAACAATATGTCTTTATCTATTGATTTGTTGTTTTGAACATTCTGTATCTCCTGAATAGTTGGTATATAGTGCTTGGTTCTCCCGTGTGATTGACAGGCATCAACCATTGTCGACTGATCTTAATTGACCGTGCTAATTGTATCATTCACCATGATATCACTGAAAGAAAAACAATCACTAGGCTTTGGCTCAATGCTCTGTCCCCCTGAACATCCGACAAATGACCGAACTAGTCTGAAGTGTTGGGATGTTCGCCTACCGCTTTTTCGGACGGTTATGACCCATAGCCACAACAGGCCAATCATCACGGCCCCTTGCAACGACCCAGCTGGGACTCGCCGCAAGACTCCTTCTTGCACATCGTGCACTTGAACCTGCCAAATGTCTTCAGGGCCGATGTGGTCAGATTTGGTTCAGAAATGGTGAAGGGGATCAGAAGCAACGGTTGTACTCTGGTAAAGAAACCTGGAAGTGGAAAATCTTCCATTCAATAGTGCTTGACCTACAAACAAAGCATGGTTTCTTGGCTTCCAGGTTCGTGACAAGGGTATTGGTACAGAAGCTGACCCACAAGCGACCCAAGAACAACCACTCCTTGGATTCGCTGCTTCATCGACGATACACGAGGCGAGTTATGTTGTGACTGAGTTATCCCAGGGCCCAGATAGTACCGTCAGTGCATCATCGTCACACAGCATGGCCGCGGCGGAAAGTGAAAACTGTTGCTGTGGATGTTGGCAAGTTTCCAATCTGATTGACGCACAGCAACTGGATCCACTGTTGTATTGTTATTGTTGGTTCTTGTTATCGTTGAGATATCATTATTGTCAACGTCGGTTATTGTAGTGTGTTCTTGCTGGGTCAACAAATTATCAGAATCCCAATCAATCAAGCCAGAACTACCAAGTACAGTAACCATCAATCAGCCTGCTTATTACCCATCAATCAACCGTCAATTGACCGGCTTATCAACCAATAAAAACATGGATCAACAAACCCGGGTTTTTTCTTGATGGCAACGCAAGCTGATGCAGTGATCAAGCCCTGTGTTTCTTTCAGGTGCCGTCGGACAACTGGCAAAGTGATCACAAATAGATGTGAAGTTATTGACTTATCCAAATGGATATATAGATCAGGAATCCTCAACCCAAAATGTTATCATGTGGTTTGGTTTCACAAACCTATCAACTACTAACCATTACTAGTTATTATTAGTGATTAACTATCCCAACATAGTGATGGTTAGTTGGGATCATTTATTAGTGATGGTTATTATTAGTTATTATCAGTGATTAACTATCCCATTATTACTGTAACCATTATCCATTAACTAATAATTGGTTGACTATTAGTTACTATTAGTTATTATTAGTGATGGTTAATGGTTACACTATTAGTAATGGTTAGTTCTGCCTCGACTGTGCAGAAACTCTTCCTCGGTGCTGTGCAACGACTGCCTGGAAATGTCGCCTTCCTCGATGGCCACTCGCATGGGACAATTCCTGGCTTCACCGGTCGACCAAGGGCTGCGTTGGGGACACCCATGGGATACCAGGGGACAGCATGACCTGATGGGACACCGCTCAAGAAGATCATTGGCCCAGCCATGGGGCAGCAATAGCTGATGGTTTTCCAACTTATAAATTGCTTTGGGCTCAACCTTTGGTCCTCTTGATGTTTCTTGGGAAGACCCTCCGCTGGACTCCACCGCGGATCTTAAGTACCCTCCGCTGCTGGCGTAGCATGGCTCATGCTCTACTGCTCTCTTGGACTAGCGCTGGCCCCTGTTCTTACGCAGGAAAGGATCACTGAATCTGCCTGAGGAAAGGATGCAAATACAAACATTCCCGTGGTTTCTAGCATGCACATCTTTTTCCTGGACAGCCACATATTTGTTGCAAGGACATCAAAGGAGCTGAAAACAAGTGACCGCTGTGGTTCAGCTGTGCCCTGGATGGCTCATAGCTCCCTGTTGGTTGCACACAACCAGGAAAAAATCCATTCACAAGTGTGCACAGCAGTGTTTTCGCTACAGCCAACCAGTACATATAGTCATAGCAGTTGACCATTCTAGTACGTTCACCATAGTCGCCGGTTAACCGCTATAGTTTTCTCACCGTAGTCACTAGTACTTTCACCACAATCAGTGGTTAGCCACGGTAGTTAAGATTCATACCAGTCATGAATGCCATGCTGTAAACAGCCATGAGCCAGGCCACGGCGTGGGGCAGGCGCGGATGTCTGCCGCACAGGACACCGCTTGTTCCAGGCTTCGGGCCTCAGCTATGGAGAAGCAGCTGCAGCTATAGCAACCACTGCCATAAGGAATGTCCATAGATGATCAACCAGCAGAATGATTCATTGATGGTGACTGCATGGTTAGTCAATGGTAAATCCCTGGCGAATATCCAAAGGTGACCAACCATCAGAGCAGCATCATTGACAGTTTGGTAAAATAAGCCAATGATAGCTTAAGATCACCAATAATGAAGGTTTTTCACCGATCTGTTTGTGACTGTCTGCAACCACGGCAGTAGATTCATGGTGTTCGTGGATGATGCGGAAGAATGTTGGTGGATGGACAAATTGCCAAGACCAAACGATCAACAATAAGCTGAGAAAGATCGGCAACAAACAGAACTCCAGGGTCAAAGTTTGTGTCATATTTTTTCAGTAGCAGGTTCAACCGGGCAAACAACGGTGCAACCTTGCACTGCTTGACTCAGCGAAAGCTCCCCCCAAGGTCGTCCGTGCTTGTCACCATTGGTATGTTGGTGGCATCAACCTCCAGTGGCTTTTAGCAACCAATCATCCCGATATTCGGACCGACATGTCACGACAAAACTGGCTGATGCCTCTGCAATGGTTCAGCGGCACCATGGGCAACATTTGCGTGCTATTCTCAAATAGCAAGATCACCGAATGAATAACAACCAAATGCTGACTGCCTCCAAATTCCAAGCCGTCAAAATCGGCAACATCCCCTGAAAATGACCAATGGTGTGGGCCGCATTGGTGCTCCGTGTGTTTACAACCAACTTGAGCTACGGGGAGGCAGCTTCAAAAGAAGAAAAACAACGCCTGGTGTTTCGAGATGCCAAGAGTTTGTGACACTTTGATCTATGATTTGTGCATTTTGATCCTGATGCCAGTGATAGTGAGAGAGACTTTGAGGATGTGAGCAAGGACGGAAAGAAAGCAAAAATACATCACCATCACCACCACCACAACCACCACAGCCAGGACGGCAAGAATACCAATCCAGATAGTGGCCAAGAAAAAACTGCCACCATCATCAACAATAGCGACGATAATCCAAGAAATACCCAGTCATTAAGTATCTTCTTTGCGATGCTATCTGTATTTTGGATGGTTGGTATTAAGCCATATCCGTTGATTATTAACCATCATTACCAATGCTAGTTGGTCATTGACCACCATTAGACTTGATTAATCAGTATTAATTAGCCATTCACCAGGAATCATTATAAACCAACCATGAACCAACCATTACCCATCATCAACCACATTTTCTCTACTATTCTTGGTGATTTCCCCCTATGACTAACCATCCTTAAGCATCCCCAAATGGATTTCTGGCCAACCTTCGCTGAGACACCAGGAGTCGGTCGATGGTCTCAGTGGGCAATAACTTCCTGTGGCACTGAGGTGTGTCAACACAGTCGTTGAGAATGGCTGAAAATGCTTAAATGCTGCTTAGAAAAGCTTAATGGGTACAGTAATTGCTGATGGTAATGACGGTTGATGATGGTTGTATAGTCGTGTCGTGGCTTATAATTTCCGGTTCTTCTGGGGGCTCTATTTACACTCTTTTCACCAGCAACCAATCAACAGCTGAGATTTGGGCACTGCTTGACCATCCAATGGTGACGCCGATGTTGGTTCATCATATGATTTCACAGAGAACATTAAATGCCACGGTGGTAACCCCCAACGATCGTTCATAAATCAAGTGTCACATAGACATAGAATTCACACATTGCATATCTGTTTAAACATATAGCAAAGATTTTCTGTTTAAACATATAGCAAAGATTTCTTCGCTTTCTACTGTTGCTATTGGCCACCATTTCATGTCCAGCTGATTCAACCCAGTGCTCGGGCACCACCCATCCCTGCTGAAACAAGGTGGCACAACCCCTTTCAGTTGTTCCAGGTGTGACCATGGTCATCAATGAGAGATCATGCTAGTAGACTATCACCAGTTGGTATTTCTCATAGAGTACGGGAGGGTTACGCATATGCATCTACCATTCCTCATGCTTGAATCGTCGGTTGTACTGATGTTCAACCAATGATTAACGAAATATATGTGTTCAGGATGTTCAACCATGCCTTCAACCATGCTTTGTGGGAGGGTGATGGCTCATGGTTCACAACCTTATGATGGATCAAAATACCCCCGCCGATGTTTTTTTTTGTCAGGTGCAACCACTGCACCAACACTCACAAACCACCACCGACAGTTTCGACCCCATCTTCCTGTTCATCTTTGGAACATTCTTCAGGTGGTAAACCATTCATAAAACCAGAAGATGTAATTACAACCCCTTCAGGTGGTTTCTTTACCATTGACGATTTGTAAACCAACCAGAGCTTCGGCAAAACCCTATCAATTTGCGGTCCTTTCAAAAAGTTGCCAAATGGTTTCAAAAAAGTATCATAATCAACCATTTGTTGTGTGTTCTGGGCTGTTGTCCCCTAGAAAAAAGAATGATTGTTTGCGAGTACCCATTACAATTAACCAAACATTTTTCACCCTTGTCAGCTATCACTACAACCCTGAAGCTCCAACCAGCCGACCTGGAAGACACTTTCCCTGTGGCCATTTCTGGTTTCAAGGTCAAATGGCTATGGGTCAAAACCCTATACCCCTGGTTCCCCCACTGTTAACCGTTAACCATTGTTTTCCCGATCATTGTTGGTTATTATCCCTCAATATTGGCTGGTTAAGTGCTTGACCCATATCCAATTTTTCAAGAAAAAACACCGCACCCACCGGCTCAAGCATGGTGAACTTCACCGTTCCCCGCTTGGCCGTGCCGTGCCTGAGATCCCGCTCCGGCAGGATGGCGGAACACTCCGGACCTCGACGACTCAATGGACAAACGACAAACCCGGGAACGTGTCAGCTGTGACATGAGTTGATATATATATATATATGTTAGTGATCATTCATGTATATATGTTCCAGCTGTAACGTGAGTGATCAGGAATATATCAGCTTAGTGATCATTCATGGATCACAGTGGTTCATATATGACATGGTTGTTTCTGAAGCCATAGGGGACCCCAAAATGGTTGGTTTATTGCTAGAAATGATTGATAAAGTGGATGATAACGGGGGGTATCCCTATTTAGAGAAACCACCATATGCTTATGTAGAAAAAAACAGTAATAAGTTCTAACCTTGTGGATCAGCATCTGTTCGCTTGTGGATCTCCGCAATGTTCACTCTGAGAAACCGGGCATGTGATGGAAGCAGCCCCCATCTCCAAACGTGCCTGCCATGCAGCCGTTGGTCTAGCACTGTTTCGCCAGCAACTGTGGGACCATTCTACTACTCACCATCATCATCAACTGTTAATGGTTAATAGTGGTACTATCGCCATTAATGGCTTAATGATATAGTGGTTGATAGCTTAATGATATCATCAACTGTTAAGTATCACCATTAATCATTAAGCTATCAACCATTCTTAATAATCCGGGGGAGAATTGACGAGGATCTCGAGTGAGCGGCTCCACTGGTGAACCCCTGACATGGCAGGAGAGTCAAGGTTGGCTCATGCCGTTTTAGCAACCCCAGAATGATATGCATGTCTTCCGCATTCAACCTGGCAGTCTTGCTGGTAGAAATATATACCACCCCCATGGCTGACAGCTACTTTGCTGCAGGGAAAGTCTGTGGCGCGAAATGCTGATCTATGCTGTGCCTCCGGTGAGTTGATGGGAAGGCGAGCACACTACTTGCCATCAGAAGAATCAATCAAAGAACCAGACAAAATAAGACCTCCCAGTTTCATGCAGTTCATCACAAGGTTGTTACATATTCCCCTTTGGATCTGCTCCACTTCATCTGGGATGCTGTGGGCCAAAGGATTCTGAAAAAACGGAGTCTCAAGTACTAAGACAAGAACCGTTTGAGCAACCCAATTGTAGCTCTTGTACTAAATTTCCAACTCATTTACTAACCATTTGAGTACCATTTGAGTGAATTTGGTACTCCCACCTGTAGCCATGCACCGTTCACAGCTCCCCAGGCGCTTGGTCCGACCCGCGCATCCAGCGCCTCTGCATGACGCAACATGCAGGATGCCTAAGCACGGACGAGGGACGACCCTCTCAGCTTTTTTCATCGCTGACTTGGCAAAGGCAAGCCGCAACGTGCTGGTTGATTATCACCATAAGCTGGTTGATTTAAGCAATAAGTAAACTATGGTTGATTGAGTCAACTTAGGTTGATTGAGTCAAAGTTGTGTCTGATCTTTATTTGCTATCTTATCTTGCTTGCACAAATTTAAAATCGTGTCCTTATTGCCTTATTTGCGATACGTATTCACCACAAGTCAAAAATGAACCAGTTGGCAACTACCCTCGCCGTCGCCACTCTCCCTTCCTAGGTTCCTTGGATTGTCTGCTCCCCGCCGTCAGCATGGCGGAGCTGATTGACCAAGATCTTCGACTGCTGACTATCTCTTCTTGGTGGCTTCGGCCCCTCTATAGAATCCCAATTAACTAACCATCCTAAATATTGGGCAAAACAAAAAATGTTGCCATCAACTAGAGCTGCATTGTTGCATGGTTTGCTGCTGTGCAGAAAAATCATGGGATGGATAGAATTAGATGGCTGAACATCTCAAGCAAGGCACCACTCCTCGGCAACTTTGGATGCTGCGCCAGCGATACTGCATCAACCAGATCTTGGCTATACCCTTAGGTTTGGTTCTACACAAGCTTTATATACTACTTGTTGCTACACTGACCATTGACCACCAACCATGGAACATATCGGATCCCCATCAGAATCGTCGGGATGACTGTTCGTGGACGCCTGTTTTGATTAGACCATGGGCTACCAACCCACAGAAAAGGGATCTGTTCCTCGAATGTGGATAGCTTCTGAGAGATTGAAAATCCACCAAAACGACATGCTTGCACCGGAAAAAGCCGGCGGATTTAGAGGTGCCAATCAATTTCCATGGACTCTCTGAAAAAAGTAGCTACAACAAACACAAAGTGCAGAAATTGAGTCGTCTGTATGTCCCAAAGACTGAACTCGTTATTGAAGTTTGGTGGCATATAATGGATTTACCCTCTAACAGATACAAGACATATACTGCAGGGAGCCGGAGATTCTACACATTTCTTTGAAAGACCAATAAAGATCCCAGCAACCAGGAATGGTTTCCCCCCCCGTTGGATGAAACCTCATATGCAATAAATCTGCCAAATATCAAGTTAATCATCGAACTCACTTAAAGCTTCAATGAAGTCACATAGTTGAAAGACATCCCATTAAACAGTTTTTTTGGATGAATTCATTGGCCCCATTTGGATGCCGAGTTTGCTTCAGGATGACACCCAAACGGCATGACACCTTGTGTGAAAGAGGCGCGTTGTCTTCACCCGGAGGCCAAACCAATGGGTCCCCCGACACAGTACCATCCATGCCCACAAGCCAAGCGAACAGATCGCCAGGGAGAGGTGTCGCAGCAACAAATCTGCGGCTCGGTTCAAGCAGCACGATCGAACAGAACCAATTCATTCCTATGGTTAACCATGATTCAACCTATCACATTTGGGAATGATTGACAGTTACTGTGGTTAACCATGATTAAACAGTTGTGCAATAGAATATACTATATTTGGTAATGATTAACAGTTACTATGGTTAACCATGGTTAATCTTTGGTTGATTCCGTAACCATGGTGGTTGATGCAACAGAATGAACCATGATCGATCGCGATTGAACATCATGATCAACCAAATGGAAACAGACTGAGTGACTGCAATTACCATGGTTGATCAAACGTTTAATGATAGTTAATCATCCTCAATACCGGAGCGAATGTTTAAGCGACCAAACTGAGTGACTGCTTGCAGTCCAGACAACCCGCCGACGGCTTGGAACCGACCGGAAGGCAAGTGACGACAACAACGACAATCCCAACACCCACACCAACACCAAAGTTAGCATCACCAACGACGATTGCAACAACACCAACAACAACACCAACAACAACAACAACAACAACAACAAGAACAACAACAACAACAACGACGACGACAACGACGACGACGACGACAACGACAACAACAACAACAACAACAACAACAGCAGCAACAACAACAACAACAACAACGACGACAACGACGACAACGACGACAACGACGACAACGACGACAACGACGACAACGACGACAACGACGACAACGACGACAACGACGACAACGACGACAACGACGACAACGACGACAACGACGACAACGACGACAACGACGACAACGACGACAACGACGACAACGACGACAACGACGACAACGACGACAACGACGACAACGACGACAACGACGACAACGACGACAACGACGACAACGACGACAACGACGACAACGACGACAACGACGACAACGACGACAACGACGACAACGACGACAACGACGACAACGACGACAACGACGACAACGACGACAACGACGACAACGACGACAACGACGACAACGACGACAACGACGACAACGACGACAACGACGACAACGACGACAACGACGACAACGACGACAACGACGACAACGACGACAACGACGACAACGACAACCACAACCACAATGACAACAACAACAACAACAACAACAACAACGACAACGACAACGACAACGACAACGACAACAACGACAACAAGAGGAACCAAGATGATGACAAACACAATACGGACGTGGACAACAACCATCACGACCACGACAAAGAATTGCAACTAAAACCAAAAAAATAACAGCAAGAAGGCAACACATCCACATCAGCAATCTGCAACACCAGAGCCAGCAGCAACGGCAGCAGCACAAGGAGTTGCACCGTGACAACATGTACAAGTTCCAGGCAGGACTCTTGCACTTGTGTTGCAAAAAGGGATGCTGTCGGGCAAGTTCAGCGTGGTCAATAGATTCATGCTGCGAACACGTGCGGCTATGTTGTATACATATCTGCATGTATGTATGTATGTATGTACTATGTATCTGTAAGTATTCATAGACAGATCGGTAGATATACTTGTGCGTACTTTCATCCATGCGTACAAAAAAAAATGTTTTGATCTGCATTGTTTTCACGGACAACAAATTATGCCAGTGATGAATACTCCACAGTGGTTCCCTTGGTTCAATGGTTTCAGCTTGCGGGAGCGTGACACTGCAAAACCTTGCTCATTAGGTGAACTGGTCATTTGTGACCTTGGTTTCTATGGGATTGAGACCTACTGAATCCTGCTGATCATTGGCCCATCTCTAACTCTTGAGTTAAAAAGTTGGAAAGCTCCGTGCCTTGCATACTTCTTCTTGGCTGTTGAGTTGCATGGCACGCCTGAGCTGCACCGCACTGGGCCATCAATTCCTCTGGGCTCCCCGAGGTTTTTGTCCCTCCATCATCCCCCCTCCTGGGAGGCTATGAAAAGTCTTTGGGGGTTGGCAGTGCTGTACCGGGCTTCACACTCTAAGACAATGTCACCAGAGAGGCCAATGGAGACGGTTTGGCACTGCCCAGTGGTTCCCTACCATCACTCTTCCTCGGAAAAATGCAGGAAAGAAAGGCGTGAAACAGGGAGCAAACGATTCAAAACCAGTGCAAATCAGGATCTTAATTCCGAGCCGCTTTTGCCTGTTGAGATTCAATCCTGATTTACTTGTTGGCTTATAGATCCCTTGCTAGGACTTGACTTTTTATTTAGTATGGTAAACCCATCTAATCCAACAAAACACAAAAAGTCTAAGTCAGTAACTGGCAACTAACCCAGGTTCTAGGGTTATAAGCTCCCTTATGAGGATCATAACCATGGGTTAGCGGCTGGATCCACCCAGTTCCGAGATCCCCACGGGCTGCTGGAGCATCTGCCTGGGCTCTTGCCATCAACCTGGAGCACCACAGCTGACGCACAAATCCATGGATAGTAGGCTATAGGTGGATGGATGGTGGTGGATGGATGGTGGTGGATGGATAGCATGAAAAGCATCAAAAAAATGATAGGATTTAGAAAAGAACGTCAAAAATGGATACACGTAGAATTCAAGTAGCATTAAGACTCAAAGAATAGCTGGGCGTAGCTGGAAAAACGAGAGATCATCTGTCATACTGCCTGTACACTTGTTGATCTATGTGGGTAAATGAAGCCTACGCATATTATCAAGATAAAGGTATATCACAGTCAATCATTGGTGGCAAATCAACAAGAATGACAAACAATGGCAACAACAATGACATTAAACGCCGTCCCCAGTTGTACAAACTACAAAAATATACCGATGGCCCAACACGGCAAACCCAACAACTGAAAGAAAACAATCAAGAAGACAACGTATCTTTGGCATGTCTTTGCCATCTACTACTGCAGTTGTGCCAACCAGCAAGGACAGCGAGCTGGGATCAAACTGACCACTACCCAGAACAATTGCCAGCTTGGGGAGCCAGCTTTGAAGTAAGGAAGTACTGAGTATGGGTTCCATCACCAAGTAGGTCGAGTCAGATTCCCATATTCGACATCAAACAGGTGCGGCTCACCAACAAAGCGATATTCGCGGGGGTGGATGAGATAATCCCTTGGACAAATACAGGAGTTCCAACCATAAAGGTCTTACAGAGCTTGTAGCAGTAAATGAAGGGCGTGCCGGAGCTTGTACCATACTTCACCATCGTTGATCTGCCATTAGAGAACCTATTAGCCATCATTCACCACTCTATGGCTGTGGGTCAATGCTCTGTACCCGTAAGGGGTCCCTTAGGCTAAATCGCTGGCGTCGCTGACTCAACTCACTGGTGTAGTGTATGGTCAGTCCTGCTTACTCAGAATCGCAAGGGCAAAGGATCCATCACTGCGTGTGGCATCAATCCCAAGAGTCACCACTATTAACTACTATTAACCACCATATACCACTATCAATCAACCACTATCAACAACTCATAACAGTCAAGCATTGTTAAACAATCAACAGATTCTGAGTGCCTTGGGGATCTCCAAGGTTCTCTGAGTTCTCTGGCCGATGCTCTCGAGGGCGTTGGTAGAACACCCATGGCTGAAGCTCCCTCCTGAACTCAGTGCTTTGATGCGGGTGAGAAGCTGTCAGCATTTAAAGCACGCCCTGGGCCCTGGAACAACAAAGGTAGAACAGCTGAAACCCAAAGAGACAAACAAAACGGGTACAATATGAGAAAACAGATGTAGTGTAGACATGCCAACCACTCAGAAATTTTTGGTGCCCAGAGACCCATCCCCAGCAATGGTACTTCCACTAGCCAGCAACATTCCTCAAACTGAACGACTGAATCAACCAACCAAGCAGCCACATGGAGAATTTCTTCCACTGGCCGCGCCTGACAGACTTTCTTGTTGGCCCCAGACCGGCCCTGCAAGCCGCGGCGAGCCGAAGACTATGGAATTTGATCACCAACCGACCCAACCAACCTGTTACAATCATGCGGCCTAAGCAGCGTCAAATGTTTGCTACATGGACCTACCTACTTCTTGGCGAGAAACCAACCTTATAGTGAGAGTGAGCGGCAGTGCGGCCAGCTCCCTTTTTTGCAACACAGCTGGTGTGTCAAAAATTCCGCTTCTTTGTTGATTCCAGAACACGCACCACTCCTTTGCAGCTTGTTTGGGACATTTGTGAAGTACTCACTACTACTATACTGAAGTACTTACTACTACTGAAGCACTCACTTCTACCCCAGCTACTTTGGGGACTACTACTCACTACTGAAGTTTGGGACATTTCTTCTACCCCGAAGTGGTGGGCGCTCGCAGCGAACTCCCATGGCTGCCCATGGCTGCGACCCAGGGCCCGGCCTCTGATGCTGCTCGCTTTCTAGGCGTCGCCAGCGAGCCGTTGGCCCTGGCGGCAAAGTTTCCAGAGGCCACTTTTTGGTACCATGATGGTTCATGTGATGGTTGACGTGATGGTTCATGATGTTTATACAACCATCAAACTATCACTCACATGATGTTGGGGAAAATCATCGACAATCAAGAATTCATGGACCGAGGATCGGTGAACTTTTCTGCTTAAACCATCTGATTTGACCATCATGAGCCGCTGGAGCCCAATCTGAGTTTGGGTGAGTCCAAATCATGGCTAGCAATTTGTTGGGTCCCAGAATGCTCAGATGGTATTTTGTGAGCTGTGTTGATTTGTAGTGGCCAATGATGGGTGACAATATTGTTTATGAACCTACAATAGACAATGGTGGCCAATGATGCGAAGTGGCTCATGATGGTTGATAGTGCTCATCAAATGTACCTAACGATCTATTGAACAACCCGCTATTTGGCTTGTAGCCCACCGGGGATATAAACGATTTTGTTTGTGGAGGTGTAACCCAGTTGTTGATACACGACAGAGTTGCATGTAGCTGTAGCTATTACTGTTCAACAACAACTGGGCATCAATATGAGCAAGCCAATCATCGAATGCGTCTTCGCCAGCCAGTAAAATGTTGCGATGATGTTGATGATGTTGATGATGTTGATGATGTTGATGATGTTGATGATGACCATACACATGATGATAAAAAGGATGAGAATGGTCATGATGATCATGACGATGGTGCTGATGATCCACATCAGTGGAGTTGAACCCCGGATGACTTTGCCCATCAGAGATGTTCTTCCCTTGCTCAATTGGTCCTCCAGACATATCGGCAATGGACAACCCTTCCAAATACCACAGAAAACATGTACAGTGAAAAAGAAGTGCATGAAGTAGGTGAGAAATCTCATATGCATCAGGTGAAGCAGGCAAGCCAGAAAATGTTGACAAGCCTTCTTCTCATCTCGTGATCAAAGCCAGGGCTTTCCTCCAAGGTAGATCATCAACCCAGTCGTTCGATCATTGAAAAAAACCTTATCTATCAAGCGGTCTATGCGGGTCCGGTTCAGATGGTGGTTCATGCTTTGGGTCAGCTATGCTCCCGGAGATGATAGGAAAATTTCTTGAACATTTCTCCGAGGTTCACTAGGACTAGCTAAAAAATAAACCTACAGGGCACCATATTTCTCTATCCATGTCGTTGATGTCAAAACCTTCCCTGGTTGGTCTCAGATGGTTGGATCCCCACAACTGCCGCCTCAACTGCACCAAGTATTTGGCCACTTCGGGACACTGAGGCCTCAGAGAACTCATCACAGGGTGAAGCGGCTGTGGCATTGTCAAAAAGTGATCGGAATCTGTCTATCCCGTCATTCAACGGGGACAAACTCGCATAGATTGGCTGAGAACTCATATGATCACATATAATATTTGAAACAAGGTCTGAAAATGCTCTAAAAACAAATGATTTCTTATAATTGCTACAATTGTCATCAATGCTAAGCGGCTATGATCTGCGATAAGGGTCCAGAACTTCAATCACCTCATTCTGTCTCCTTCACTGAGCTGGTTGCTGCAAGATGTTCAGATACGCCTCGAGCCTGTGGCGCTGTGTCAAGCTCTAACAGTGCTCAAGTACCCCTTTTTACCGCCCTTTGCACTATAGCAAAGCCCAAAATATGGAGATACACATATCTTAAATGGACCCATTTATGCCTACAAAAAAAGGATTGCCCAGTGAGACGACAACAATCATTTGAACCCGGGCTTAGCACCCAATTTGTGAAGTTCTTTAAAGAAACCAAAATCCTCACGTATGGTAGCCATTGATTCCCTGCTCCACAAAACCATTCCATTAAGGTGACCAAATGGAATCAGCTTCAGGGGTTTAAATGCTGAAGCTGCGAGAAAAAAATGTCCAAGACTGGGCCTCACTGCGTTACCTGGTACCTACCAAGTGAAAGAAACCCTGGTACCATTGCCTACCCAGTGGTAATTTACCTATGAGTAAGATTGTTGAATAAATGTTTTTTGTTGACGCTCGGGAAAGCTATCCACCTGATACAAGCTGGAAACCGTCATCAAAACTCACTTGGCAATATCACATGCAACTTTTGAATATTGTGACAATCATCTTACTTTCGCGAAAACTGTCTGGAAAAGGATCTTTTATGTGATAAATCTTTTGCGTTCAACATGTTTATTCCTGGTGCATTTCACCCACATCACTGCTCTTTCATATTTGGACATAGCTCCAATCCCATCCGTCACAGCAGGCGACAGTTCGAGGTACAAGCTCCAAAACCTATCTGCTACCGCAACTTGCTGCTCCACCCGAGTGCTGCCAGTGCTACCCCTCAGGTGATCAGCCGTTCCTCAGCATCCCAAGCGTGCCTCAAATTTTGGTAAATCCTTGGCCAGCGAGAAGCTGCCTGGACCAGCGATTCGCAACGACTTGGGAGTTCCAACGCAATGTGCATCTGAGAGAAGGGCAAAAGGCAGATGGATATCATGAGAATACGTGAGAATACATGAGACTGTTTCAGCAATGGTATCACATGGAAGATATCATTAGAATTTCACCCATCTTGAACACCTGAACTCCAAGCGGTGTACCCTCCTGTCATCAGGGCAGTTCACTGCCACCCATGCAGCTATAACAAGCAACCTTACTCATGATCTACTCAGGCACCCCATACTTGCATACCTCACTTCCTTTAAAAAGGAAACATAAAGAAAAACACACTGAGGCTGGTGTCAGCCGCACCTCTTTCCACCATTCCATTCCTTGCTGATTCGGCTGAATGGCACGCACTGGCCGCGGCGGGCGCACTGGCCACGGACCCTGCGGCAGGTCCATGGCTGCCTGGCAGAACCCTCCAGGCTGAAGAATCCCCCAGCGAGGTGTAATGGCGGTTGGTCATAGCAAACCATGGCTAATTGCTATAGTTTAGTGGTTTACATTGTTCATATTGAATAGTTGGTTAGTGACTATGTTGATTGATAGTTGGTTCATAGTGGTTAATGGGCATAATAATGATTCACATTCCAAAGATGAACACTAACACACCACTGTGCATCCTTACTGGGCTGTTTATATGATTGATTTGAGCCGTGAATGAAGGGTGCAATTTACTTACAAAACCCTGATTGTGTTTTCAAGAAGAAACAATGGAGCTTGTTTCTGACCAACGCGTATCAACTTCCATCTAAAACAAAAACATCTTGGTCGGATTGAAAAAGTACCCAATGCAGGAATCGATCTGCGAGAGCAACTGGGCTTACCCAATTGATGAGGGAAAAAGAATACTACTTAATGATGTCTTAGGATTGTATTAAAAAGAACTCTGAAAATAGTCACATGGTAATCCGCAGATATCGCCAACAATTAGTGGCACCCATTGGGGTAAATCACGTTCGGAACCGGGGGCATTGGTTTATCGGCTGCTGGGTCTCCCCATAGGTTGCACAACCACGGCACCGCGTCCCCCACCTGCCGTGGCGATTCAACAGATGGCCTCGCAGGTGCCCCGGACCCAAATCGTCAGCAGTTACCATGGACCAACCGTTGATACACCCGACTAACCAACCAGTGGCCAACCACATGCCAACCATTAATCAGGGATTAAGCAGCAAGAAATATGTTCCTTTACCATTGCCAACCACTAGGAGTAAGCAGCAAGAAACATTATGGTGATCAGTCCAAAAAAAGCGGTGAAGGATTTCCGCTGTGCTCAGTCCAAAGGAGTCCCAAGGAAACAATCATCCAAATGCATATCAATTTGGGTCACAACGGTCACAACTCAATAAGACTTAAGACTTAAGTCAAACCAGTTGCGGGATCTAGGCCGATCGTTCTTTGATGGCATTATTAGGGCGATACCCAGTTGTGGGTCATAAGAGTCATGCGACGACGATGAAAGTCACCACAGCAACCAAAAGCAGGACGGATGATCGACAACCATCACAGCAACCAAACTGGGATCAAATCAACAAAGATATGTAGCCGAAGATACCCGCGGTGGTAACCCTGATGATGAAAATAAGACCAAATGTGCTCCAGCAGTAAAAGTAAGGTGAGACTACTCATGGCTTTGATGATAGTAGTCCTGATCATGATTATGATGACAAATGAGAACGACCACTGATATCATCACAATCGCGATGAAAAGATGATAATGGAGATTGATGATACGGATATAAGCATGACAATGGTGATGCTGATCGTATGATGCCGCCAAGCTTCGCTGTAGGATTTGTCTCCACTGGTGTGGAAGCAGCTGCACTTAACTGGTCACCTGCGGCCAGCAAAGAGAAGCTGTTGGAGAAGCCATAACAAAATTCCTGAACGGAAGCAGTTCATGATTGGTCCTTCACCCATTTCTACCAATATGTTTGTTTTTAATCTGTTGAGAACCTGTTGACAGCAATGATGGCGGCGAAGTATTCATTTGGAGGAAAAATACAACAGAGGGTTTATAGTGTAAAGATGCGTGACGGATGATGACAATGATTGGTTGCCGTTGATTTGATCCAGCTCCAAATAGACCCAAAAGCGCTATTTCACAGTTTTGATTCCATGGCTTGCCATGGAGTGGCACTGAAAATGATCTGCTACAAATCATGGTTTATGAGTGGTAGAATGGTTAATTGGTGGTTTATCAGTCGTTTAAAAGTGGCTTACAATGGTTAATGATGGTTGAAAATCGTGAAACGTGGTTCATAGCGATTGCAAACCACGCTTTAGAAAGATCAGCATGGTCTTGTAGGAATACAAAGTCCCAGAGGAGCGCACTTGGACGTGGAAAATCTTTTCAGATCCGTTCTGCAAGGAAACAAATACATGAGGATGCTTGAGTTTCTTAAGTTTGTGCTTGACATGAGGATTCTGGCACTTGGCAATCAAGAAAAGTAACCCGTAATTCATATCATTGGCATTCATCAAAGAAAATATGAGCATCCTACCATCAAATATGGTAGATGACCACCCCAAATATACATATAGTGGTCCCAAAATAGATAGAAAAGTGCTGAGCTGGAAAACGGTAGATTGTTGGAAACTTTTCTATCTTTAGTATTGCTCCACATTTTTGGGGAAAACATCAAACATGATATTTAATGGCAATGAACTTGGGCGTGCACTTTTCTATCTTTTGTTTCGTGCTGGTATTTTCGCACAAATGTCAAGCCAAGTTAGATTTATGATAAAAATCCTGAAAAAAGCACGTTTTGAATAGAATGAACTTTTTTATCTTTAATATCTCACCACCAGGTTCAGGAAAAACCTTCCAACATGAAATTTTTTGACAAAAAACTTGGGCGAAGACTTTTCTATCTTTTGTTTCGTGTTGGTATTCTCGCAATAAATGTGAAAACAAATAGAAGAAATGATTAAAACCCGGGAAAAACAACATATTTTTGCTAATGTGGTTTGGTTTGTGCACCTGAATGAGCTTCTTTGTTGAATTTTGCATTTGTTTGCATGTTCTTGTGCTTGGTGCAGCTGAATGCATGGTTTGTGTAGAGTTTTGCATTTGTATGTATGCTTCGTTTTTTTTTATTTGTGCAACTGAATGCAAATTTTCTGTTGAACTTTCCATGTGTGTGACTGCTTTGCTTTGAATTGTGCACCTCAAATGCCCAGTTTTTGTTTAGCTTTGTATCTGCATGTATGATTTTTTGCTGTTTTTGTGGCAAATGCATGATTTTCCTTGAAGTTTGCATCTGTACTTATGATATGGTGAGATTTGTGCACCTAAATGATTCCTAAATGCACGGATTTTAGTAGTGTTTTGAATCTGTTTGCATGCAGGGAGCCATGCATGTGATACTAATTATCACAAAGCTTGGGCATGAGCACTTTTCTATCTTTTGTTTCGTGCTGGTATTCTCGCAATAAATGTGAAAACAAATAGAAGAAATGATTAAAACCCGGGAAAAACAACATATTTTTGCTAATGTGGTTTGGTTTGTGCACCTGAATGAGCTTCTTTGTTGAATTTTGCATTTGTTTGCATGTTCTTGTGCTTGGTGCAGCTGAATGCATGGTTTGTGTAGAGTTTTGCATTTGTATGTATGCTTCGTTTTTTATTTGTGCAACTAAATGCAATTTGTCTGTTGTTTTTGTTGTTTTTTTGGTAAACCAAGTGATGTTTCTCCGCAACAATCCTCCGTTTTCCAGGGCGGGAGGTCATTTCTCCCCAGTTTTTGTTGTTTTTTTGGTAAACCAAGTGATGTTTCTCAGCAACAATCCTCCGTTTTCCAGGGCGGGTGGTCATTTTCCCTGAGTTTTTGCCTGTTTTCTTCCGGGTTCGCTAGTCCTAGGTCAAAATGTTCAAAAACCCAGGGTTTTTGGACCCCGCAACAATCCTCCGTTTTCCAGGGTTCCGGAACCCTGGAAACACTTTTCTATCTATTTTGGGACCACTATACTTGCATATAAATACATTTATGTATACCTAGCTAGTCAATCCTTACATCCTCCCAGACAATATGCAGAGAGCTTGTGGCCCATGACTTTCAGCCCGGAGGCTTGCTGCACCTGCCATGTCCGCCGTTTCGGAGGACGAAGGCCTCAAGTAGCAGCAGTTTTCATGTTGAAAGATTCTTGGCATGAAAGCTGGCCTAAATCTATTTTTACAGTAGCCTTTATTTTACATCAGCCAATGATCTTTCAGCATGAAATTGATTGTCAATTACTGTTTTCTGTAATTGCTGTAAACGATTATTGGCATCAGCCTTCATTTTTTTTCCGCAGCGCAATGCAGTACCCTAAGGGTGTCTACATGACAGCAGTGGAAACACCCAGCCTATTGATTGTATCGGTTTGGTGAAAAATGGCCTAAATGGGATTTCATGGTGAATGATGGCCTAATGATCCCATTGGCCTCAAAAAGGCTGGTGATTAATGGCAGCTAGATCTATAACCCTGATCAAAGATCAGTTGTTGGACTATCCCTCATTGTCCAATGATCAAAATATTGAACATGGGGATATTCTATCTACTATGATGAATTTCATTGTGGTTGTTAGGACTATGAGCCACAAATAACAGTACTTGACCTATTTCAAATAACCTTTTGTTGTTGGCATGTTCCCTCTTTCTGAATGTAAACACAATTTGCAAATTATCCCACATTAATACATGTGCGTCATGTGCGCGTATTTCCAATTTTCGCTTGATTTTCCCACCATCAATGGTCATGGGCATACACTTCGGAAGCACAAGCACAGAGGCTACCGCCATGAATGCCTGGGAATGTGGAGGTCTTGGCAGAGCAACCATGCTCTGGATCCCACCTCCTTGGACTGCCCCCGTAAATTTGGTCGCTTGCCTGCCCTTTCCTTCATCATGTGGCATGTCACAAAATATCCCCACTTCTGCTTTATCCAAGTGCCGAGATGCTATTTACTGCTATTTGCCGGGGTTTCCGCTTGGTGTGTTTCTGTGTCAAAGTGGTAAACTGACTTGCAGTAGTTCAAAACTCTCAGTAAAACCTGAGAAGAGTGAATTGAAGGCCAAGAACTTTCCAAGGGTGTGATTCGACACCCACCTTGGAACATCCAGCCCCCACTCCCCCCCTAGAAAAATCTCATTTTCGAACCCTCACCACTCATTTTCATTCCAAAAGGATACTTCTGCCCAAATGCCCCCCAGACCCACTCTCTAGGTTCGTTCCCCGTACACAACTTCAGGCCGGATCTTAGGTCTGCTACAAGTTGCTATCCGCAAGATGCTGTTGCAGTGACCAAAAAGCATCTTAAATACACGTAAATACTAGCAAAATTGAATAGACACTAATATTATTGGTATTTAATTTGCTAATATATTTACTAAACATATTTACTAATACTTTGAATACATACAATATATTCAGCAAATACTACCATTTTTGAACTTCGAAGAGCATCCAACGCTGTTTCTCCAGGGGGCTCTGCGTTTTCCACACGGGCACTGAACGAACACAGCCTTCGCGGCCGCACGTCGCGCCAAGGTGCGCAGCTGATCCACTGAGATCCTCACGGCGGAGATCCTTTCACTTACAAAGTCTGTAGATTCATGAGAAAAATGATGAGCCAAACTAAGCCAAGCTAAGCCAAGCTAACCTAGAAAGGCCCTAAAAAATGATGCAGCCAAGCTCCAAGACTACTGGAGGAGCCAAGCCCAAGAGAAACAAGACCAACAAGGTTCAGCTAACCAACCAACCAACAAGACTAACAAGAGCAAGGAAACCTCCAAGGAGCCAAGCTAACCAACCAACAAGACCAACACTTCTGACATCAATGCGAAGGCCATCTGCACCAATGACCTCTGACAACTTCTGCAACCACCAAATGTCATTGACCACATGGATCCAGTACAAATGGACCTGTGTCAATGTGGCAAACAGCAAGCCCAGAAGAAGTGCATTGTGCTGTGAATCAAAGTATTGGCAGGTCATATGAACATCATACTCCATGTATGCTTTGCTCACTTGATGCAACTTGTGCTTCGCATGAACGCAAGGTCTCATGGTCAACTCATGTCCTCCGACTTGCCCTTGGGTCTCTCAAGAACGCGCTGTAGTAATGCGGAGTGACCCACCGTCAAGGACATCTGCAGACATCGGAAGGGATCCCAGGGCAGTCACTGAGCATTACCAGAAGTGTGTGCAGTCTCTAAGTTTCATTCCCCTCTTTGAAGATCTTTAGAACGCGGCCAAATACCTACAGTAAATACTGCGTGAGATCCCAGTTCTCTGCTTGGAACGCTTGGAATCTCTGGGATCTGCAACTTGGCTACATTTTTGATGGCTTCCGCTGGTGAGCTCATGTCAAATGAGTTTAGGAATTTCATGGCTCAATTTTGTGGGCTGATACTAACGAAATATCATCGAATGCAAGATACGTCACTCTTTTACATATCGTCCCCATCGACGCTTCGACCTTGGTTGATTTCGTGGCATCGTTGGTCATTTGGTCGATTTATCACCCTCAAAAAAATTATATCGCTTGTTGGCAGGGCCCCAATGCCGCGAGTCCAACGTGATCATCAAACAACTAACTTCTGCTGACATTCCAATATTGTTCTAGTTTTTTTCTGGCCTGAAATACTTGCTACAAATATCTGCAGTGCTGGCCTGATACACTTGCTACAAATATCTGCAGACCATCTTATATCCAACAACATCTCAGCTCTCCACCAGATGGTGTTGCTCTAAGGAACTGAAGAAGCGCCCACCTCTTCAACTGAAGAAGCGACTGCTGCCTCAGCTGAGCACCTAAATGCTTGGTTTCTACATGCCCAATGATCTGGTTGGTGGTTTCAACCCTTATGACTATGAAAAATAGAACAGTAGTAATACTAGGGAAATACAAAATGTGTGAAACCAGCAACCAGAGATAGTTTCTCCAATTCATCTATGTGGCTGGTTTCATCTGGTTCATGACCTGTTGAAGTTCACGAAAAAATGGAAGAAAACACCACCATGGCTAAAGTTTCCCAAATGCTTCTCTTCGCATCTCGGAGTCGTCTATGGTTTCTCCATGGTGTACGGCTTGATATGCGGCTTGGTGTACGGGTCTGAACTTCGCCCAGTCTGAATCGCTGAACCCAAAATGAAGCCACAAGGGATCGATGAATTCGCTTTATGCACCCAGCACGCCCATGCGGGTGGCTGTCAGCAGAGATCACAAACAGTTGCTGGGTTCCTAGCACTAGAATCAGCGAAGGGTTTCACCTCCAATATGCTGACATACCAATGAAAAATGCTGGCAAAAACGAAACATCGGAAAATTTGAAAAACTGCATCATAACCTGCAGAACCCCATTTTCAACTGGTGACATTTCCGTTGGTCGAAACACAGCCGGGTGATCACAGTCATCAACCAGCCATGGCTGCCCTGTGGGGGCCCCTACCGGGGCTTTCTTGCCAGTGGCACGTCGTCGCGGCCTGACTCACAATGGAAGACAAGACTATCAAATGGCCAAGCACAAATCAACAACAATATTTGACTAATTACTAATCAGTGCTAAAATTTGACTAATATTGAACAAATTGTTTTTTTTTCCATCATTGACAATTTCAATAAGTACTGTATCATTACTAAAATTGTGACATGATTTTTGCGTATTGACAAGTCACTAACTATCTTTACAAGAATTATGGCCCCATGCGACACGCTCCCATGCCTCTCAGGATGCTCTGAAGGCACCTGGCCACAAAAAAAAAAACAAAAAACGGCTCCTTATGGCAATGAAAATCATTCAAACTCAGCAATGCACAACTTGCATGTAGAAGCTAAATCCATCGGTATTATACTAACTCTCGTACGGTCTACAATCAGAAAAGATATCAAACCACCCCATGGCCATCATGGACTGATGTGTTGGCCTCCAGGAAGTGAGGCAATGCATCGTAAATTATCATCCAAGCCAGGATACCACTTGCACCAACTAATCGACATTAACCAACGAACAGCAACCAACCAGCATTGATCAACCAACGCCAACCAACGCCAACCAACCAATCCCCACGTTGCACTGCTCTGCTCTTCGCCTTCCAACTCCCTGAGTCCAGGAAAAGAATGGCCTGGGCACTTCGCAAAGGCGCAGAGCGCTGTTTCGGTCAACCCATGGGTTGGCTCACCAAAGGCGCACAGGGCTCGGCTCTTCACCATTGTTGGTGAACTAGTAGGGCTTAAGGAAGGTCAATCATTGGTTGGTTCTTCACCATCAATATTGGTGAACTAGACTAGTCATGGTCAACATGATGGGTCAATTATGATGAAGCTGATGAACATTGAAAATAACATGAAGGTTCAATGATGGTGAATAATCTGGTTGGTCAAAAATCAACAACAGTTAAAGATAGCAACTATCTTAGGGATCGAGACACGGACACTTCTGCTTCAATGACCATCTCCGATGCTTGATTCTCCCCATGCATATTGAGTCCCAGAAGCCCTGGTTGAGACCATCCACTTCAGGTCTTGTATCAGAAAGTAAGGGCTTGCTCACTTGGCATCACCAGTTCAGGGATTAAACCTGAGTCATGCGCTGCGCTACATCCAGGGGATGTCCGCAAATATGGTACCCTGAAACATGAGAAAATATGAGAAAATGATGCCGTCAAACAATCAAAATCGTATGGGCTCATTTATGGAGAATCCCACATCCAGCAGTATGAGTCGCGATCAGGGCATCAATGGGCACAAGCCTTGGGGTATGAATACCCAATGGGACACGACTTACGAGGGTTACAAAATGTCCACTTTGCAGCCTTGAACATAAAGCAAACAGTGCAGTATGAGCGTATGAGTGCCAGTGCATCAGCGGTGAACGAAAGCAAACGTACCTCCCTCACTTCACCACTCAAAAACAAAAGTAGGTAAGCAGCGAATTGGGAATAATTTGGCTCTCAGAAATGGTTCCTCCAAACTCATAGCATCAAATCATCATTTCAGTGCAGAACCATCATAGGTCCAATGGATCCGGTCTGTAGAACCCACATTTTGTCCTTCACCCGCCCTTTGGACGGGCCTCTTCCACTGAGGAACAAGTCTTTAGCGCCTCAGCGATTTGCGCCTGTGGCGATGGCATGTCGGATGGTCGTTCGATGGTGCACTACATTCCAGCTATCATTTGTGGACAAATCCACTTGGTCCTTGAGAAACTTTTAGACACCTGACAAATTTTAAGAGGGTTTTTGACCTGCAGATCAGTTGCATGGATGCTTGAACCAAACCACAATCTGGTGACAGCTTGCACTTGCACACGTGACAACAACATAGGAGATGTCGACGCAGCAGTGACCCAAATCAGAACGGATCAGTTGGTCGGCCATGCACCTCTGGATAGCCTCGCTCGAAGAGAGCTACAGCAATGTCCACACCCGCAGGCGACCCTCGCACCATTGCGGCCTGGATCAGATGGTGGGAGTTCATCCGACAACCTGGGGAAGTGACACCCCGTGAACTACATGGGGCACGAAGCGAGGCATCCACAACATGACATCAAAAATCACATTGCCTGATAATCCCGGAGGTTGTGGAGACCCTCAAGACCCCCATCGATGAATGCACTCCCATACGATTCATATGAAGCAAGTCCGGCGGTACGCAATTCAACATCTGGATTGCAGCTTGACCAGTGTCCATGAAGGGTCACCAAAAACGAATCACATATCCGATTTCTCACTCAAAAATGATCACAATTTGCCTATCTTACGTGGTGTACGACACTTTTTCACCACGCGGAAGTCCGGCCCCCAGGTCGCCAGGTCAAAGCGATTGATCAGCCGACCATAGCTATATCTTAAGCCTTGACATTGATGACAACCCATGGCACGACCTTTGCAATGGTACAAGCAAACTGCTATGGGTGTTAGGGGATGGTTGGCAGACTCCAGTCGGAATGGACTCGCCTTGCGGAACCTCCAACCACAGTGCCACAGACTCTTTTTCGAGCCCAAAGAACTGCCAGGGCAAACTTTCAGCACCGTGAGCCGTCAAACCCGTTCAAAAAGAGAACATGTGACCCCAAGACTGAGCAATTTGCGATATTGTTTCATGCACACCGGATATTGTTGGGAAATGAAGTACACAGCTTCCATCTCCTAAACCCAAAAAATCAAAAGAAAGCAGGTGTTTTTTTTACAATCTGGAGTTCAGAAGACCGAGGCATAGGTTGCTTTTCTCTTTTTGGTCTTGCGCCTTCATTCTTTCTTTTCTCCCAGTATTTTCTCTTTTGGCACAAGCAATTTTTGAAAATACTGGGAAAAAGACAGAATGAAGGCGCTATCTCTGAAATTCCCTGCGCCAAAACCAACAAATCAAAACAAAAAAACAGACCTACGTGTCAGCCTTCTGAAGTCTCTATTGGTCTATCTTTTTGTTTTAGTTTTGGTACAAGGAGTCTTGGAGATACAGGCTATATATTTGACTTTCCTGAATGTACCAATTGCCTGCATTGATACCGAAAATGGATTTGCAACCAAAAATCACTATGCTGGTCGCCAAAAATTAGTCTAGATCAATTCGCACCTGTCCAATACCTCAGTACTTGCAAAACAATTGTAGCATCTTTGAATAGACGAATTACCACTTTAGAAGGTATTGTTGTGTATTGTTCAAGGATGTTTTCCTCTTATGTTTGTTTTGCAAAATGAAATTTTGGCCTGTAAAATCAAGCAAAGCAGTGTGAATGTGCATGCAGCACTATAGAATCATGCCTTCCGGAAAGTGTACAATCAATGTGATTTGGCTGATGCAATACCGATTTTAGCAAAGCGTTTTTTTCCTTTGTTCAAGTGCAATGGGTCTTTTTAGCTACGTACACTATCACTGTGGCAAAAAATGTTAATGAGAGATTTTGGATGTTTAGAAAAATGGAGTACTAAAGGATGTCCCATGCATTAAATCACTCAAAACATTCAATATCATGTCACTGTACTGTTCCCTTTGCCAAATGTGTACATTAATGGCGGTTCATGTAACAAGGGTGGCATGTTTCTACCAAGGATGTCCCATGTCTGTCAAAAAACGTAATGGAAGGAAATTTGGAAGTCAATCATCCGACTCGCAGAGAGTTGCACCAAGTAACCCGTGAGAACAGATCAGAAGAAGATCAACGATGTGTTAAGGTGACTGATGGGAATCGCGCAAAATGTTGTGTTTTTCCTTTGCGGATGGTCGAACCTGTACCGAGCCCAATGCGGCCAACGCCCAGGTCTGTTGGGAGAGCAATCCGCAAGCAAAAGATTGATATCGTTGTGGCGAGAAACACATTCATTTGCAAGTCAAACGCTCCAAAAAAAAACATGTTGGAGGGTTTTTGAAATAAAAATTTGCAACTAGTGCGCGCTGCTTTGGCGGGAAATGCATTTGCAAATCAAAATCTTAAAAACCGACGTGTTAGAGCCATCTTTGGACAGAAAGATCTACAAAAAAGTGAATGTTGTTGCGGCGAGAAATGCATTTGCGAGTCCCGATCCAAAAAAATAACGCAGTAGTTGCAGCGTTTTATTTCCGGTGGTCATGGTCAAAATGTGGACGGCGCTATGGCGGGGTTAGTGACGTTTTGATGCTTTCACTGGCAACACAGCAGCATCATCACCGAAGGATCATCATCATCATCATCATCATCATCATCATCATGATTATCATCAGCATCATCATCACCATCATCGTCACCACAAGAATTTTGAAGAAAAGCACCGGCACCGAAAAAACAAAAAAAAAACACACCAGCAAAGGAAAACGCCAAAACCAATGGAAAGAAAAAAACGCCAACACAGAAAAGAATAAGAACGTGAGAAAATCCTCGCCAGACACCATCAAAGAAAAAACCTTTGAATGAAGACCAGCAATGGATTTTTTTTCATTAATCATCATGCATCATCCCATCACCATTGCCAACATTTTTCCCTCGTCATTTTTTCAACACCCCACTTTCATCACCACGTTTTTCATGATCACCTTTGAGCCAATGTCCCGTCAACAACATCCACACCATCATCATCACCATCATCATCATCATCATCATCATCATCATCATCTCTATTTTCTGCATCATCATCACCATCATCATCATCATCAGCATCATCATCATCATCATCATCCTCCTCCTCATCCCCATCCTCATCATCATCAACATCATCACTATCATCATCACATCATCATCATCACCACCACCATCATCTGCATCATCTGCATCATCATCATCATCATCATCATCATCATCATCATCATCATCATCATCATCATCATCATCATCATCATCATCATCATCATCTCTATTTTCTGCATCATCATCACCATCATCATCACCATCATCATCATCATCCTCCTCCTCATCCCCATCCTCATCATCATCAACATCATCACTATCATCATCACATCATCATCATCATCACCACCACCATCATCTGCATCATCATCATCATCATCATCATCATCATCATCATCATCATCATCATCATCCTCCTCATCCTCATCCTCATCCTCATCCTCATCTTCATCCTCATCCTCATCATCGTCATCATCATCATCATCATCATAATGAAAGCCTTGTTTTTTGTGTCTCCCAATGCCACGTGTAGATTGCTGGTCACCAAACGACAAAATAAAGATCATGAATAATTCCAAGAAAAAAACAGAACGGAACTTGCAAGGAAGAGGCCTGCCAGGATCCTTAGAGCCAGGATACATTCTTTGTCCATGTGCCACTGCCAGAGTGGATGGTCACATTTAAGACGCGAAATAAGCACACAAAACACCACAGCGGCCAGCTCAGTTCCGAATCTCAGCTGTCAACTTTTGGAAGTTTTTCCTTGCAGTGTCGTTTTGGATCTGCTTTTTAGGCGTTGATTGGTAGAGATTCACTTGTGCTTTTTCAGCAAAGGAACAACGAAGCAAATCAACAACACACGCAGAGAACGAGCAAAATAAGTGAGCGGACAAGCAATTGAGCGCAAGCAAACCAGCAAACAGCCAACAGACAACCAGGCAGGCAGTAACAGACCTGTTCTGGCAGCCTGCTTGACGGAACTGCTCTCTCTCAAGCTTTGCTACAGGCTGCAAGCAAAGTGGTTAGCAAGAGACGGTAACAAGTTCCGCTCTCGATGCAAAAGACTTGTTCTGGATAGCGCAGCAGACCGCCTACAAATCAGAGTTCACACCACAGGAATGGCGAGTTGCTGCCAAACACTGACCGAATGTGCGCTTCATGCTAGCGGCACCGCGGTTTCCAGCGACAAAGTTTTTTGTCTCCAAGTGACACGAAAATTGCAGGTGACTCCAAAAGGTGAATGTTGGAAACTCTATGAAGGTTCCCATGGGATCTCCTCGGCAGATTTTTGACCATCATCCTAATTCTATGGGGTTCCAAGGGTCCCCTCCTCCACCTACAGTCTTCATGTTTTCAATTTCGTTTGGATTTCGTTAGAATGAGACATTTTTCTTCGTGCGAGTTTGGGTTGTGATTCTATTGGGGTTCCCAAGGATTCCCTCGTCGACTTTGAGTCTTCTTGTCGTCTGCTTCATAAGAATTTAACATTTTAGCTAGGATTTGGGCTGAATATTCGTGATTCTTGGCGCGGGTTTGGGTTGAATATTGTTGCTGTGCTCCTTGCGTCGAATTCCATGTTCCGAACCTGTTCGAAGGCATTTTGCATGGTTCCAGTTTTGGAAGCTTCAAGGCAGGCGTTTTCCGAGGACAGCTGGTAGGGCTTCCACAGTGCGCAAATGTATGGTGATGGATGAATGGCAAGCAACACGCGGAGGGGCTGGATCCGAGCGCCCCCCTTCGAAGGTACCCTTCAAGGGGGCTTGAAAGTCCCGGCTCCTGAGGCAAAGGGGGGCTGAAGGTCACGAAAGCAAGCCCCCATTCAAGCCCCCTTGAACCCCTTCAAGCCCCCTTCAAGCCCCCGGCCCCCTTCAAGCCCCCTTCAACCTTCATGAAGGTGAAGCCCCTTTCAAGCCCCCTTCAAGCCCCCTTCAAGCCCCCTTCAAGCCTTCATCTTTGAAGCCCCCCTTCAAGCCCCCTTGAAGCCCCTTTGAAGCCCCCTTCAAGCCCCCTTCAAGCCCCCTTCAAGCCCCCTTCAAGCCCCCTTCAAGCCCCCTTCAAGCCCCCTTCAAGCCCCCTTCAAGCCCCCTTCAAGCCCCCTTCAAGCCCCCTTGAAGCCTGCTTGAAGCCCCCTTCAAGCCCCCCTTATAATAATGTTGCGACAATATAATGTTTTCGGCAAAACAATTGGGCCCTGATTTTACCATTGCAACAATCTTGTTTTGTCGACAAACAACTGGGCCATTTTATTTTGCTGCGGTTACAATTTTGTTTTGCCCCTCTTCAAATTTCAGATTATCATAATCCCCTTGTGCGCCTGCCACTCTTCAAGTTTCAGATCGTCAGAGTCCACTTCTGGGCCTGCCAGCGGTTAAGTTTCAGATGGTCATAGTCCATGTCTGCCGAAGAGTGAAGTGGCTGCATATAACGCCACATTGGACATTAGGCTTTGCGATCAACACGATTGGGCCGGGAAGTTTTAACTAGGACTTTATGTCAACAAATTTATCGATGCTCAATTTAACATCATTCAAATGATTCAAAATCTGACATCACGTTGCGCAAGCAAAGCTATTGGGCCGGGAATTTTGATAATCATTGCGTTGCCAAAACCTATCGATCCATGTGAAGAATTGATTTTCATTCAGATGATGCACTATCTTACATCAATTTCATCAACATCGCAAATTTATTCATATTATTTAACATTTGACATTAGGCTTTGCGATCAAAACCATTGGCCCGGGAAATTTCAACAATGGTATTTCTACTATGCATCACGTTGCGCAAGCAAAGCTATTGGGCCGGGAAATTTGATAATCATTGCGTTGACAAAACCTATCGATCCATGTGAACAACGGATTTTCATTCAGATGATGCACTATCTAAAATCAATTTCATGAACATCACAAATTGATTCATAAAATATAATATTGGACATTGGGCTTTGCGAACAAAACCATTGGCCCGGGAAATTTTAACAAGGTATTTCTATTATGCGAACAATTTAAGAGCACTGAAACGATTCAAGATCTGACATCAAATTTTGCAAGCAAAACTATTGGGCCTCTGACCTTGAATCACTGTCTTGAAAGCATCAATGTGCGTACGATTGAACATCTGACATTGAAGCTTTCCGATCAATACTAGTGGGCCGGGAAATTCAAAAATTACTTCTATGTGAACACTTTGTCAATATTTATGGTATTTCACATTTGACATTGGTCTTTGCGATCAAAACCATTGGCCTGGAAAATATTAACAACAATTTTTTCAACCCAGTGATTCTTCAACAAAATCATTTCTCACGTCTTCCTTCAATCCTCCCCTTTTTTTTCCCTGTTGCACACGGAATTCAGGTCACTATATGTCCAGTAAGATTGCAATAGAGATTCGAAGATCACTAATTGCCAGTAGTACCGCACAAGGCGGCAGCAGAAGTTTCCAAGATAGGAGCACTATAGAAGTGTGCAGTTGTGGTTGCGACGACTAATTGTCTGAGGGATCCGAGAACTGAACATCACTTGGGCCTGACTTCGATCTGGCCACTTGACTGGCAGTCTATCTGTCTAGCTATCTTTCTACCAGTGGATCAGTTTTCTTTCTGTCTGTCTGACTGTCTATCTATCTATCTATCTGATAATCTATTCGTTTATCTATCTGCCTATGTACTTGTCTTTCTATCTGCCTCACTCTCTATCTCGTCATCTTTCTGTCTATGTATCTATCTGTCTACCTGTCTATCTATCTTTTTAATCTATCTGCCTATCTATCTATCTATCTGTCTATCTTTCTACCGAATTATTTGTCTGATCATCTATGTGCCCGTCTGTCTATCTTTCTGTCTTTCTACCTGACTGTCTATCTACTTATCTATCTGACTCTTGTTTCGTCTACCTGTCTGTCATCTATCGACCCATCTGGCCATCTGAATCTGGCCATCCAATTGTCTGTCTATTCTATCTGTCCATCCATCTGTCTATCCATCCATCTATCTATCTATCTATCCATCCATTCATCCATCGATGCATCTATATATCTGACTATCCGTCTAGCTTCCCATCGATCTGATTGTTGCCTTGTCGATCTTTCTGGCCATCTCTTTGTCTAGCTATCTTTCGTCTATCTATTCATTTACCTTCCAAATGTGCTTCGGTCATGAAGTGTTTTGCATCCAGGTGTTTGGTGACTTTTGATAATTGGACCTTGCAAAGATGTTCCGATCATCAAGTTTTTTGCTACTTTTGACCTGCAAATGTACTAGACGCGCAAGCGTTGTGCACATTTTGGCCGCATAAATCACGAAAAGTGACGCGAAACGCAAGTGTTTTCCTACTTTTGTCTTCCATGTTCAAAAAGTGTTAAAACGTGCTCTGTTTTGACACATTTGCTTTAAAATGTGCTTCTCGCCTTGGCCGCGTGCACTTTTTTCGGACATGCAACTTTTCAAAACTTGGAAGAAACCACGAATTTTTGCGACTTCGGACTTGAGAATGTGCTTCCGCAGACGGCGTGCCAATTTTCATGATCATATGACATCTTCGCAAAGTAGTCCGAAATGCCAGTGAATTTGCAGTTTTCGTGTTGATCCGAGATTTATTTTAAAATTTGCTTCGCGCGTAGGCAGTGTGCCAGGTTTGAGAATCAGTGTTGTTCCAGAGCCGACAACGCAAGTCAAAAGGAAAGGTCCCGCTTTACTTTGGAATTCCTTGTAGGCCCACCGCAAATTCCCATGTAAAGTGAGAAAAACCGGGCATGCGATGCTTCAACCTCCCCTTATAATTGTTGCGTGTCAACCCCCAAACTGTGTGATTTGGTAACGCAGGTGGCCTTCCCGAAGGACATGCAGTTGCCATGTAGAATTTTGATTTGTTTGCATTGTTGAGCTGTGGGCGGCCTTAGCAAGTTCACCTTGCCCCGCACGGCGCCTTAGTCACAAGCACACACTGCAAAGTGACATGCATTCTGTGTGCAATAGGCACTACCTGGAAAAAAGCACGCACTGCAAAGTGAGACGAAGAAGTTGCAAATTTGCGAGCAGCGGCGACCTTAGAATTTTCATCTTCTTCGCAATACTCTCAGAAGTCGCCCCCCTCTTCCCCCGGAGTCCTATACCGCTTGAACGCACTGAGACATGAATTGTTGAAGCGGTAGAGAAGAGATTCCCTGTTGTATGGTTATGTACGTTTTGTAAAGGGTGGAGAAGTTTTCACACAAGGGAATAAGAAGCATTATTGTGGAAACCCGCAGTAACCTCTGGATTGTCTGACGTCCAAAAGCCGATTCGATGGCGGTTGAAGCCAGTTCTGCTTTTAACTGCGCATTCCTTTTACAGAAATGGTTTTTTGATCCAGGTTTGTTTTTGGTTTCAAAAACGTCGTTGTTTTGTTACCAACAAGACGGCCAGGAGCGAAATTCGTTCCAACTGGAGAGGTCCATAATTGATTTTTTAAATTTGGTGGTGTTTATGAAATCAAATTCGAGTTTGCTCATTGGAACTAAAGGACTAGGTTTCATTTGGAGCGCGCACACACTTTTACAAAATGCAGATCTTTCGAACTGCCCTCCAAGCACTGGGTCAAGGAGTGAGCTTCCCTGACATCCTCACCTCCCTACCCAACATCCTTCAGCAAGCGGTGAATCATACTATTGCCAGTGCGGCGGCTTTTCTGGCTCGCCTCTTTTCCCAAATCCCTGAGAACCATCGATTGATGCAGTCCCTTAATCAACAATGGCTCCCCTTCCGATCAGAGACGTACTGGCAACAATGCCTCCTCAGTGAAACCCTTCGGGGATTTCAGGATCTTGCGCAAAGATTGCACGGAACAACCTTCGTTGCAGACAAGGATACTGATTGCTTCCTGTCCATTGTCACTCCAAGCACTACAATTGACAAACTCCGTGTCAGTACCCTCCCTTGGAATAAGCTGCATGTGTACTTTCCGATAGGGTTTGTTCAACTTCTATCCAATAGTTTGTCTACCAAACAGGTTTCACTCAGCCTCCAGCAACAATTTGTCACTACGAGCAGTGATACCAACTCAGTGGGTCACACCTTAGAGCTTGCGACAGGTGTAATCCCAGCTGATCTCACTCAGCTTGATCCTTTGGATGGCTTTGACACCCTTTTTGTCGAAGGTTTTCTACATGTTCACATGGCTGCCAAGCTTTTGCCTGCACATGACTCTGTCCGTTTCTCTATCCAGGCCAGAGTTCCTCCTAAAGCAATGCCTGAAGATGGCAAGATCAGACCGGAACACTGCCTGACCCCTGCTCCTTTCCACTTAGTAGCAGATCCAGAAACTCTCCATCATAGACAACGCACATGTGGCCCTTTGGATGATCGACTCTTGGACAGCATTCGGCAATATCTTTCGCACTCCAAAATAGCCCCCACCACTTCCCGCGGCTTCTTTGGACCCATCTTTGCGTCAGA
>VSDK01025179.1:5655-23611 GCA_009767595.1 Symbiodinium kawagutii
GAATACAGAAAAAGTTAACTCAGTGATTATAAGCAAACTTGGAGCCTCTATGGACCCCTACGCATGTCGTATTCAACAGCTTAGAGTGTGTACTTGAAGCGCACCTTATGGTCTAGGGCAGCGTCTAGGAGTGCATTGATACGTCCCACGTTCTCAGGGTGGGAGCTGGCGCCGGCCGAATTGTACAGTTCCCGTGCCTGTGCAATGGTGCTAGCGACAACCATGAGCCTTTGGCTAAGATGTTCCAAAAGATAGCCACGCGTGGTAGTTCCAGTCGTGGTACGCGGGAGGCGAAGGCGAGCACTCTCAAAACGGTCAGCATTATGTGGTGCAGCCGGTCCTGGAGAAGGTTCCCCTGATGCTGTGGCGGGGATTTTCCCCGGGGTGGTCGTGGTACGCGGGAGGCGAAGGCGAGCACTCTCAAAACGGTCAGCATTGTGTGGTGCAGCCGGTCCTGGGGAAGGTTCCCCTGATGCTGTAGCAGGCGTTTCCTCAGGGATGGTCATCATCTCCGGGAGTAAGATAGGTGTTGTGGGGAAATTCGCATCCTCGTAGGCGGTTTGGCTTTCAAAGATCTGACGAAGACCAGTGAACCAAGGCTGCTTGGTGCGTTGCCGGACAAGGGCAGCTCGACTGGAAAGGGTGGTGCCATAGACCAGCAATCCACACCGGTGCATCAAGTGGTGATCATGCACGAACGGGTACACCTTGATATCCTGTGCCCAGTAGTAGTACCCATGAAGTGCTTGAGGCACGAGTACAGGCCACCAATCGGGGAATTTCTTGTTGTTTGTTTGGTGGCCTTCGGCCATGGAGATAACCTCGATAATTTTACCAGTGGAGGATGACACCAGCTGGCTGTGATAGACAGGTTGGCCATCCCACACGAAAAGTTGGTAGGTAGGCAGCTCGAGCGCCTTCTCTTCCAGATCATGGAGATCATCCAAGTTGGCATGGTCACTTTCTGAGTCGCTGGCTTCAACAGGGTCGTAATCCGGGCTGAAGTCTGCTTCGCGAGCACCTGCATCTGGGTCTGGCGTTGCCTGTGGTGGAGATGTCAATGGAAGGCATCCGTGTGGATCGATAATTTCACTGGGATCTTCACTCATTTCGGATGGAGCAACGGAGGGGGCTGCAATCGACAAAGAGGTGAAGAGTTGCCGCCTTTCGGGTGCTGCCATGATGCGATGCTCAGGCGCAGGCTCTATGATTGTGGTGATGTAGTTGATGTGATATCAGTGATGAACTGAGCGGTATATATGAACGCGGCAGGTGACCGGGCCAGCAAGAGCAGCACGGCCACCCGCACACTGTATTGCAACCAGAAAACTGGCTAACTTAAGGTCCGCAATTGGGTAGCTGTTGTGGTTTATGAGGCAGCCTGCACTCAGATGCTGTCATCATGCGATGCTCAGTGAAAGGTCGTGATAAGTTATGCAGTGTATGTGAAAGCGGCAGGCGACCGTGCCAGCAAGTGCAGCACGGTCGCCCGCACGCTGCAACTGAGACTGAGAGATGAACTGATCATGGAAAACGAAATGTTAGCAGATGTTCTGTAGTGGTGGCTAGTGCGCACTCCACTCGGTAGCTTGAGCAGGGCTGGCGAGAGAGAAGCTCCCCACTAGTCCGAAATGTAGGTCAATGAGAATAGTTGATCAAGCAAACAAAACAACAAGCACCTCAATGTTCGATGGCTTGCACAAGCAGGCACTCTTTGGTACAAAGATGAAAGCCTTATTTCCTTAAAACAAAATTACCACTGTAGTGGTAATAGCAACCTGTGACTCTAAGCTCTTTTGTCCCTTTGCGCTGTCGTGCTTTGTGGGGCTAAAGCTTGTTGTCAAAACATCCCTTGTGTAAAAGCAACGTCTATGTGACCGAGTGAGCGCCAACTTGTACAGCCACCTTTTTTAACGTGAACCGTTTCGATTTCCACTTGTTCTTCAAACTTGAGGGTTAGTCACATGTCACTTTGGTGTGTACACTTGGACATGTTAAACTATGTATGGCCCCTCAAGTTTTGGATCACAAAGGGTTTTTTCACCCGTTGCCTCTGGGGGGCGCGCATGGTGGCTCGATTCCGTGCTGCTGGCGCACTACAGAAGGGGGTCGACGCCCTTTCTTCGCCTTCGGTGCTCCCCACATCCACCACGCATCGAGTGACATACTTCTGTTTCGGCATTCTCACTGGCATTGTTATTTTCATCATTATCCTGGAACAGTTTTGATTCATGCATTTTTCACAGGCCACTGGAGATTATTCCCCTTCATCTAACGAGACTTTGTTCCAACAGAATTTGCAACTTGGTCACGAGCTCCACGAAGTCCATCTCGAGCTCCATAGCATCCGTCAGCAGTTGCGCCGCTTGCATCAGTTGCTGATCGCTTTGCTGTTGTTGCACTGTTGGTCCCTGTTTCGTTAGAATCATGGATGAAGATCCAGCTTTGACCTTGGGGGGGGATCCGGAGTCTGTATCTTGCATCGAGAGAGTGATTCCATGTAGCAGTGAGTTTGTTGATCAGGGGGTACCTTTTGATGACATCGTAAGAACGGCTTGGCGTGACTTGAAGCCAGATTTCCAAAAATTGCCTTGGGAACTTGATCAGTGGAAACATGTCTTTGGCACGGGTTCGGAAACTTCGCATTTCTCAATTCAATCCTTCAAGAGACTTTTTCCAGTAGAAGATGGACCTTTCCTTGATTTGCAAGAGGTTTCAGGACCGATAGAGGCAAGTAGTGCAAACCGATCTTGGCTTCAGGTGGTTTCCAATGCATCTGAGCAGTCGTGGAGCGAGTTGCAGGAAGCTAAGCTGGAAGTTGCGGTGAAACGGTGGTATGACTTGTTGATGCTCTTCCCAGAAGACAGTGGTCCAAGGAGAACGGTTTGCATGCAGTTGGATGTGTCACATAGGCTAGCCGTGCTTAAAGACATCTTGATGCATAAAGCGCCACAAACCTTGATAAAGAGAGCAAACTCCCTCAGCAGATATGCTGAATGGCTTAGAGGTGAGTTCGTCACTTTTCCAGGAGGTGAGGCGAAATTTTATGACTTCTTGTGCGGAGAACGTTTGGCAGGTGCACCCAAAACTCGTCTTGCAGCGATTGTGGAGTCCATAAGATTCACTGAACATGTTGTGGGACTTGAAGGGTTGTGCCAAGAGATCCTGTCCAAAAGGTGCTTAGGTGTATCCAAGCTTCGCCCAGCGGAAGGCCCGAGTCGTCAGGCATCACCGTTGACTGTAGCAGAGTTGGAAACCCTTCATATCATCTTAGAAGATGGGGACCGAGATCAATGGGATCGCTTGGCTGCCGGTTCTTTCCTCTTGGCTGTGTACACCAGAAGCAGATGGTCGGACTTGCAGCACTCAACCACTGTTGAAGTAGATCCCAATCCTTTTGAGCCTGTGTATTTGGAGCTTAGTATAAAAGACTTCAAAACCAAAAACTCAAATGCGTGGAAGAATGGCATTCTCACGGCTGTAGCTCCTTGTGAAGGTGTGGTCGCCGGGAATTGGGGGAGAACATGGTACATGCTTCGAAGCCACATGCTGCCAGCTGATTTGGAGAACTATCCAGTGATGCCTGCCCCAAATCGACACGGAGAGCCCACCAGGCGGCCGTTGAGCACTCAGGAAGTGGGAAAGTGGATGCGCATGCTTTTATCCCATGATGAGACTTTGGACCGTAGGATCAGCAGTCATTCCTGCAAGTGTACAATGCTCTCGTTCTTGGCGAAATGGGGTGCAGACATTAACACTAGGGAGATCCTAGGTGGTCATGTGTCGCACTTGAAATCAGTCTTGACGTATTCACGTGATTCATTAGCAGGCCCCCTTAGAGTGTTAGGAAACATGCTTGAAGCCATTCGAGATGAATCCTTCCAACCCAACAACACTCGTTCAGGGTACTTGCAGTCGAACAAAAAAGTCACACCAGCAGAGGACGCTTCAACACAACTTGAGGAAACAGTTCAGGAGACGAAAGCAGAGGTCATCTCTGATGATGAGGAGCAGGGTGATCCAGGCCTCGGGAGTGAGGGAGATTCTTCTGGTACCGACTCAAGTAGTGACGAGGAAGCATCCGAGCATTCGCATTCTGGTAGGTTAGTGCATCCCCCCACAGCTCCTGCAGGAACAAAACTTGTGCAGCATCAGACGAGCAAGATGTTACACTTGATGCGAAAAGAACACACACGTGTTTTCCTTTGCGGCAGGATGACAAATCAAAGGTACACCTTAGAGCCGTTGTTGAGGTGGGATACTGCTTGTTGCAGCAAATGCTGGCGAGCGTCTGGTACACCCCTTACCTCGAGGCTGCGGTGAAAAAGGAAAACAGCTGTTGCCATCATGAAGCAGCCTTGACAAACATGAGTCAAGTGCATGTGTGGGTCATCAAGAAACCAGTAGGCAATCACTCAATTCATGTCGAATACATTTCTCGACACTCGAGAAACAATTCATGTTCCTCTCTTTTGACAATCACGAAACAAGTCTGTGGATGTCATGGGAGGAAACAATCTTTGCGAACTCAGGTCAGTAGGCCAGAAACATTTCATCCTGGCGCACAGCATGGGTCCATTTACCGGTCTGTCGGCTGGCTCGACCGACAATAGGTCTCCACTTGAGGAGACTGTACCACACACAGATTCCACAAACAAGGGTGACCATGGAAAAAATTTTTACAAAACACTCCAGAGAGAAACTTTAGAAAACACTCAAATACAATATGCCCATTTTTGTTGCTTTATGATCACATTCACACAGGAAGATATTAGGTGAACGAAACTTATTTTTAAAATGATCTCAGAACATTTTCGTTCACCCATCCTGCTTCGTGCGTCATGGCGTTGGTGGACTCGACTCCATCCTTCAAGAAGCGTTGCGAGGAGTTGCAGGCCGGTTTGTTTGAGAAGCTTGCAGACCAAAACATAGAATCATTTGCTGTGCTGGCCTTCGCATTGGGGTCCCCTCAGAATGCCGTCGCTGAGAGTGAGATGACAGACTTCGCAACCAAGGTGTTTGGAATAGATGCAAGCTTAGGAGCTATGGCTGTTCTTAGGAGATTGCACTTCGAAGCGTGTACATTGCTGATGGCCGACATGAAACAGCAAGTGACATCAGTAGATGCATCGGAACCATTGAGGAAGCTGCCATTCGTCGAAAAACAAAGCAGGTTGGCGGAACAGAAGAAGAGGCTGGTCGGTTTGTCACATCGACCTGAACAGCAGCCTGCGCATGCCTTGATTGATGCTGTGTTCCACATGGTAGAAACAAGTGCTATCACATACATACCGCCGAGCAAATGTCACTCTAGGGAACAGGAAGTGCAAGCCGATGCAAAGCACAAAAGCAAACAGGTGTTGACCTTAGAAGCTGGATCCTTGAAGCAGATAACATCCACGAATCTTCAAGATGTAGACACGTCCACGGAGTTGAAATTGTACTTTGCCTTCCAACGCAGAAATCTTGCCTTCGAGTTGGTGTCGTTACTCTCCTGGGAATTATGCACTACATGGTTGGACAAATTAATGGGAGCCCTCATGAGTGAAACACCGTCCAACTTTGGGAGTGTAACCACCACACAGGTTGTTCGAGCTGATCGGGAGATCTTTTCGTTGATTGCAGCCGAACACACGGGAGCATTGAAGCCTGCGTCGGGAGCCAAACCACCATTGGATGCATTGTTCGAACGACTCATGCACGATCCAAGAGTCAACATGCATTTGATCGCAATGCCCAAATCTGGTGGGGCTGCGCCGAAAAGGTCAGCAGAGCAAGCTTCCACTAGTGATCGAACACCGCTGGCCAAGAAGCCCCGAATGAAAACGGGAAAGACAGTCCCAGCAATCCCAGATGAACTGAAAGGATTGCACACAAGATCCAGAGATGGCAAACCGTTATGTTGGCATTTCAACCTGGCAAAGGGTTGCAACAATCCAGTGAGCAAGGGACGATGTCGCTGCGGCATGCACATCTGCGTGAAATGCCTCAAAGCGGATCACGGTGCCAGTCAATGCAAAGCTGGTGCCATGGCCTGACTAGGCCATGAATCGTCAGGAACTCCATTTCGAGGGAAACGAGCTCTTGATAATCCCTCTAGTAAGTCTTCACTTGAAACCAAAAGGAGCCGGGTGGAGCAGCCAGTTTTTTCCGATGTTCAAACGCCTTCTCCAAATACGCATATCAATGTTTCACCTTCCTTGCCTGATCCAGCTGAGGGCGACAAAGCCGTGCCAGTAGGTCTTGTCTTGGAAATTTTTGCCGGAACAGCTAGACTCAGCAAAGCTTGTAGGGATTTGGGACTTCGAGCAATGGCAATCGATAAGGACCTCGCACGAGCAGAAAAGTTTCCTGTCGCATCTTTTGATCTGACTCGCCCAGATGAGCTTAGGAACTTGAAAGCTTACATACAGGCCGAAGCAGCTAGCCTTGTTCATGCTCACTTTGCCCCGAGCTGTGGGACGGCTTCTCGGGCAAGAGAAAAGAAGATCAGAGGGGTGCCACCAGACAAACAACCCAAACCTTTGCGATCAGATGCTTTCCCTGATGGCCTTCAAAGCTTATCGCAGCCAGATAAGGACCGAGTCATAGCAGCCAACGCCTCGTACACAGCAATGGCTGAGTTGATTCTTTTCTTGATCACGCTAGGAATTTCAGTCTCGGTGGAAAACCCGAGAAACTCCCTGTTCTGGTTGACAACAATGTGGCTTGTTGTTGAACAGCACATTCCTAATGGTTTCAAGACATCCTTTCAAAACTGCATGCATGGCGGTGATAGGGATAAATGGACAACCTTTTGGTCGCATAACCCAAGAGACCCTAATGCAAACATGATGCAAAGTTTGGAGCTAGCGTGTGATAACAAGCACACACATAAACCATGGACCCCAACCTGGGTCAAGAATAAATTGGTTTTTCCAACAGCATCGGAGGCGGCTTACCCGGTGCTGTTGTGTTCACGAATGGCTTCATTGTTTCTCGATGAAGCTGAGGCCCGAGGTCTTGCGCCCCCACAAGATTTGCAGGACCAACTGGGACAAGATCCAAGTATCGGCAAACGTCACATCTTTGCCACACAATCTCGTAAACACACTTTACTGCCAGTAATCTCTAAGTATAAACATATATGCTTTGTAGCTGTGCCTTTGGCTACTCACGACCAATCTGTACTAAAGACTTTGTTTCCCAAGGGCACAAAACTTATTGCACGACATGTTCATCGGGGGTTTTGTCGGGTCGCTTTTGAACAATCTCACAACTCTTGCAGAGTGGTTGAAGACCTCAAAGAGGGATCTGACTTCGAGGTGCTAAAAGTAGGAATTCCTAGGGACCCTTGGCACTTCGTAACAGAGGCAGTGGAAGTAGGCCATCCTTTGCACTTGTTAGCTCGAGTGGACTCAGGTACTGAACATGCAATCGGTTGGATGTTGGGAGACTCCAATGACCTCTTGCAGCACAGATCGCAGTACTTGAAAAAATGGATGAAGAGAGCTGTAGAACTTAGAGGCCTAGAGCAAACTCTTCATGAAAGCATGGCTGATCATCTCAAAAACATTCTCCACGGCAAAAAGATTCTCTTAATGAAGGAGATGTTGGAGGACTTGGGATATCCAGACAGTAAAGTCATGAATGAAGTTTTCATGGGGTTCTCTTTGTCAGGCTGGTCGCAAGCTTCAGGAGTATTCGATCCAAGGGTGCGCCTGCCCGAGATGACGTGCAGCTAGCCACCTCTGCCCCGGGTTTAAACCGTGCAGTTGTGAACTCTTTGGAGAGAGAAGCCTGGACCGAGCTAGACCAGTCGGCTTGGGAAGAGACGCAAGAAGAAGTTTCAAAGGGATGGATCAAACCTTGTGTTGGAGTTGATTTGGATCACCACGTCATTGGAAAACGTTTCCCCTTAGCACAGAAGGATAAGTTGAGGTTGATAGATGATTTTTCAGTATGCGGCTTGAACCAGACGGTAGGCCTGTGCGAAAAATTGCGGGTTGAGTCAATCGACGAACTCGTAGCCTGTGTAGCAGTTGCCATCTTGCGAAATTCTCAAGGCAGTCCTTTGGAGCTTAGTGGGCGAACCTTTGACCTCAAATCAGCATACAAACAACTTGGTGTAGATTGCAAGCATCGGGATATGGTCAAACTAGCTGTCAAGAACCCAGCCGGTTCATGTACTTTCTTTGATGTGTTGGCGCTTCCGTTCGGAGCCACAGCCAGTGTAGGGGCTTTTCTTCGTGTGGCAGCAGCCATTACTTTCATCGGCAAGCATGGACTGAAGCTGGTGTGGACAAATTTCTTCGACGACTTCACAGTCATATGCAAATCCGGGCAGGAGAAGCAGACTGAGTTTTTTGTTGAGAGCTTGTTCACATTGCTGGGTTTTAACTTCGCCAGGGAAGGAGCAAAAGCTCCCCCCTTCCAGAAAAGCTTTAAGACCTTAGGCCTGCAGGTGGACCTTAGCTCGGTTAACCATGGGTGCTTCACCATAGGGCACACAGGGACCAGGAAAGCCGAACTAATGGAAAGTATATCCTCCATCCTTAAGAGCGATGTGGTAAACCCGAAGGAACTAGAGAGGCTTCACGGTCGCTTGGTCTGGTTCAAATCTCACATGTTCGGAAGGGTTGCAAATCATGCCGTCTCAACTGTATCAGCTTTCAGCCGTGCCCGGGTCCCTAAGCTCAGTGTCCCCTTAGAACTTAGGCAGGCGTTGGAGCTCTTGAAAGGAGAGCTGGCAAAAGCTGAGCCTGTGGTTGTTGACATGATCCATTCGGACGTGTGGTACATCTTCACTGACGGAGCTTTCGAACCAGGCCAAGAATCTCCTGGATCGGTAGGGGGGGTTCTAGTTGACGCTAAGGGGCAGGTGGTTGAATACTTCGGTGAATCACTTCCAGAATCCTTGATGGCTGAGTTTCTGCAATCGTCCAAGCATCCGATCTATGAACTTGAAATTTTCCCCTTAGTAATTGCCTTGAGGATCTGGGGGGCGAAGATAAAAAATTCTAGGGCAGTGTGCTACTTGGACAACGAGGCCGCTCGCAGTGCTTTCATCAAAGGATACGGAGCTACTCCCTTGGCAAATGCAATGGTGGTGGATTTCTTGAAGCACGAAAAGGATTGTCGCTTGTCCGGTTGGTTTGGTAGGGTCCCTACTTCTAGTAACATCTCGGACTCCGCATCTCGCTTGGACTTTTCGCCCGATTGGTTCAAAGGTGCTTCGAAAACATCTCTGGTCCTCCCAACGCACTTGTGTCAGTGGGGCATTTCAACGGGTGCGCTGAATACATGACCAGTGTATCTTTGCAAAGTTGTTGGAATCACATCCCAACAAGTTGGAATCATGTCCCAACTCTTGCTGTTCCCCGATTCGACACAATTATTGGAGAGAGGAAAAGAGAAGTTAAATGAAGAATACTCTTCAAATATAAACATATTTTATAAATATACTCAAATATGATTTTTAAAAATTCGAGTATATTTTAGATCGGCCTTTTTAATAAAAGGTACTTTGTCTGGACCTTTTAAATTTATAAAAGGACCAAGCTTTTCTTTTCTCACTTACAGGTGTGAGATTTGTACTCAGGTAGGGTTGCGGTTTGTTAAAGGAAATAAGCAGGCACTCTTTGGTACAAAGATGAAAGCCTTATTTCCTTAAAACAAAATTACCACTGTAGTGGTAATAGCAACCTGTGACTCTAAGCTCTTTTGTCCCTTTGCGCTGTCGTGCTTTGTGGGGCTAAAGCTTGTTGTCAAAACATCCCTTGTGTAAAAGCAACGTCTATGTGACCGAGTGAGCGCCAACTTGTACAGCCACCTTTTTTAACGTGAACCGTTTCGATTTCCACTTGTTCTTCAAACTTGAGGGTTAGTCACATGTCACTTTGGTGTGTACACTTGGACATGTTAAACTATGTATGGCCCCTCAAGTTTTGGATCACAAAGGGTTTTTTCACCCACCCACTTCGTCCCACCCTTGGGGCATTTCAACGGGTGCGCTGAATACATGACCAGTGTATCTTTGCAAAGTTGTTGGAATCACATCCCAACAAGTTGGAATCATGTCCCAACTCTTGCTGTTCCCCGATTCGACACAATTATTGGAGAGAGGAAAAGAGAAGTTAAATGAAGAATACTCTTCAAATATAAACATATTTTATAAATATACTCAAATATGATTTTTAAAAATTCGAGTATATTTTAGATCGGCCTTTTTAATAAAAGGTACTTTGTCTGGACCTTTTAAATTTATAAAAGGACCAAGCTTTTCTTTTCTCACTTACAGGTGTGAGATTTGTATTCAGGTAGGGTTGCGGTTTGTTAAAGGAAATAACTCCGTTGGAACAGGCAAACGACCCCAACTTTCACGGCGCACAAATAGTCTATACTACCAATGCGTTGGAGGGTAGTATGACGTGTGCAAGGGCGAGTCAAACCTTCTTAATGGGCTACCTCACGTCCCGTGTGTGATGAAGCATTTTGCCAGTACGCTAAGCATATGAAATTCAGTGCAATGTTGCCACATTTATACGGATAGTAGCTGCCGTGACAACTGTATGGGACACGTGAATAAACACTATCCCACGCTGACATGGAGGCTACTTTCAAGAGGCACTGTTTTGTCCCGCCTGTCACACGCTTGTCAGGACTTCTTTCCCTATGGGTCGAGGAGCATGTAGGTTGTGAGAGACAACGACTTGGTCAGTTTCAATGAGGACTTGAAAGTCTATGAGCCAGTGCACAAGATCGTGCCTGCGTTGATCTCTCAGATGACCTGCAAGTCCGACGACTAGCTGTTGTAGACAGCCAAGATCATGGTCAAGGGAAATCTGCTCCTCATAGGTGAGCTCTTGCATGGCTTGATAGATGGTGCGGGAGGTCGCACAGTGAGGCTGCTTTGGGGAGGGCAGCTGGTTCAGCTGGGCCGTGTGGCCGCAGGAGTCCAGTGAGTGCGGCGTCCATGATGACATAGGCAAGTCGATGACCCATAGTGCACGTGATGGCAGAAATTGTGGAGCTTGCCTGCTTTCCGGCTGAGAAGAGGTTGCCATACGGAGAGTCATGAGCCGTATGTGCTCCAAGCAGGACAAGCTGATTGAAGAGTGTGTCTGCCAAAAGCTGGGACTCATCCTCATTGTAGATCGCGTGGAGGCTGCTCAGGGCCATGGCGCAAGCGATTGAAAGGCAGGAGCTTGAAAAGTGAGAGGTGGGCGGAAGTCCTCAAAAGCCGGGGACAACCACCCTCACTCAGTTATTACACGAGAATGTGTGTGCTGATGCTTGATCAGGACCGAGCGACTGTGAGGAGGTAAACATGACTGGACATGACTGGACATTAATGCAGTTGTCTTCATGTGCAGCTTACAGTCGCAGCCAAACTTCGAGCCAATAGCAAGAACAGACAGTGCAAAGGATAGAAGATGTTTGTAAGTCAGTGCACTACTGGGGCAAGAGCACTTTTTGCAAGACTGCAAAACTAAATTGTTTTATGGACAACTGCGGTGTTCATCCGCTTCATCATAAACTGGCGGGAAAAGCAACCGCTGCCCATCCTGTGTTGCGTTGTTGACATTTGGTGAGAAGTGGAGGAGGAGATAGTCATCCTCGACCTGTGCAGCAACATCTCGCACCCACTGCAAAGCAGTAGGGTCCTCGTTGGACTGTACGTACTGCTCCAGCGTGTTCAGGAGCCGTTGCAGGTCTGTGAGTTGCTGCATCCAAAGCCGGAGGTCACGGGGGTGAAGCAAACAGGCCTGCCGAAAGAGGCTGGAGTGCGGAGCATATGGATTACCAGCATCAGCGACTGGGCTCGCTGCAATCTGTGTGTGCTGATAGGAAGTGATGGGCCTCAAGGCACTGCGAAGAATTGCCTGGAGGAGCACATATCCTCTACGGTGTCCGGAACATTGAATGGTATCATTCATTTTAGTTACCGCAATTGAGGCTGCGCACATGTGGCGATGACCACTGGCGTCTCCATCTCGACGATGGCTATAGAGTATGTTGGCAAACTGGTCAGCTAAAGACTGCTCCGCATTCGCTTCCGCCATTGCTAAGCCTTTATATTGTAAAGGTGAAATGCCAAGGTTAAATGGGTTGGAAGAGAAAGGCTGTGGCCACTATTAGGAAATCCATTGATCGAGGCAGGGCGGACGACTCCCAAGTGGGAGTCGACCGCCCACGTCCTTTGAAGGAAATGCTGTGCACTGACATGTATTATAGGAAAGATCACCTTGTGCATGTGCCACGGCCGTAAGCTGTTTGAGCCAGCAAGAGGGAAGTGGGGATGTGCCTGATTCACTTGTCATTGTGAAAGCCAAGGACAAACTAGATGAACTCACCAGCTGGACTCTTTTTAACTGATTGTATCATAACGGAGTGTGAGAAGGCGAAGCATGAGCGAGGTCTCAGACGTCCTATGACCGGCTATGACTGGTACGTTCAGGTGAGGTGGTATCCAGGAAGGCTTGATGCAGGATTGAGACCGAACCAGTCGCAACTTGAAGCCAAGTGCACCCTCGCCCATCGAGGATTGTAAGATGTGCCTTGAAGGTGATGAGCAGGTGGACTGTGTGTAGGTGTCCGCGCCCTGAGGCGAAGTGAAGAGCTGTTTCCTGTCCAGCCCACCAGGGGTCTCGGTGTTCATCACGTGAGACCAGCCACGACCTGGGGAGTGGTGGGGCCTGATAGTTGAGGCCCGCACCGAATTCAATGAGTCGTCGAGCAACTGATGTACGGCCTGAACATGCTCGAACGAACCATTGTCTAACTGCAGGGGGCAGGGCCAGCCTTTCTAATTGTTTGGCAATGGCTTGACTTGTAGGGTTTTCTCGACTTGCGATGGTGAACTTGACTGCAGTCGGAGTTGTGAGGATCAGCCAGGCAAACAGGAGAACTACCGAAGTAGTTTTGCCAGCCCTGAAAAGGCCTTCAACAGCGAGGTACTCTCGGCCCGAGAGTGAACTAGCTAAGATTCCCGAGGCCAGCAAAATAAAGTGACCACTGTCGGTCTGTGCTTCACGTAAGAATTGTTCTGCGAAAGGCTGATAATTGGCTAGTGCCTCGGGCACGGTGCCCGACAGAAGAAACGAAAACAAAAGACGGAAGCTCGCCAGTAGTTCTTGCTGCCTGTGCGCCACGTATGGTGGTGTGTCTACTTGGGTGCGGATGCCGAGTGCAAGTGGACGATTCTGAGGGGCCAATGATGCAACTCGAAGCAGTTGGGAGCCACTAACCGTGCTACCGATTTTATACAGGCCAGCAAGCTGGCATTCCACTTTAGTTTTCATCGCCGCAATGCCAGACGGCATACCCAGAAACACGTCAGGCAAATGATGTGCGAGCCCTGTGAGGTCCATAAGCGCAGAGATACCTGGAAGGTGCGTGAAAGTAGCCTTTCTGATCTTGGCACGCTTATAGGGGTCAACCTTATCAGGACGCTCCAGGTCCGTGAGGATGCCGCGAACGCTGCGGTCACGACAGTGTGATCCTGGCTAACTCCAGCGAGTTTGCCACTGCCAGTGGAGTCAAGCCCGACCCTAGAGAAAGCTTCCGGACATAAACCCCGGGCAAGACTGATGATCAGAATAACCACGTCTCCCCAATTTAAGCCAATCTCCACTTGCTTACGGTCATATTCTGTCCAGTCTTCTACTGTCTGAATGTCGGAATCATCATCACACCGCAAGGGGACCCATGTCTCGATCGGATTGCTGGGTGAATGGTACTGAAGATGAAACTCGTGGAGCTGGTGGGGGCCCAGCGCAGTTGGGGAGAATGTGAGAAAGCCGGTAGAGCCGTTTGGACTGCGCTTGGCTAAGAGATTTGGGGCAAGAAAGCATGTAACGTGACGATGAATTCAAGCAGTGGCAAGGGGGACAAGAGGTCCCGGGCAATTTGACTCAGCCAAGATTCCACACCGTCCGGCTCAGAACGAGCGTCCCCTCCTATGTGGATGCGAAACCGGGACAGTAGCCAATTACTGGCGTCCGCTGCGTCGGCAATTGGCTTCTCAGCGGAGGCGGCAATAGCCTGCACAATTTCAGACAAGGGACGACCCACGAGATCCGTGATGTTGTTAATGCGTACCCGTGAGGAGCGACGCATCCAACAAGTCAGTCGCAGTGGGACTTTGAGCCGCTGTTGGGACGGTCGAGATTCCAAAACCGAGCGCAGGTAAGTAGTCAGCTCATGAATGCCTGTTGGCAAATCAGGGTTTAGCAGATGTGCATAATTGTGGGACTCGCTGCCTAACCATGGCTGAGATCTGCCGTGGAGGTATAAGAGGCGGACAAATTTCCCCACTAGTAGGAAGGCTGTGGATGGCCGCCGGTTACACAGGGTATCACTTTGAATGTGGCAAATGCGCACGTGATGTTTAGGGCGCCCGTCTCTGGCTTGCAGGCCTAGCAACACCGCAGGTGGCGTCGCGATTGCGCCTAATCTCACTGTGCAATAGTAGGTCGGACACAGCTGCAGCAATGAGGCTTAGTGTGGCTCCTGTATAGCTACCTGCGCTGAATCCTCGGATGCATAAGTGCACTGGGTCAGTCCACGGCACATTTGTACACCAGCCTAAAAAGGCCAAGCATAGTGCAGAAGCACAGGGATGCACTTGAGCAAGTTTGAAAGCACGCGCGGTGATGAATTGTTGATGCGGTGGATGGCGATGAACCCGGAGGCGGCGCGCCGCTGCGACGACAAGATTGGTTCGATGGACAGTGGCTGCTGCAGGCACTCCTGTGATGGACTGCCATATTTCGGGTGCCTGAGGAACTGACATCAGCATGACTGCGAAGTTATGGACAGCTACTGACCAACCAAATCCCGTTACTGCAGACGAGGCTTTATAATCGTCTGCAAGGGCTAGGGAAGGCCCATAGACCAAGCGTCCTCGTCCCACACGGGGCGTACCGAAGAGCGGGTGATCTAGAGCAGCGATTCGCCGAACCCAGCTGGAGAGGATAACATTCAAGGCCGGCGTCGTACATGATTTAGAAGCCCCGTGCCAGGCGACTCCTCCGACTGGCCGCCGCCCTGAGTGATGCCACGCTCCAGGGAAGTGTTCAACACCTGAAGGGGCAGCTGCTAAGGATTCCCATCCATATTGACTGAGCTGGGTCAATGTCTTGGTGGCATTTTCTTTCGCTCTACCATAGCTATGATAGATGGCTGGTCGAATGCTTCCCGGTGGGATTTGGTTTGCTTGAAACATATAGGGTCCTGGCAGGACAAAGACCCTGGAGTTGCACGGAACAAACGGTAAAACAGAGAGTGCTCCTTGTTCAAAGGCTACCCTGGCCCATTCCGTAAAAGGAGGGACTCGACTCTTGGCAGTATTCGAGAGTCGGGCATTGCTGGCTTGCCGTGGCCAGGGTTGTCCGTGACTCCAGCGTAGAGGAATAGGCCCAAACACTTTGATGAGGAATTCTCCCAACAACGACCACATGTAAGGTGTCCAACGAAGAGAGGCACAGGATCTCTAGCAACGGTGTCTGCAAATAATCCTCCTTTGGCCAAGGAAGTGGGGTCACTTCAAGGCAGGGAAGATCCTAATAAGGTGCTTCGTGAGTGGATTAAGGCTTTAACCAACTCGGCTGCAGGCAGATTGAGATCTGGCTGCTCCAGATAAGAGGCAAGGCTGATGACTAATCCCGCATTAAGGTCCATATTGTGCTCTGAGACAAGGATAGTGCCTGGCTTGGATGAGGAGGTACTTGAGTTGGGGAGGGTTCCGATATCTGCTGAAGTGGGCAATGAAGAGCACAAAGTTGCCAGCTCCTCGATTTCGAAAAGCGTGACAGGCACACAGTCAGTGTCAATAACACAAATGTGCTGAAGCGGGAAAAGGAAGCGTGCGCACTCCAGGACAAAGGTACCTGCCCAAATGTGAGGGATACGGTGTGACCGGGAAGTATCATCCAGACTGAACCAACAAACTTCTGTGACTTATCTGTATGGGCCCAGCAGCAAACGACAAGAACTCCACCACTTTGCAAATGCAGGCCAGAAACTGAGGTCAGAAGGCGGCCGATTATCCACAAGCAAATACATTGTAGAGGAGCTTTGAAAAAGGTGCTGGTGTTGCAATAGTCGGGCAATAACCTGTGCATAATTCGGGGCCGACGGACCGAGGGTTCTGCGAGGCATTGCTATTGTCGTCTCCTGCACATGTATCATTGAGACGAACTACATCCCCCGTGGAGACGGCAAGCAACCATTTACCCAGCCCTAAAGGGGAGGAGATGGGGGTAGCTACCTGAGCAGATATGGCTAGTTCATCCCTAAGGAAGGGCAAGAGACTACTAGAAGGCTCCTGCAGCCAATCATCAACTGACATCCAGTAGTCTTCTTTGCGACGCAACTGAACCTCTGGCGGAGCGGTGGCTGAAGCTTCTTCGACCCATGCACATGCATGAAAACCTCACGCTTTTGAGGCACCATGAGGCATCGCGTACAAGTTGGGGTTCACTCTGAGGTTCGGGCCGGAACAAGCTACAGGACGTTACGTGCAAACTATGTTTGCTTCCTCCGAGTCTGTGCCCATGCGTAGGAGCGCCATTTGGCGTCGCATCTGACGCTGCGGCTTCTTTTCAATCCCTTAGACCTCACGTGCGCGAAACAGGTCGCAAGTGTCCAAGTAGACTGCAATAGGCAATGAGATCATTCGTTGATTGATGACGAGATGGTGGCCAGCATCTGCAGCTGCCGCTGGCGTGGTTGGTGCTGCTCACGAGCAAGTCTTGTCACGTCGGCGCTGTAAAACCAGTGCGCTTGTTTGGCTTGGCTGCTTAGCTGCTGCAGGTGCCAACGGAGTCGATGCAATTCCATTTATGTTTCTGACATTGAGAGAAGATGTGATGTTGTTGCCCGTACCTGGGGGGCCTGTCGTTTTTTCTTCCAATACAATACAGGCAAGTCCACACCCCGTGGTGTCGTGCTCTCTTCTTGAGGGTGTGGTGCCCGGCCTTCTTTGGTCCTGCAGGGCGCTTCTTGCAATTGTGGCGGAGTCTATTTATTTTATGCTTGCTGCAGATCGTGCTTCCAGTGAGGAATTCTTTGTTTATTTGCGGCTATCCAAAAAAACAGACACACTACACCTGCAACAAAGTTATCAGGAGATTCCAGCTTCACTTCCACTCGGTGCTATGTTTTCACGGGTTACGTGCCTCAGGATATTGCTGGCGATGGGGACAGAATCGTTTTTGTGGTGATATCTCTGAGCTACTGAACTGTATCATAGATTATTTTTATTTAGAAGCCATCAAATTTGTCTTCCGTTTGTTGATGTCTTATATATCGCAATCTGCTCTAGGCGCTGTACAGTTGCAATAGACTAGTTTCAGACTTGATTGTTGATGCCTTCCTTGGATTAGAATCCTTGAATGCTTTGTCGTTGTTACTCGTGACCGCAGCCACCAGTGCGAAAGCGGCGCTCTCGGAGGAAAAAAACATTGAGCGAACATGTGATACATGTTCCACATGTGACATCTTGGATGTGTGATATCGGACATCGTTGCGCCATTTATGTTGTTCTTGGCGTCTTGCTTGATGTCGTTTGGCGTGAATGTCGCCTTTGTTGGGCAAAGCAAACTTGATTTTGATTTCCAATGAACACACGTTTGAAATTCTTGGAGATCAATTTTTGCGAGTGAAGTTCGAAGAGGATCGATTTCATATCCGGCACACAGAGGGTAAGTGCACCTTTCCAAGACCTTGTTTTCAGATCGAGCTGAGTGAGACAGAAACTGTGTGATTTCAAGCGATGGCCGGTTGCCGTGCTACAGGTTACGCACACTGTGGGACTTGGACCGTTCCCGCTGGTGGGAAATCAACGATGAGGCAGATCGTCATTGCTGCCTGAAGCACGCAGTGCTTGTAGATGTTCGTGACAGGAAAAACAAGGACAACGTGAAAATTTTTGCATTGCAGGCTACCAAGTCCAACGTCTCAGACCGGCTGG
>VSDK01025179.1:23623-48682 GCA_009767595.1 Symbiodinium kawagutii
TCAGCAGTCTGGTGTGATGGTTGCCGATAACTTAATTTGACAGTTTGTTTGGACTTAGACTGGGGTATGCAATCATTTTGTGAAGCAGTGTCCGGCCACTGCTCCTTGGCCATCTAAGCCAGCTTCAACTAGTTTCTTTCTCGCTTCTGACATTCAGTGGCTCAGATGTTCTCAACAGCGGAACTGACATTCAGTGGCTCAGATGTTTTCAACAGCGGGTCTTCCACTCGAAGATAGCGAAGCCAAGCAGTCATGCAACCACGATGTCCAATCCAACATTGTATGAATCCCTGTAGACTCAGAGTTCGCCAGCGTGCAAGGTGCGGGCTGCGGCCACACCCTGGCAACGTCGAGTCGAAACAGGAATAAGTATCTGAACAAACGGTAAATCTTCGATTCACAGTTTTTTAGCAATCTGGTCAATCGGAGCGGAAACAACGACTTTTGCTGTTCCAGAAGCGCACTGACGTCACATTAAGGCGCACCGAGTCTCTCCTGATAGTGGTAGGCTTGATTCGCTCACTGCAAAAAAAGGTTTTCTTCTTTCTCACTCGGAACTACTGTATGGACAATACGCTGGTTTGCTTTGAAGTGGCGTTTCTTTACAAAACCGCACGAAGTTGCGTGAGTTTGGTAGCTGGCTGATGAAGTGAAATCAAAATGCTTTGGATCGAAATTGGACAGTATTGGGATGACTGAGGAACTGGTGTGTCACAATGATGTCACAGAGATGCTGAATCGGAGTGTCACATGGATGTCACAAAGATGCTGGTGCCTGGTTCTATGTCACCTGAGAAACGTGAGTGCGGAGTTTCACCTCAGTTTTTTGATTGCTTGAAAGAAGCTATCACAGCCGAGCATTGTAATGAGATTGGTTTTGCTTGTTTGGTTGTTTGGCTGTTTGTGGTTTGGTGGTGTTGCTGGTTTGCTTGGTCTGTTTGCTTGGTTTTGCTGGTCTTGTTTTGATGGTAATTTACAATGCTATCAGCTTAGTCATTCTAGTTCAGCCTACTTTCTTTACTCGGACTACTAGCGACCAAATTTTTGTGCTCGTTTGGCGCTTCGGGGGGAAAAAATACTAAAGGTTTGTTGGGTGTTGCTTTCCCGATGTGATGCACATGAGTGATTAATTTTGATTTCACTTTCCAGAAGCCATTCCGTTGACCACAACCAGTTCTCCAATTCAAAAAAACATTTACAAACAACCAGCCATGCTATCACTAGGAATGGCAAATTCAACATCGTCTGTGACGGAGACGTAATGCGCTTTTTCGACATCCGGAAAGGTTGTCATCGGCATGGGCTTTGCAGTAGTCCGGCAGGTGTAATAGAATCGGTGGACATCTTGGATGGCCATCTAAGTGATGAGAGTGGTGGCCATAATGCTGGAGCGAAAAAACGTAGGCGCAATTTTCAGCTTAAAATGCCGTCGGGAACCTTCCATGCCACTTCGGGGTGTTGCGCGCAATGTGAAGCTGTTACGGTTGCAGGCAATGCGTCTATTTGAAAGAAGATGCTGCTGCTGTCAAGAAGTCGTCAAATCCGCTGCTGCAAAAACCAAGCGCAGTTGCGCCGTTCGGTCTTGGTTGGTTTTTATCTTTCGCCTGAGTCCAGCCTTTTCTCTTCTCGCAGCACGGTAGGTTGCTGGTATGCATCAAGCGTTTGCATGGGACAAATATTGATGGTACCAACTGGTTTGGTGCCACTCTGCAGTTCTTCTCGATCTCGTACGCTGTAGTCTGTGAACTTTGGAAAGACGTACGGAATGCAGTGCACCCCATTATGCTTGTGATTTTGGAGCTGAGAGTGCTTACCACCGTGAGGTCTAACAGCATCATGTGAGATTGTGTGATGCAGAATTACCAACCTTGATCACAAAGTTTTTTGTTTTTTGTTTTGGTTTCGTTTGATTTTAGGGTTGCTTGGTTTTTCCCAGCGGTTTTTTTTGTTGTCGTGATGGGTCGGGAATTTTGACGGCGGAAGTGATGGAATGCCCACAGCAACGCTGAAGCTCCGCTAGGTCAATCAATTGTATCGCAATAGGCCAACAAGAAGAATTTTTCTGCGGTCAAAACAAAATTCAAGAGTCGATGAAACTAATTTCAAAAAATGTTAATTGGTCGAACCTACATAATTTTTTTTCTTTGTTCAGATGCGAGTTCAACTAGCTTTGCATCACTCAGCCCACCCAGGCTCCCATCACATTTTCGTGTAGTAGGCAGCTGTCAAATGCAAATTGGCAGACCATTGTAATACTTCTGTGTGGCGTTGATGCGATATGCTCTGGTGCCAAAGATCCTCAGCTCAAAAATGGTTTTGTTTCTGCGCATGTTGAATTTTGCAGATACGCTTTCTTGCAGGACCTGAGATAGGATAATGAATCTCAGTTATGACCTCAGATGATGGTCGTCTTGGACATGTGGCCACATATTCAAAGCTTAAGAAGTGATTTGGGAACAATTTCAATGAGTGTAAGGCGTCGTGCTCACGACCTCGCAGCGGATCTGTAGGACTGGGATGCTCAAGAGGCAGATGGGTTTCACGTGCCATTTCTCACCTTCCGCAGATATACGATCGTGACCCACCGTGCACTGTCCCAGGGTTTGTGCGTTGGGTCACGGACAAGATTCCAAAAACCAAATATGTAAAAGGCAATACTGATACATTTGTCTTCCTTTTCAATGTTCGATTGGTTTCCTAGCCCCAAGATTCGAACATGCAAGCAACAAAGCATGCAGGGGGAAACGTCAAAACAGGAATTCAACTCAATCATTCTTTTCATTGTTGCCGTATCCACGTCACCATCACCCTGAAAAGGGTACACAACAAAATCACAATCCCCCTGTCACACCTTCATATCAAACGAAGGCCCTGTCGACATGGCATTTAATATTGGAACATTTGCCAGCTGACGTTTCTGTGGAAGCAAATTTGTTTGCCGTGTTGCTCAAGGGTTGAAAAATAGAATCACACAACCGTGAAATTTCTTTGCTTTATTGACCATTGTGACTCGCAAGCAGCGTGCCGCCAGGTAAAGTCACATTGAAGTTGTGATTCACATGATGTTGAACGAGCAACTAAATGCCTATTTTGTGTTTGAACAAGCAACCATGTATGTATATACTATATACTATATACTATATACTATATACTATATACTATATACTATATACTATATACTATATACTATATACTATATACTATATACTATATACTATATACTATATGCTATATACTATATACTAAATACTATTTACTAAATGCTATATACTATATACTATTTATTATATACTACATCCTATATCCTATATACTATATACTATATACATATATATATATATATTTATTTCAAAAAATCTAAATATTTTTTGATTTAAATACATACATATTTTTAGATATTTTCAAATATATATATATATATATTTATTTATTTATTTACTTATTTATTTATTTATTTATTTTTTATTTGCTTATATTCATATATATATATATATACACATATTAAAAAGAAAAATGACAATAAACAAAGGTATGGATATAGATGTAGTTGTTCTTCCCATGTGTTGCAATGGTTGAGATTGTGGTGCGCGATGTATCCTCAAAGCCTTGGTCCTGGGCCTCCAAGGCCTCCAGGGCCTCGGGGGCCTGTGCATCCCTCTGCATTTCCTGGTGGTGGACATCTCGGGCCAGGCCCATCTTGGCAAATGGGAACTCCGATGCCACGAGTTCCACAAGGATTCGGAGGTCCCATGAGTGAGAGCGGATTCGCACAAGGACCATGCAGTCCTATGCCGCGCCCTGTAATTCCAGCACATTGGGAAGCACCACGTGGCAGAGATCCCTTGTTGCCTGAGCGCCAACAAGCTGAACCAACCGAACCACAATCGGAACATGAGGCCGATGTCCACGACGACTCACAAGGCCATGAGCTGTGGCTTTTGAAAAAAATTTAAGCCAATCCTTGGAGATCTTTTTCGGCATTGCGATTTCATATGATTCAAACTGCAAGACATATTTTGTTTTTCAGATTTTTCATTTTGAAACACTTTTTAAACTTGAAATGCTATATGACATTGCTATGTCAGCTAAGTTTGTAGATTTAATCACCTCAGAACGATGAGAGTATTACATGTACTCTGACTGGTGATCTGATCTTAGGATTGCTATTTGGAGGATTTGGCTGCTTAGCAAGCTGCTTCGTTCTGATCTTCACCTTGCTCTTGATGGGAGTGCGGATTTTGGATCCCCGTCCGAACGACATTGTCCCCGTGATTCTTAGGGAACTTTGGCTGAAATTACATTTTCGGTTGCATGCATCACGTGATACAACATAAAATGTAAGGAGTTTTTGCTTCGAAGCAAAACCTTTGATCTCAGTCCAGACCAATCTTGGAAGTGCTGGTCCTGAGGAACATATCTCCAAGAAGAGGCAGGTCAAACCAGGGTTGGTGTAGCTGGCAGATTGACCTCGTCCCACATGTATCTGATCCTTATTGTGTTGTAAGTTTATTAAGATGAGAAACTTAAATATCCCTTTTAGAAAGGGAAGGCATCTCCCAAGGACACATGTACTGCAGGTGCAGACATTGCAAACAGTGCCGTTGTCTTGGACCACTAAAGAAAGAACACAGCAGTACACTGGGCAAGTTACCTTTTCGGTTAGACGCTAGCTTACTGAGGCTGACTACAACCGTAAGCCATCAATTCGTTTCCCAAGGGGATAGCGGTGACCCAACTCGGCTTGGAGGCAAGATGCTGGACGAAGTGTGAAGGAGGTGGCACTTGCATGTCCTGGCTGTGAACATCTGGAAGAGCGTTTCTCTGCTTTAGCTCATGACCATATTTAGCGCCTTTTATCCATTTTTTAACTTGCAGTATCATGCGCATTACTCCCAATTACCTTTGCAGAAACGCGAGGTTCTGAGCGGATGTTCTTCTTGCACGTCATTTACGAATCACAGCCGCATTGTACCGTTGTAAGATGCTGTAGTCACTTCGGCTACGTCCCATTTTTGGCATTGTCTATCAGCACGTCTTCAAAGCGGTGCAAATTGCAATGGCTTTGTGTCAAGGTCTAAGGGGATTCTAAGGCAAGGCCTCTGAGGCGCCTTTGTCAATCCTTGGCTTCCCAAAGTTTTCTCCCAGGAAGTGGAGCGCGAGAGTGGCAATCTGTGGGAGACGGACATTTTGCGAAGTGTCCCGGTGCTGAGCAAAGAAGACAAGGATGAACAATTGTCTGAAGAACTCTGAAGAAGTCAATTCTTCGTCCTTTCTTTTCTACCGCGTTGAGGAATTCATGACATCGAAAGAAAGATCTTTGAAGCCAGGGGACCAGGCCCTGATGGCAAGGTGCATCATTGTTGGCTGTTGAGTTTGGAATCATTCAAGTGCATTGACTTCTAAGCGAGGCTTAAGACAGGGTTATGTTTCTCTTATGTTTTCTTAGTGAATGTATCTTCTTGGAAAACTGTAGGAAACATGGAGTACTCACGGAAGATCGAATGGAGTGACGTCATTGTGTGTTGCAGGAATGGGCATTCACAGTCACTAAGCTGCATTAGCCGAGCCGTTTCCGTTTGCAAGTCCACTCATTGATGTTGCGCAGGATCGGACTTTAGGACATGATTTACTTGGACATGATTTACTTGGACATGAAAACATGTCGAAAACTTTCGCAAATGACAAGGACATGTGTTTACTTGTGAAGCCAGACGAACAGCTGAAGATCCTGGGAAGGGATGGGGCCTGAGCATCGCAGTCAGCAGAGAAGATGCACCAACTTGGATAACTTTTCAGGAACTTGACACAAGGAGTTTACAAACTACTTAAAATATATTTTTACCCTCATTTTTTTTATGTTCTAAATATTTAAATTCATTTTACAGTCTTGTTTGCATTTGTATTGTTTTTCTTCGGTTGGAATGAAGGTTTGCATTCATTTACCTTGAACGTCGTCAAACCCATTTTGTACTTGGACTTGTCCGAGGAAATATCAAATGAGCCGCGCTGCGCTTTTGCGTTGAGTCCGCTATTGTTTCTGTCCGACACAATGTCCTTCAGCCTGCACGTAATGTGCTCGATACCATAATTTCTTGGGATTGTCTTGCAAAGAAGTAGAGATGGCTAGTTTTAACCTGAATCAAAAAAATTGACATCCAAACAAGAGATATAACCATCCTCATGGATTCACGGTTGCCCTTTTGCCCAGAGTTTGCAACGGCGCTGGAGCGGACGGTGCAAAGGCTGCCTTTGGCTGATCCACCGCCATTCAAGATGCAAAGCTCTTTGACGTGATTCAGAGAGATTCACTGATGCAGCAAAACATAACACAGGTTATGCATGCAGAACTTATATGTGTACTTCTTTATGTGTACTTCTTGATGTGTAGTTTTTTCTTTCTGTGTGGTCTTTCTTCAACTTGCGGGTCTCAGACATAGGCCACTTCGGGAACTCTTAGGGAAGCAACTCGTTTCATCAGTCGTTGCGAGTTCCCCAAGGCACTGTGCGGAGGGGCTACGTTTGGATCAACGAGTCGCACCACGCGTGGAAGCTTGGACGAAGGAAGAAAAGTCCCATTGAAAACTCGAAGAATCCGAAGGTTTTTCAGTGCCTTTCTTCTGCGCAATGAAAGTGCCTTTCTTCAAACTTAAAACCATTTTAAGTCCAAGCTGATGTCAAGTCCCACGCTCCAATGGAAACATGTTACACAAACCTGCGCATATACTTTCGCCTGAGCCATTTCTTGGTCTCAAAGTCTGTGGTTTGGTTTTGCATTCAGGAATGTTTATCTCTTCTTGAACACGGGAGGTGTTTTGTTTCCAAGTATTTTCCAGGGATTAAGATGTCCATATACTCTTTTTTTCCTCAATTGCAGAGAGCTTCTCTAAGGCTACCCTTAGTACTTGGATTTGGCAATGGACAGTCACTATGTATACCCGAAAAATTGAAGAAAACCCAATACCAAGTTTGATTACTTGAGGAAGGGAATCGTGAGGTGCCAATGGCTCGTACCTCACAAGGATTTCTTCCGCACATCTTGATTTGCATGGGCCAACCTTAAACTTTGAATTCGACCCACCCCTTCATTTACGACCAATTCACTGAATTGTTCTTTTACAGATCTTTGCAGTGAAAGTTTCTTGTTTTTGGTTTTCAAGTGATTTCGTGCTTACGTTTCGTGCTGTTCTTCTGCTTCCTGGAACGCGCGATTTCTGGACGCCTCAGGGCGCTGACCTAAGCTGACTTTGGCTCCTGGCCTCGTCCCTTTGTATCCTCGTGCTCCTTGCAGAGTCCTTGCATGGGCCTTGGTCCTCCTTGGTCTTCCTTGGTCCTCCTTGGTCTTCCTTGGTCCTCCTTGGTCCTCCTTGGTCCTCCTTGGTCCTCCTTGGTCCTCCTTGGTCCTCCTTGGTCCTCCTTGGTCCTTGCGCTCGAGGAAAGGATGAAGTTCTTTGCTCTGCAAGTCCTTCTCCTGTCGCTTCTTTTGCTCGAAGATCTTGTCATTTCACAGGAGCATTGTTAAACTCGCCACTGTTTGAGGCAAGACAGAATGTATTGAGTGCATATTACGGTTGAGTCAAAACAGAGTGTATCACAGGTAAAGATCCCTAAGCAAATTACATCAGGGTCCTTGACATTGCACACCAAGACTTGAAAAAGCAGAACTTGAGCTGAGAAGTTTGGTAAGCACGGTAAGCTATGGTAAGCTATGGCAAGCTGTGATCAGATGTGGTAAGCTATGGTAAGCTACGGGGAGCTATGATAAGGTATGGTAAGCTATGGTAAGGTAGGATTCGATATGGTCAGCTATGGTGAGCTATGATAAGGTATGGCAATGTATGGCAATGTATGGTAAGGTATGGTAAGGTATGGTACCTTTTCCAAGTGCATTTAGTGGAAGTGATTCACTGACACAAGACTTTGAAACTTCGCTCTTTCTGGTACGTAAGGACAGACGCCGTCTCACGATGTGCAGTACCACCAGAAGATGCACAGAAGGCGTTGTGACAAATATCTATGACATTATTTATGCTTGCAAGAATCGTCTACGGGAGAGTTGTCATTGAACTTGTTCCCGCAAAAGATGCATCCATCTGTGTAGAGACAGATTTCAAGTTTTGTATGCAAGACTCCGCGACTAGGGTTTGGAAAAAAAGCACGCTTCCACTATATATCTATTTCACCAAATCTTGTTTGCCATGAGTGAATTCAATCTTGCAGGCACTCACTGTACATAAGTCAAGCTTTCGAGTTGCACCACAAATTTTGAGAATTTGTCTTTGGGCGATGATTGCTCAAGCTTGAATCTTTCACCTCAGTGTATCCGCACTCTGAAGGAGAACATCGAAAATGTGAAGGGATCGTGGTTGATGAAGAGAGCATCCAGGCAAAATTGGCATTAAATTGGCATTCAATTGGCATTGCGATAGCTTTAGCGTTCTTTGCAAAAAGCTGAAGGTCCGTTTTCTCAACATTTTGACGCTGAAGGCACCGGTGCCTTTACCATTTCCCAATAGGCTCCGTTTCCTAAAGCTGAGGCCATTGCTTACTACGACAAGAACAAGCTCGGTTTGGATCCCAAGGAGTCCATTGTGAAGGACTGGTGCTCTTCGTCATCCACAAAGCTGCCGCAGGCGCAACACAATGCGGCATGCGACATCGGCATCATGGGACGAGATGACATGAGATGACAAGTTGGCACAAAAGTAGGCTTCATAGGCGACAAATGGAGTGCTGATGTGCTGATTTGGTTGGCTCCTTGATTGAAATAACTTCTTGACTGTAGATCGGATCTCTGTTTAAAGGCTTTTAAACTGTGGAGACTGATCTCTGCCATAGATTGTGGATGCCCCTTGTGTTACCCCGGGAAGCTTGCTCCGGTCCCAGCCCTACGTTTAGTTTGAGATTAAATGACTTTGAGATTAAATGACAGCTAGATTTGGGGACCTCGCATTTCGCCAAGCGGTTATTGAGCAAGACTTTTGGCAAGCCATCTTGCACCTAGCCCTGGACAAGTTGTCCAAATTAGTCCCGGATGGAGCTGTCAACTGCAATACCACAGTAATTCTGACATCAAAAAGCTGCAGTACGAGATCTCTCTTGGACGGAACCCGTAGTGCGAAGTTCGGTCAGAACACAGAGTGTCATTCATTTTGTTTCCTTTTCATATCTTTGATACACTTTTGACACCCTCCAGGGCATGTCCAATTGTGGGTGTTTGGCTTTGATCTACAACGGCGCAACTGGGCCTGCAAAAACGCCTTGAGAACCAGCTGCTGTTTTGCTTAAGTTTGCTTTGCCGCCTTTGTCTTGCCTCAGGTTCAGATGTCGCTGAATTGGGACATCAGTCTGGAGCAAATGTGGAACTTTGAGTATGATTTCAAGAAACTGTTGCGACCGGAGGCGGGAATCAGTCGTGCACATATCAATGTGCCCACTTTAATCAGCACACATGGTTTGAGTGTGAACACACACACAGAGATTTGCCCTGTGCAAAATCTAAAGCCAATCTAAAAAGAAACACTTTAACCTAAAGTTTCATCATCTTTCATCTAAACTCCTCATTTTCACTTGTTTTGGTTCCCCAAGAGCCCCTGTAGCGGTGGCCCCTTCAGCTTCTGGGGCCTTCGGTTCCAGGAATGTGAGTCAAACTGTCACCCTTTCACTAGAAACTTTCTTCAGCTTCATTCTTGTTCACCGCCACGGGTAGACATGTGGGGCCCGAAGTGAATCTAAAATGTTTCGTGCGAGGCAGATGCATTTGTGAGAAAGGTCATCAACTACTGGACCAGCATCTTGCACGAAAGTAGAACCAATGGTCGCGGTCATCGGTGCTCGAGTGTCGTGAGTGTCGTACTCGAGTCAGTTCATTGCTGAAAGGTTACGACGATGATTCGGTGGAATTATGTCGAAAAGGATCTGAAACTTGGCGGAAGTGGTTAACAGGAAGTTTCCACAAGCTAGAATCTGCTGCTGGTGACAACTTACAAGCTGAATCTACTAGCTGGTGTACTGAGCTGAGGAAAAATGCCCTTGGACAAACGCTGCAAAACCTGAGCCGAAGCCGTGGAGTGCCTCTGCCGCAAGTTGAGCACGACGTGTTCTGCAAATGCAATGCTTTTCCGAGGCAACAAAATGTGCAGAGATGGGCAAGTGCGAAGACGATCAATTCTTTCCAGTCAGGAATGTGGTGATCTTACAGGAGACTCCAGAAATTCATAGAATTTTTTATGAAATTTTTGTATTTCTTTTTTTTCCATTAGAGAGATTCAATGCAAGTGAAGCAGCAAGGAGACTATGCTGCCCATGCATTTTATGCTCGGCGCCGAGCAATCGATCGTGTTGTTCCACATCCCTTCGTGTTGGCAGAGCCTCGATCCAACAGACTCAATCTTGTGATCAGCCTGCAACATCTTGCAACTAGATTCCCTTGAGAAAGTCTTTTCGAAGTTGCTTTAGTTATCCTGAACGATAAGACTTGCATCTTTGTCTTAATGAAGTTTCGCTTGAAACATCTTAGGTTCCCACACCATTCTATACAACGGTTGGCACTGATCAGACTGAGCAGAAATGTGTGCCCTTGCCTTAGCAATGCGAAGCGCAGATCTGCAGAGGGTGTTCTTGTATGGCTAGGATATCTTGTAGTGAATGTGTGAGGTGTGGACACAAACGTAACGAAAGGATTCACGTGCACCATTTCTGACGAATCCAAATCTTCAACTGTGTGCTTCGCACACTCATATCTTGTTTCCCGAGGGCTAATTGTAGCATGCATCCAATACACTATGATTCTATGATGATAAGAGTAATGGGGATAAAGAATTTGTAAGTACCCTATAGCTCCTACTCACGGTTCACTCATGGTTCACACTTCGACCATGTAGGAAGCGGCTAGCAACCTGAAAATCTCTTTTCCCTATCAGCGTGAGCATAGGTCCGGTTAGGGAAAAAGTCAGAGCTGCCAAGAACACGAGCATCCAAGAAGGCCACCAAAGACCACGCACACAGGCGCACCCAACAGATTTTCCCTGAGTAGGATGTCACAGGGTGTTTCTGTGGTCCGAAAGCCGTAGGAAAGAGAAACACTAAGAACTTCACTCAAGAAGCATATAGAAGTAGAAGTATTTTTTTGAAGTATTCTAAACAAGTTTCTTAGAATAAGTTCTTAAAAAGTCTTCTCAACAGTCCGAGCTTAGGGTCTTCAGCTAACCGAGTAAGCGCAGCCTCAGCACCCTGACTTCCTCTCCAAAAGTTCAGGGAGCCTTCTGCTTCGCCTCCAAGTTGACCTGGAAAGTTCACAAGATTTCATAATGGCTCTATTCAATATTTATTCAATATTTATTCAATATTCATCGGCTGCAAAAGACAATCTCAAACAAAGCGTGGTTCTCAAGCAAGATAGATTTTCTGGTGGCAAGATTCCCAAACGTCCTCTCAAAAGGCTCCTTGTCTTAAGAAGGTTTCTTAAGGGTTCCCAAGGATCAGCTGAAAGGACATCCCGAACGGTAAGAGACACATCGATACCGTCGAAAGACGAAGCTCGGGAGGTGGGTCCTCAAAGCTCAGTTGACGCTCTGCCGATCACAGTAACCTCCAAGGGCCAGGCTCCTGCACCAAAAGGGCAAGGTTCAAACATGTTCAAAGGGGCTGCCAGAAAGGTGTCAAAATTAAAGGTTCCAAAAGTTTCGAATGTGAGGTTGCTGGGTGAGGTGATCGAATTTGCTAACAACAAGGTCCCAAGCTTGCCTGAGGGGATCAAGTTTCCCCCGACAAATCGTTCCAGAAGAAATTTAGCGGTTGCACGGGATAGGACGATAAAAAATTGACCTTTCCAAAGAATAACAGGTGACTATGCGGACAAGATGTCATTTGACTTCTGAGGATATTCTTAGGATGTTCTTTTGGCTTCGTTCTGTCAAGTTTCAGGCCAAATCTGATCAATCGAAGACGCTACTTTGGCTCCTGTTCGTGTCGCCGCCGGAGCAGCCCAGACAATTTGCCTGCAAAGGGCTGGTCGTGCAATGTCAACAGGACTGCAAGAAAAACAGTGAGAACCTCACAAACCTGAAGCTTTTTTGAGGCTTACATCTCTCGACCTGCAGAGACTTATATAACTTTACAGTACCGGAACATAGATTGGCAATAGGCAAGCACAAAATTTTGCAAACTGATTGATAGAGGAATCTGTGTAAGTAGAATATTCTTCTAGCTGAGTCTTGCAATGGGGCTAAAACTATATTGCCTTTGATATTCTGGGTTTCTGAGTCAGATCCTGCCCTATCTGACAAGCAATTCCGGGATGTGGTGTAATTGCTATCAAGATGTACGTGGATTTTGTGAGAAGTGTTTCGAGCTACTCCACTTCATATTTGAAGATAATGTATCAATTTGGCTCAAGGATTTAGCATGAGGGCTTCTGAAATTGTCCATGGATAAAGATGGATTTGTTTCAATCTACTTCCTCTGTTTGACTTTCACTGCGTAACCAAGTGGATTGAATGGTTTCATTGCCAGCCCAGAAGCTCGTAAAGTCTGTGAACAGGTCCAAAACCATAGAACAATCTTTGCTAATGCATACAGAGATTTGGCAATGAATCTCATCCTGAAATTGACGTGACTCCTTTAGATAAAACAAACAGGTTTCAGATACAGACTTGGCACAAGCGCAAAAGGCACAAGACGTTTTGTACCGTTTTGCTTGGTGGGCAAGCGTTGAGCTTTCGGAAGTTAGAATCGACCTACGTTGGATGTTGCACGTGCACTTTGTCTTGCCGTGGGCTATGCTAAGTGCAGCCCTATTTTGGGTCCACTTGACCCTATTTTGAGCTTATGTTGGATCTATGTTGCCCTACATTGGCCCTGTTCAGCGGCCATATTGGACGTAGGTTGGCCCTAAGATGGGACCTGAGATCTTTGTCCAGGTTGCAAGTTAGAATTGATACGAAGAAAAGGGAAGATGTGCATGTTTCACGTGTTTCCCCACATTTTTGGCATTTGTCCGTTTGAAATCCTGTTGGGCCTACTGCAGAGTTTGCACTGGCTATATTGAGCCCACCATCTGCCTATTTTTTGGTAGGCTGGACTTAACTTTGAGCTTTATGTTGAGCCTATGTTGACCATATATTAGCAGTATCTTGGGCTGTGTTTGGCCAAAATGGAACCTATCTTCAGTAGCTTACCGGATTCCAGGCCACGCTGGGCCATATTGAATGTTTGTTGACGTATTGGGCCAAGCTCGGTCCCTCTATCTATCGGTCTATCAATCCATCAACCAATCAACCCACCCACGTCATTTTTAAGACATGATTCTAACTTGGAAATTTGCCTTGCGCCAAAGCGCCGTGCACTGTTTGAACATCTGAATTGAAACATACATGGCTAAGTCTTAAGTCATCTGTTTTTTTGCAATTTTTGACTTGCACATGTGCTGCTCGCCACAGTTCGTCCAGTTCTTGCGCGCCATTTTCTCATAGACCTCAGCACCCGCTGCTTTCCGAGCCTGCCTTTCAACCATCGCAGAGCACAAAACAATTCAAGAACACAGCATTTTGTGCTATTCTCATCACACACACACACACACCCACTCTCTCTCGCTCTCTCGACATCTCTTTTTCCTTGGCATCTCTTTCAAGGGACTACCTGCTGCAACCTTCCATATGTCGGACGTTTGACTTTCCAACCTCTCGCGAGTCATTTTTCAAATTCTGGTCAAGTCTATCAGCTTCTGAGATGATCTCTACCACCGCCCCGTATAGTGCAGACACAACATCCTTCTGGAACATGAGCATAGACTCCTACGTGGTTCTCAGGAAGAAGAAACATCTCTAGAACCACAAGACCAAGGAGAAACGCCACAGGCCACAGGAAAAAGCCAAAGGTTGGATGAGACAGAGAATAGACTACAAGCACAGAGCGCAGAAAAGTAGGGGTTATGCGATAGCACAAACAACAGGCTGTGACAACAACTCTGGCGAGGGGTGGGGAATGCTGCGCAATAGATTGTACATCGCTCATATCATCTCTCGCTTTCGGGACAGATCTGAAACGGCAAGTTGTGATGCCTGCACAGGATCGAGTTTACAGGAGAAAATCTTGGGAATGCTTCTGGACTGCACCAAACCACTCTGTAGGAATCAAGACAAAGATGTGGTTTGGGAATGTATTAGCTCCGACCAAGTGTGAGTCCAAAATGTCTTTTCGAGTGCTTGTGGTTCCTGCAGCCTGCCCCTCTGTTGTTGCAATCCATCCTTTCTTTATGAGAAATAGAAATTTAGGTGCTGAAAGTATTTGGCTGCATGATTTCAAGAAGCACAGACATAGAAATGATCAGATTGATTAGTGTAGTCAGCAAGAATTTCAAGAACTCAGCACACCTAACCGCTGGTTCAACTCAGGAGCAACTATTTCTTTATCCGCAGCGGTTTCCGAATGTCTTCTCACTGTGACTTGGAAAGCGTATTGCATCAGACAGTTTCTACATTGGACAGCGACTTGATAGCTGTCCCCAGAAAGCGTTTTCCATCAGACAGTATTCGGTCTCGAGCAGAAGGCAGTCATTAGGGATTGCTGAAGGTCACGATGAAATCTGTGATGAAGCTATTTTGAAGGTGTTACGGTGTCCTTCCTTTTTCAAAGTGTTTGCCTTTCAGTTTGGTGTTTCTCTGTTTTGGAATGTTTTGGATGCTGTTCACTAGCACCTTTCTGTAGCTAAAACTCATCGCTTTGCCTGTTTAGGCGTCGTCAAAATGTTTGACAGTTTCAGCTGTTTCAACTGTTTCAAAATGTCATTTGAACATTATTAGATGTCATTTGCATGTTTGCAAATCTTTCTGTTTCGAAATGTGACACCATGTGACACCTTTCCTGTTTAGGGTTGGAGATGATGCAGCTGGTGCCTGTGAAGTGCGAGAGGAGGGTCTTTGCCTGAAACGCCACGTCGAGGCACCGGCATGGACTCATTGGACCAAGAAGAAGCGATGAGTCTTTTGAGTCTTTTTCAATTCAAAGAAAACAAGTCAATGTTTGTTCAATGTCTTTTCTTTTGCAATTTCTGCGTCTTTTAATGTCTTTTCAATGTCTTTTCTTTTTCAATCTCTTTCTATTGGTTCTTCTTGCTTGGTGTCCTTGTGTCAGGTGAAGGCACTGCACTCACTCTTTTTCTTTGGCTTCCCGCTGACGAGCCTCAACATGCTTAGCTTTGTATTTTTGTGAAATCTCAAACTTTGCAGAATAGTATATAAACTTGGATAGATTTGGACAAACTTAGTCTCTTTCATCCACTTTCCAATGACGTCTCTGTAGAAACTTTGAGTTCAAGCGACGCTGAGGAATGTAAATCCTGCATGGACTGGCCTCGACAAAGGGCGTGCTGAGGAGAGAAAGAAGTTTCCACATGTTGAGACAGCCAACATGTAGGTGTGATGTAGGGATGTTGTAGAGATGATGTAGAGATCTACGGATAAGCATTGCAAGGAGATGAGTGATGATATTGTGATGCCATCCAAACAAGTTGTCATTGGATCATATAGATGTATATATATATATATACATAAAGGCGTATATATATATATATACATGTATCGTTTTTCACGTGTCCAATCTAGTTGGGAGCAATTTAATGGAATATGAAATTCTGCAATGCTGCTGAAGTAACGCCGTTACTACAAGATGCAGCAATGCAGTCTGATGTAGTGCAATGCACAAATCGCCCTATACTGCAGCACAATGCAATGTAATTTAATGTCATGTATCGTCATGTAAGGTCATGTACTGTACTATAGATACAATGTATTTGTTCGATAGGATGCTTTTGATTCAGCCTGAGGTAAGTCCATGCAATCCAATGTCATCCGAGCTTTGGAAAGTGTGCAATGGGAAAGGACAATGTAAGAAAAAATCGGAGGAAACTTGCCCCAAATGATCTTCTTGCCGCACTGAACCCTAAGCCCATCTCAATTCTTGGCAGCTTCAAACGCTTCAGAAAGAGAATGGCTTCACTTCTGATGCTTCATGGTCTCATTCTTGATGCTTCATATGATGCTGCATGATTCATGGCTAGAGAATGGCTATAGAGGGATCTGACCATCATGCGCTTCTCATCTTGCCGTCTGAAGTGCACGTCCAGCTGAAAGAAATACGAACCCGTGTTAGTAGAATTTCTTTCACCGCAGGTGAAACTTCTGCTTGGAATACGCATTTGTATTTGGTAGTTTGCAATGAACAAACATACTTCGAAAGCAGGGGACAGCAGGATCCAGACTCCGAGCACCCGACAACATCTTGGTTTCCTCCTGATGCATGATCTGATCAGTCGTGTGTAGTTTGCTGGGAAGGTTTGGTTGCGCGACATGTCCACATGTTCGCCATTTCTGAGTTTTGAAAAAGGAATCAGTTTCATGAGGGATTTCACGATCACCATGTACTAAAGCGAAAAGACTGAGCGCAGTGCTCGTATGAAACAGGAAACAGTGTGTTCGATAGTTGAACCATGAAAAGGATCATTTGTGTAGTTCCCAACTTCATGGCGCAAGTTTGCAGGCGTTTTGGCAAGGGTATAAATAATTCTGCAATGTGCAGAACGTGACGCGTCACATATTGCAATGTGCATGTTATGTATTGTATTGTACTGTCATCAACATAAATCTATAAGTGTTACAACTTTAAATCTATTGTTTGCACACATGAATGAATGTGCCCAGGAGACAAGTGTCGATGTATTTGTGTACGCTTGCTTGTATGCAAATATATATATATATATATGTACTGTATGCTCGTGCAAGCAAGCATGCCTGCATGCATGCACGAATCCATGTACACATCACGGCTGCGTGCGTGTATGCAAGTATGGATGGATGTCTGGATGAATGAGATGTACAAATACATGTGCATGTGTGCAGACTGGTCTGTATGCGAGGTATGCAAAGTATGCATGTGTATACCACGTATGCACTGTATTGAGAACATAGAACGGATGCACGCTGTATGCACGCTGTATGCACGCTGTATGCCATGTATATATGTAGCGATGCAATGTCATGTGTGTGTGTGTGTGTCAGAACATGCAAATATTGATCTCCCATGCATTTGCAACTTTTGCTTGCCAACGCTTTCTGTGTCTGCAACCTTGAATAGAGTGGATTCTGCAAATTCTACCTTCTGTACACTCAATTTCTTGATTTTTGTCTCGGTCCTTCGATGGAGGCATCTGACTACATCATGGAGTGGATTTTCAACACCTACAATGACTTGCTTTTGAATGAGGACAAGCAATCCAAAGGCGGACCATGTTGCTGCGGGGTTCTGTTTTTCAATCGACAGAGAGTTGAGTGGCGTGTGATGCTTGTCGAGGCTTCAAGAGTCTTTGCTGAACTTGATCTCAGAAAAGAGTGTGTACTGTTCTTGGCAGTTCAAGCAGCATGAGCGACCATTGTGTATACGCAATTTCTCGCAGTGCGCATATGAATTCTTTCCTTCAAATGAGTTCTTCATCCCGTTGCAAGGATGTCTTTTGATGCAAACAGCATGCAAAATGGAAGCCCTCTGCTGAAACAGTTTCTCGCAAGAAAGGGTAGGCTTGAAAGCGTGAGCAAGAGATCTGTCCAGCCTTCCTGGCGTTCAAGTCTACATCAAGCTGAGGTACATCGCTTACAATATTCCCAGGGATGGAGTGTGGATTACTGCGTCCATTTTGTTTATGCTGGCCTACATATCCTTCACCACTAAATCGATCTTCCTGGGTGTTTGTGTCATGGACCCAGCTCAGAATGGTCGAGGCAGGCTTGAGGCATATGCAACTTTTTCGGATCCGATTTCTGTGGAAACGCATTCTCAACAAAAGATTCTTCATTCAAAGATTCTCGTTGGAAGTGCACCATCATTCTGGAGTGCAACTTCTGAAGCTGCACTTAGATACTCACCATGATCGTGTATTCCTTCGGCCCAGCCCTTTTGCCACTCGAATATTGGATGGTCGCTTTAGTCGCTTCGCCCTCTTGTTGAACAGAGTGTCTTTTTACATCAACTGCACTTGCCGTTCTGCTGATGCCGATGTGCACAAGAGAAAATCGTTTTTAATTTACGTTTTGGGGTTGCTTCAGCGTGATGCAAACTTGGAGTTAAAACCCATTTGCTTCCAAGGCTCTACACCCTTGTTTTCCAGCAAAGATACGTGGGTTTCTTGGCAAACTGAAGCTTTTGTGAGAGCTCAACTGTGGCCGTTGCCAAGCGTTTTCAGTCACAATCTGAGTCTTTTTTACATCTCTAAACATTCTCTGCATCTAAATCGAGGATTGCTGCACATGAACGGCCTCTTCATTATCCTCGGTGTGGGTGTCGATGATGCATTTGTCATTATGGACCTCAGCGCTGGGATGCTGTACGATGCCTCAGAGTTCCCCGCGTTTGTAAAAGAGGAATGAAGAATGAATGAAGAATGAAAAGTATTGAATGAGTATTGAATGAGTATTGAATGAGTATTGAATGAGTATTGAATGAGTATTTAAGAGTAACGAGGAATGGAGAGTTTGGAATGAAGACATGGAGAGTTTCAAGGCTTCAGCAGTCTGGAAGTCTGAAGCGAGTCCCTTTTGAATGTGGACATGTTGGTCGCAGGATGCCTACGGCCAAGAAAAAGCTGAAGCCGAAGCGGAGAAACGCCGTACAAATTTTAGAAGCTCATCTGCAGATTTTTATTGAATTCATTCGGTTCATCCTCGTGATTCGTGTCGAACTGGCATCTTGATGCAGTGAAGATTCATTTCCCGGCGCGTTTCTCAAGCTCCGTGTTACTTTCTCTCCTTGCGGGCGACTTCAAAGTAGTCCAGCGGGCATGGGAGGCGCAATCATGTCGCCGGCTATTCACCATGCATCCAAAGCCTGCTTGCGACTTGGCTTCGAGCTTTGACTTTTCTCCAGGACTGACCTCAAAGGGTCACGGGAATAGGTTTATAATGGTACAGTAGCAGATCTCTCAGTTCTCTACTTGGCAACCTTTGGTGATTTGTGTTTCTATCAGAGCCGTTTGTGCATCAAGTCTGTTTCCAGTTTTTCCATAGATTGTCCCCAGAAAGTACATGGGTTTCGGGTTTCATCATTTGATAAATGCGAGAAGTCAATGAAATCAGGGGTTTGTTGCCCAATGGTTCATGGTTGTGCTGCTTGATACAAGACAAGTGCGTTCATTACACTTCACAACTTGCTTGAGTGCACAGCACGGCTTCAGATGCACTTCACTCACAACTTTCTTCGCCTTCTTCTCGTTCCTTGGTCTAATACCCTCAGATGAGTTTCAACAGCTTGAACATGTGAGAACACACACACTTTTGCCTTGGAGAGTCATGATGGAGCTGGTGGAAAGGGTGCCGTTGCTGTGCAAAAAACGATTTCATCTGCACAGATGGATGCCCTGCTGTTAAGGAACGCCACATCAAACTTCCCCTCCATCAGAACATTCGGACTATTCTGCGAACCTTGAAAGCAATATAAGAAAAGCAAACGAAAGCAAATATTCAAGATTATTCAAGTATGTTGAATTATACCTGCTGCCGTAGTCAAGTTCCTCTCCCAGTGATGGTGCATCAATATGTTGGCTAACTCTATTGTCAATGTCAACATTTTACGCATAACAAAGGGACAACTCTAGAGTGCAAACACAGTTGCTAAGTGTACCTCGCATACAAGCACATCAATCCAGAAAACCAGCAGAAAACACCGTATTTTGCAGGGAAAGGCTGGGAATATCTGGGAATCAGATGCCATGCTAGCTGCCAGGAAAATAGCATAGCTAGAACTGCTGAGTGCGGCTAACTCTATTGGTCATTTGGCTTGCGCCCCGCAGACCATTTGTCGCAGCCGGAGGTGTCACATAGTTTCAATTGCTACGTTTTTTTAGTCCCAGCAAGTTGGTTTGGGGAGGAAAATGGCCAGCTCTAGTGTGAACAGCGCGTTTTTCCTCAAAGGTAGCTTGTTCATTTGGTGGCCAATTTGGGCTGGACAACTCTACTGTCAAATCTGGAATTGTGAATTTGTGAGCAAGTGGCTAACTCCATAGCGCCGGGTATAGTATATTGCTTTCTATTTCAGGTAGTCAGACGTAAAGAAGTTGCAAGAGAAATGATCAATGCCCGGTGTACTTCCATCGCCAAGGCATGTTTGATCATCTCCAATTTCCTGCTTGATTTCAGCTTTTTCCTGACTATTGCACCTTGGAAAGCAATTGAAAAAGGTGAGAGTAACGTTTTGAATTTTGATCCATTGGTTTTCACGAAAGCCAGCGTCAGCTAGCTGAAGTTGCTGTTGCTTTAGCAAGTAATTGGCAGGGACAAGACCTCCAAAAGTCGCAAATAATTGAATAATTCAATTATTGGCCCTTCCCCTCGCCAGGCTCAATCCCCCCAGGGTCGTTGCGTGTTGCGGTTTTCTTCAACAAAAATGAATGCATGTTTTATCGTTGTTTGTTTTTCAGTCAGGTCAGTTGCAATGCTAGCTTTCGGCACCTACCCCTGGCCTCAAGTACATTGGTTTCTAGGCGAGGACAGCAGGATCAACACATGATAACAATAGCCCCGAAAACGGTGCAGGTCTGGACCTGAACCCCGAAAGATATAGATCTCAAAATGAAGAATATATTATATTACTTTAGTATTTATTTATCTATCTATAATCTATACATTTTTGTTTCCTTTCCTCTTCTTTTCCGTTCTCTCTCTCTCTCTCTTCTCTCTCTCTCTCTCTTTTCTTTCCCTCTCAAGATGCTGTTGCCCCGAGCTGCCAGAGCTTTTTGAGCCTGTGCAAACTTCTCCAAACTTTTTAAACTTCAAAGTCAGGAAGCGAAGGAAAAAAGGATTGTGAGGAGCGTGGCAAACCTCACTGCAATTTGAGTTGTACGGCATTGTATGGTTCAAGCTTGACAAGTTTCACAGTAGTTTTTTCGCGTGACAGCGTCCTTTCTCCTGTGCCAACATTTTTATGCACCAATACCCAATCCAGAAGCGAAAGCATGTTCCCGGAGATGGGAACAGCAGCCATGTTGACCTTTGCACAGACACGTCCAGGGACAAGCTGGCAGTGCATATCCAAAACAGGTGCCTGTACACACAGACATTTGGATACGCCCATGCTGAGCCCGAATTGGACCCATGTTGGGCACAGCCTCTATCCGTCATATCTGAGTCATATCCAAGCAAGATCTGCTCTTAATTGTGTAGGGCTCAAGGTCAGGTTCCAAAGAGAAGTCCATTTGAAAAAAGTTTTCCAAACTGGAGAATTTCAATTGCTCCGATGATTTGGATCAACGCGTTAGCACCTTTGGTGGATGCGGACTGCGCAGTGCTTTCTATGCGCTCGTACCGAGTCTTACTGCTTTCTTCTGCTAAGGTCTGTGCCAATGAAAGACTGAAGCCCCGGCGTCCCGAACAGAGAACTGAAGGGGCGGAGGCGAGTTCGGGAGCCGCAGCATCCTTTCATGCAATTTTTGTGTTCCGTTGAGAGCTTGAGAGGCAGAGGCCCTGCGGCCTATGGAAAAGTGCCTTGTCTCGTGTTCTTTCCATTCGGAGCATCGTAGAATGCCTTGGAAGATGCCAGATATTTCTACTGTGTCTGCATGCAACTGCATGCAAGATTTGAGACACACCTGATACCCAGGTGGTTTCACGACAAATTCTTCACAATGGTGCCTTTCTTGCAGACAGCACCCTTTAAAACCTGAATCAATAAGCATGCGTAAGATTGCGTAAGCTTGAAGCAAAGGCGGGTTGCAATCAGGTGACAGTGAAGAAACTGAAGAAACCGTGGCAGCTTACCTGCAGGTCAAGTCAATCAGACTGCCGCTGCTTGGAATCTTCGCCTTCTTCGCAATCGTGTGCATGTATACTGCCACGTTTGTAACGCCAGATCCGAGAATGCCCCAAGTTTTTTCTTCCAACGACAATTACGAGCGATTTCTGCCGACTTTGGCAAGAAGATTTGAAGAGAAGTTCAACCCTTTCAGACTCAAAGTTCGCATCCACGTGGGCATAAATGCCAATGATCCAATTGATCGTGGCACGACACCGGACTACAACGATTGCTTCTTCAATTGTTCTGGACAGAAGCCCAACTATGTGGAGATATTCGCATCAGCCGGTGACTTGGGCGGTTCAAATGTTTGCCTTAAAGTTTTTGTATTTCTTCCTGTCAGACTTCTTTGAAGCTTTGTCTAATGTATATATACTAATATGTACAAACAAATATATACAATATGTATGGCCGTTTCTATAGATAGACAGATGCATATGACTAACGTGCCTACATGTACGTATACAATGCAATACAGTGCAATGCATTTTCTCATACGTTCGGGAAACAGTTGCTCAAATCTTTTGATGGCGGGGCCGGACAAACCACGGAGATCCATGACATGAATGGCGCATTGCCTGCCCACACATGCTCACACCACCAACAATATCAACCGCAAGAGCAAGAACAAACAAGAAGAAACAAGCAACAGCCGGCACATATCCAGGTCCCTCATACTGTCGCTTGTGAAGGCACGAAGTATCAACAGCAGCAACCGTGCCTCTGTTTATTGTTGGGTAGGGCCACTTATTTCTAATCCATGTTCACCATCAACAGTGCCAACATTGCATATTGGGACCAGGTATTCTTCCAAAGAAAATCATTTCTTACTTTGGACACTGGGTTATGTGGTGCATCCGGTTGCATCCAGAGATCGAGAGACTGTTCTTCATGCTGAGCAGTCCACGCAGATGACGGCACAGTCTGGGGAGGTCATAGAAAGGTTCTCAAATTGGGTGTTTCGGAAAGGTTTGGGCAGGTAAGAACCAGAAATGGACGGTAAGGACTCAATGGAAGCTAAGGACCAGAAATGGAGGCAACGTACATAGTAAGAAGGCAATACGCCCTGCAGAAAAGAACGTACACAGTTCAGGAAACACAAGGTCTTTGCATGGTTTTTGCGTGGTCCCAAAATCTGTATCTGAGCACCTACCACTTTGCGTTTGAAATGGCCCCGACGGAGCTGCAAAGATAGAGCCCATTGTTGGATTTGCTACACGTGTTTTGTGCTTTTGGATGTTCATTTGGGTTCTATATTTTTCCGACAGCGTAAGCTAATGGGTCTTTAGCCCAGAGGCCCGGTGTGTTCCAGTGCAGATGCCAGGTCGTTCCGAAAAGTTTCGGAAGCTTCTGGTAGTTTTGGTGCAGTCAGACCGAGGTTCCAGAGGGTTCTGGAAAGTGAAGGCGTAACAGTTCCCATGCCATGGTTTGGGAAGGTCTGGGAGGTTCTGGTGTTGAGAGATTAAGGTTAGGGAAGGTTGTGTGAAAAGTTCGGGGAAGTTCCGGAGCAGTTCCCATGTCAAGATTGCAGAAGGTTTGGGAAGTTACATTGTAGTTGGCAAACTTCTACGGCGCGACTTTCGTACCGCCACACACACATACACAATAAAGCTGTGGATAAAAGTGGACGGGAAATTTGGCTGGTTTCCTTTCTTTGCGCAACCTGTTGAACATTTTTTTCAGACAGTTTCAGTTCTCCTCCAGTAGGAGTGCAGCATTTTCAGCTTTGATTCCAATCGTAAGATTCCCATTGTGCACTTTTGCTATTACATTTCCATAGGCATCAAGCACATAACCTGTGGGCGGAACATTCTCCTCAGGTGCAAAGAGCAAAGATAAAACGGAGCAACAGAAACGTTGCTTGGATTTCTCCTTAGGATTTCTCCTTTCAGTTTTAGGAATCTTTTTGCTTTAATGTTGTCCTCTTGCTATCATTTTCATTTTTCTTCCTATTTTGTTGTTCAATGATGCATCTCGCTTGGATGTTGGTTTTAGGTTTCTGCGGGCGCACTCGCCTTGACTTGGCTATGGGTCAATATTAGCCAACCAATAATGGTTGTAACAACCAACAATTTCATGGGGAAAACAATGGTTAATGATGGGGAACCAGGGGTACAGGGTTTTGACCCACTGCCACTTCATAGCCGTTGATGTGACATCCTGGAAATCCACTTTCCAACAGTTCAAAGGATACAATTTCAACACAGATTCACTATCAAAAAACTAACTCGAGAGCATCACATATGTGAATCACCGGTAGATATTGAAATGTGTCTATTTTTCAAATTCCCAATAGTTGGAAATTCGATTTTCAAACTTTCTCATGCCTTGTTGCTGTTCATGCCTCATGGTTTGAAAATCAGATTGCAGACTTTGTTGAACTTTCCATCTGTGCTCAGGATAGAATTCGAATTTCAGACCCACGAATGGCTGCAACAGTTGACATTTGAATTCTATACATTGTTCTTTGAATGGATTGTAATTTGGATTTGGACCTTCCATTGCGTCAATTAGCCAAGATTCGAATCTTCTCTGTCCTTTCGGGTTTGGTTTGAACTTTGGTTTTTCACCTTTGAACGGGTGTCTTCCAGTGGCACATGTCGGACCAATCACCTTTGAACGGGTGTCTTCCAGTGGCACATGTCGGACCAAATAGTGCCTGCAGAGGTAGGAAAAAACCGACGCCGGAAAGCATGGACCACGGTGGCCATTGAAGATGTTCCACCCGGGCAGACTCTAAGAGCTGCCGGTCAGAAGTGGTTGGCTGCAAAAAAGAAACTCTACAAGACTTTGACTGCATCTTCCTTTGAAAAACGCACGACACTGATTGCCCGTTGCAAAGAGTCCACGGACTGTGATCAGCAGTTCTCCTTCGGCTGGACAGAGACTGGGCAGTTGAGAGTTGAAGAAAGCGGGAAATGCCCAGGAAATAAAAATGCAGCAGCCTTGAAAAGAGTCTATGCGAAAGCATTTGCGCATCAGACCCCTTTACGGGCTTTGAAGGCCATGCGGCGGGACGAAATCAATGAGAAGCTTCGCCCATCTGTGCAGCAAATCAAGAATTACAGGCATCAGAATTCTTGCAACGAGAGGCCAGCAGCTTATTCTGTCGAATGCCTTGGTGAGTTGCGAGCATTCATAGATGTTCCGTGCAGCTGTCCAGTGGTGAGCGGGCTCGTGTGACCTATGTGGTTCCCAAGTACGCGCCCCGACTGGCCGAAGAGAACCCGG
>VSDK01025179.1:49371-81159 GCA_009767595.1 Symbiodinium kawagutii
ATTGGCTTGCGTGTCATCCCGGGCAAGCCTCCCTCGATGCGCGTCATGCCTCGCTTCTTTCTGCTTTCTTCTTCAGAGGATGCGCCGGCGCAGCAGTTGCTGTTGAATCTGTATTTGGATCGCAGCCAAGAGCTTGAGGTCAGAGATCGGCCAAACTAGGGTTTAACGCAAACGGGAAACAATACGAAATCATGCAATGCTCTTCATTGACGGTTGGCAGTTGAGAAGGGTCTTTTTCTTATGTGTTTCAAATGATAGCAGATCCCACAATTTCCAGTTTGCTTCGCCACTCATTGGTTTGTCATTCAGGTGGAAGTGACGGACCTCTTCTTAGATTGCGCATGCTATCAAGGTGTGTCGTCCAGCATCGAGGCTCAGCAGCTGGACATCAAGCTGCACCGTTGCCTCGAACATGTTTCATTAGCCTGGCATTCGCCGCGGGCGTGCCCCTCACTGCAGATGTTCTCCGACAAGAGGTCTGTGCATATCTGTTGTCTATGGAGTCTATTTTCGCTCCTTGGATCGAGACGCGCTTCCCTGACTTCTCTTCTTATATTGACGAGATGACGAGGCCTGGCACTTACGGTGATGACATGACATTAGCAGCAGCAGCGGCTTTGTTCATGAGGCCAGTTTGGATTGTGGGTCCAGACTCCGGGTCAATCGAAGGAATCCGAAAAATCAACCCGCCGGGCAATGTCTCGGTGGAAACATGGGGTCAACCCATTGTTCTCGGTTTCGTTGATTGGAATCACTACGAAGCCACATGCCCTCTAGAAAGAAGGCCTTCTCTCGAAGCAGAGAAACAGGTCAAGACTGAGCCGCGTTGAGCAGAACCACAAAAAGGCTGGAATTTGAATTTTGACTTTCCCTCTTTGGAGAGAATTTTCCACCAAGATTCTACGTTCCTAGCATTCGAATTTCAATCCAGCAGGGTGCGTGCAGAATCCCACAACTGACGGATGTCTAAAATTCGAATTTCAAATTTTCCAGAATTTGAAATTCAGCCTCATCCTTGCAAGTCATAGGTGCGATTCATTTCAATCATTTCGCTTGCGGCTCTGCATTCCGATGGCATGGCATGCTTAGCATGGGAGTTTTCGAGGTATGCAACGAGTGATTTCAACACTTTGCGTGCCTTGGCGGAGGCACAGGCGACACCTTCGAAATTCGATTCCTCAGCGATTCCTCAGCGATTCCTCGTTTGGTCTTGCGCTTTCTTTTGGTTTTCTGTAAACGCTGAGCCAAAGACATCTCTTCTTGCAAAACTTGATTTGATGCCATTTGATGCATCTTCCACTGAGGATTTTCTTCAAGAAGTATCGGAGCCGGACGAGTCTGGTGAGGAGACTGAAGAGGAAGGCTCTGCTTCATGGCTGTCTGCTTCATGATTTTTACCGGTCATGTCTCTTTGGTCTGTGTAAACTCTCGTCGGACTATGTCCATTTCTTAGCAACTCTGACTCTCTTAGGCACGCTATGTCCATGGACTTGGTCTTGTGTTACACAGCCTAAGAGAGTAACTCTCTGAGAGTAACTCTCTGAGTTCTTGAATTTTCTTTGAGGCAAGTTCTCTTTCTTGGATATTGCATCGGAAGCAGATTTAGGAGGCCAAGAGCCGGTGAAATGTGTAACTGGGCTGCAATTCGAAGCCTTGAATTTCTTGTTCCCTTGTTGGAGACAATGACACATTTGTGTTTTCATGTAAAGATTAGTGCGCTGTCTCTGTGCACAGAAGAAAAGGCTTGGACCCAAGCACATTGATGCACATTGCACACAGATATAAAAAGAGCATTCTTTTGCATTGACAAAACAACTCTTTGCACATTGCTAATGGAGCTCAGGTTCTGCAGGATTTCAGAGCATGGACTGCATGCGCCTTAGGTCGCCAAGTTGCCACTGTAACGCGTCGAGATTTCCTTAGCCATGTCCACATCTGCCACATCTGCATAGCCTAGGAAATGATGAATGCTGCCAGCAAAGCAAGAAATAAAACGCAAGAAAGAAAGGAGTGCCAACCATCTGCAGATCAAGTTCAGGGCTTTATGTTTGATTGCTCTTGCCTTGCGCAGGACTATCCTTCTGGAGACTCCTATGCAGAGTTGTTCGCGAGCTCATCTCATGACTATTGTATTGAGCCGTAGTACAAACATATAGGAGGAAACATCATATTCTATCATATTCTATGTCTACATAGATAGTTTTCTTATCTTTTCTTCCATCAATGAAGGAAACTTCCAAAGTCAGCCGAGTTCCCTTCGGTCCGGAAGGAAGCGAAGCAGTATGGTTACACAAGAGCAACATGAATTCGCCCAGTTAAGACAACTGACCTGAGGAAATTTCTGCTGCGGCAAAGACTCCGATTTTGTGAAATTCCTGGAAGCTCCAATGCCACCAAAAGACAAGTGCCCAAGCAGCAAGCTTGGCGTGATGGAGAGATTCTGAATGAATTGAAACGTTGTCACACTTATTAAAAGAAGTATACATACATACATACATATATACAAACCTGAGATTGTTGTCCATTTAGAAAGATGCTAGAAACGTTCTGCAACACCCATGCGCCCATGCATAGAGCGATAGATAGATAGATAGATGGATGGATGGATGGATGGATGGATGGATGGATTGATGGATGGATAAATAGATAGACAGATAGATAGCTGGATAGATAGATAGATAGATAGATAGATAGACAGATGCATTAGAACGTGGGTTCGAGGAAGTCTCAGCCTGGCAGCCGGAACATGGAGCACTTCGCCAACGAGGTCAGACATCCCAAGTTTTCCCTCCTTTCAAAATCTTTCCTTTTTTTTTTTCCTTATTTTTCCCTATTTTTCCCTGTTTTCTACTATCTTCTCCTTCTTTTGAAGGTCCGTCGTCGGACATCTCTGATCGGCTTTAGTTCTTTCCAAATTCATTTGAGTTGTTTTGCATCTCAATAGCTTGTCCATGCGACGTTTCGTGCCAGGTTTTCTTTGATCGAATTGATGGACAGCTCGTGCTCCGAGCGATGGTCATCGAGGTTACCTTGAAAGGAAGTTGGCAGATTCCCTACCAAGACGCTAGGCAAAACTAGGCAAAAACTCGGTAAAGCTAAGCAAAGTGGTTCTTTTCCAATGCGACTCTTTGCAAACTTCAGCTCCGAGCCCGCGTCGTCCTGTTCTGTAAGCAGTTTAATCTCAGATCTTAGTATATCTTAGGTAAGCTTAAGCTTGTGCTTATGCTGCTTATGCTGCTTATGCTGCTTATGCTGCTTATGCTGCTTATGCTTATGCTTGTCCCTAGTTTTGGCATTGGTTTCTCTGCTAAGGATGGAATCAAATTGGACCGAAGCTGGGAGAGGCACTGTACCATTCTTTGCAGTGCGCCTTCTGCCTACTTCCCTTACTTCCCCTACTTTCCCTTCAGGTTTGTCGCGGAATTTGCTTCCAAAGCAGCAAAGACAGAATCTTGCAAAAACTTAATTTTGATTTCTTGATTGCTCCGGATTGGAGCAGTTAAAACAGTTGCCACAACCTTGTTCATCTTGGTCGACAATAGGGGATGGACATGGTTGGACTACTCGACAGCGAGTCATGATGACCTCAGAAGAGGACCAAGTCATAGAAACTGCCCATTTCTTGAGGGAACGAACTCCGGAACTCATTTGCAGCAGCTTCATAGCTCGTCATTCTTGTGCCCAAGAAGTTCTTTCCTTGCAAGGACAATCTACCAGACCTGCCGAATGCGATGTTTGCTACAGACATGTGCTTTATCCAGCATTGGAAGGGTTGAACGAAGCTAACCTGTAAGCCATCCAGTTTGCCGTCATCCTTTCCGAAGCCCTTGAATTTCCTGGTGGATTACTTGAAATTCTGAGGTTTGCTTTTCATTGGTTTTACGTGCAAGAGGCCATGAATGCTGAAGTCTTTAATGGGATCAAGCTGTCTCTGCTACTTGTCACCATCTTCGATTTGCACATTCCGCACAGATTTACATTGAATCTCGAAGACTGTTGGATCCTCCGATTTTATTCAGTTTTGATGCTGAAAATGTTGCAGCATATCATGTGTCCACCACCGCCAGTCTCTTGAGGTTTTTAGCATTTCTGGTACTGCTGTTTGCAACCGGAAATATCATCGTGGCGGCCATCTCCGTGTCGTGCATTGTTGTAATAGTCAGCGCCTTGGGAGAGATTGCAATGCTAACTCTGCGAGGCTGACAGATTGACAGAATGACAGATTTCCATTGGTTTGAAGTTGGGATGGCTCAAGTGCTCGAAGAGGCTGCTTATGTTTACTTATGTTTGTTTTTTGAAAGCTTGTTTGCAAACTCTTCCAGGTATCTTCCGTGCTGTCCTTTGCTGTGTGCATGGGCTGGAAGACGAGTGTCAGTGAAGCTGTCATCTACGTGATGGTCATAGGACTATCTGTGGACTATGTCATTCATTTAGGCTGGATGCTTGGGATGGGAGGATGGATGAGTATGGCGCCTCTGCCTGGAGTGACATGGTTTGGTCACTCCTTTCAGGTGACGCGTATTTGGAATGCCCTGATGAAAAGCGAGAAGATCGAGTGCAGTTCATGGAGCCTCGACTTTGAGAATCAGGACATGGAAGGCCAAAGGCAAGACATTTTTCTCTGTCGTCGTTTGACACTTTTTCTCGTTTTTTCATATTCTTTTCACAACTTTCTGAATTTTCCCCTAAAGTGGTTTCGCTAAACAAGGGGGTTCTTTTCAGCACCAACCAGCTGAATGGTTCATGAGAACGGTATGGGGTGCACGATGCTTTGGGATTTCCCTTTGCAAGTGTGTCTCCGCTAAGCTTGTCTCCTTTGGCTTGTCTCCTTTGTTACTCTTTCTTGTTTACGGTTGTCTCGTTGCTTGTCTCCTCGTTGCTCGTCTCCTTTGCATTTGTTCTTTGTGTGCCGGTGTTGTCTCTTTGTATTTTCACGTGTCAGGTTGCTGATGTTTGGGTCTCACACTGGCGTTTTCGGTCCTCTCCGTGTCTACCTTTCTTAGGTTAACTTCATGCTGAGGTGTCGTTCCAGTTCCAATTGTTTCTTCTCCACTTTTTTCTTTGTCTCGGAAGTTTATGAGTTCCAATTTTTCTTGGTACCAAACATGGTGCCAAAAGCACGTCGCCAAAATAAAACGATGCAACCTGAGTGCAAGGCCACGGTATCAAGTAGACTGGTAAGATATCATGGAGTGAAGCCCAGGAAGAAAGTACTGAATAATCGCAAATACAGCAGCCAAATTGGATTGGGCTGTCAAGTTGGCATTCAAGATTTGGCCAAGGCACTGTATTCCTTCAATTATTAGATTGTTGGCTGCTACTGAATGTTGTGACTGGGATTTATCAAGACTATACGCTGACGCAAATATCATACTGAACAATCATTTGCCATCATGTTTCTCCACATAGCCATGTGGTTCGTATAGGACGGTTAATTACAATGCATGCTTACAATGACTTACGATTTTCTTATCAATTCACATCGAATATCCAACTGCCCTGAAGAGGGTCCAAAGAGAGTGCTGAGAGTTGGGGAAATGAAAGCATCAATGTAGTTTTTCCTCAAAGAAAAGAAGAGCTTTAAACATGTAACGAAACAAAGCAATGGTTTCTTTCTGCTTTTTTAAACTGAATTTGTGTTGCAGGTGCCAAAGTAGATGATGTCAGGATTGCTTTCTGATGTCTCCAACCTTCGTTCCATTGGGCATGTCCACTTTTCTACCAAAGCGTCGCTTACTTCGTCTCTTGGTGCTTTCAAAAGTGCCTTTGCTTGGATTTTTCCGGCTTTCCCTTTGATTCCTCAAATCTTCCCTGTGTGTTGATTCTGGGTGTCCGTGTCATGTTTCAAAGCCATTGTTCACGACCCATGGCCATGTTCTGCAGCAAGCCTTCATAGGTGTCACCAATGTTCCAATGCAGCATTTTGCTTCCACTTCAGTTCTATCTAAGCATGCTACGTGGCCCAACGACGGATATTCTTTTGAAGCAGAAAAACATGTTTGTTCCATTTTGTTCCTGGATATGACAAGACTGTTCTCTATTGTTTGGGGTTTGCTCCGGTGTCAAAACAACAAGATGCTTTCATTTCTTCACTTCACTTTTCGCTTCAAAAAAAGCAGTGGTTTGTTGAGCAGCGGCCTAGGTCACAAAGATGGGTGTTTCTGTGGTTTCTGGAGCCATTTCATCTGCCTCACGGCCTTGGAAAGCTGAGCGAAACATCTATTTTTTTTCTTGGCATAGTCATCTTTTTGCCATTGAGAAATTGGGTACTTGATGCAGCAATTTCGCGCTTAGGCTGGAGCAGCCGTATTCATGACGTTTTGCAGAAGACACTCTGATGCAGTGGACATCAAGAAGGAGAGTGAAAACAGGGAGATGTAAGACACGCACGAATAAGCATCGGTAATATCGATTCCAAATCTTGATTATTCTTGATTTTGCATCAGCTAGCTTGTCTCCTGGATTCGTCCAACATCCTTCGTCACAGTGTTCCTCATGTGAGGTCTCTTCCTTGTCAAGTTTGGGATGCTTGGAGAAATTGCATGAGGGAAGACTTTCTTACAGGATTTTGTTTCGCTGGGCTCGGTGAGCTTTCTTGGAACGTTTAGGGGCTTTGCCTGCTGAGGATGGTGATTTGCTTTGTGATCAGCGTCTCTGTGGTAACATCTCTCGTGTTTTTCTCCGCTATGTTGCTGGTACTTGGACCAAGTGGGGAGTTGCTTGCACGAAATTATCAAAACTAAACCGAGCATTTTTTTTGTTTAGCTGAATTGAACCTTTGTCATTCGATCAGATTTGCCCACAGTATCGGAAGCAACGCAGGCAGTTTTCTGTTTTTGTTTGTGACATTTTTTGTCAGACAGGTTTTTGTCCACGCAGCGCTGCAAACGCCGACTTTCTTATCACAAGTGTTTGTGCGTGTCTGTGTGTCTGCGTGTCTGTGTAAACATGTCAACTCTTGGTGAAAATTGTGAGCAGTGCTCGTCGCCCGAAACAAGAAAATAGACTTGTTGGGATGATAATCAGCTCCTGAATCCATTTGTATCCAGTATTGGCACATTGACTTTCACGATTCTCCCTGCGACTGCAGGCTGGCCATTGATTCTAAATGCTTGGACTATAGATTAAACAGGAAACAGGAAACCCTTGTAGCTTTTAACAGTAACAAATGAAGAACGGTTTTGAACAAAAGAACACTTGATATCGACCTCAGTAACTTATTGGGTTGTGGAATCTGCATGAAACTGCTGTTCAAGCTATCAAGTTGATATGTCACTATGGCTTGAACCCTTCCATTTCAAGACACCGCTGAGGACTGGCAATGTGCTCGCTTGCTTCAGAAAGATACGCGCGCGTCTTCTCAGGAAACCGGAGGCGAGTGAGCCCGAGCCGATGCTTGCCTCGCAATGAGAAGATTCCAAAAAATGAGGGGAAAAATGGGGAAAATCGAAAATGTTAGAATGATTAATTCGAAATGACTTAGAAGACTCTTAACATTGGATTGCATTCTGGACAACTATCGGACCGGCTTGAGCGATCGACCAGCCACTGTGCCATTTTTTTCAGTTTGCTTTGAAGAGCAATGCTCTGATTGTATTGACAGTGGGTGGAATCATTTTCTATTGCTGGCTTCATGCTGCTCACACTGCTCTTGGCCAAGGCAGAAAGTTGCGCCACGTCTTTATTCTTCGGTGGTGAGGCCATCTCAGTAGGAACTTCTCGATGTTGACGATGGATGCAAAAACAACATGAAATCCACTGGTCTCGGCACGTTTTCAAGTTTGATCGACTGGTACTTCTGGATATCTCTGCCTGACAGAAACCAGTGTACCTTCACCCCGGAAGAGGAATACATGTGAATATATTATAAATACGATTCAAATTTTGCAGCTGTAAAAGCAGGTCTAACTTCAGAGCTTAACCGATGTCCATCGCTGTGGTTTCAAAGGCTTTTGCTTCTAGGTATAGGAAGAGCCTCGCCCGGGCCAGCATGGCTCATGCAGATGCACAAGCACTTGCGCTTCAGCTGAGCCGCTTGGTTGACATCTGTGGCTCTAGACTTCGCACGGCACATCTCCTGGTGCCTTTATCTCCTGGTGCGGTTTGCATTCCTTGCGGTCAAACCTGTCGTTGCGTAGAACTGCCAGTGATCTGCCATCCGAGCTTTTCTAGCACAGGATATCAGAGTCCACTGATATCCAAGTAACCCGTAGATTTCTTATGATTTCTTGATATGATATGACAATGATCATCATGATTTATCACTATGGGACTTTGAGTGCCACTTGACAGCAATCCTGGAATCTAAGGCGAAGCTCCGTGCCTTGGCGCTTGGGAAAAGCATCTCGAAGCTTAGAATCTAAGACCACCAAGTTTACTAAGCTTAGAATCTAAGCCTTACTAAGCCTTACTAAGCTTGCTAAGGCAAAGCTTACTGTTCGAAGCTAATTTGTCTAAGCCAACTGTTCTAAGCTTACTCAAGCAGGCTTTTTGTTAAACGAAGCCTCCGTGCGTCGAAAGGCAGCCAATATTTGCATGACTGAAGTGACTGAAGTGGGGATGGGTCAAACGTCCGGACATAGGTAAGATACCTCACATAGTTGTGAACGTCCCAACACTTAAACTGACTTAAAATGGCTTCAAAGACTAAGCAGGATCTTGGATCTATTTGGCGCCCTGGGGTGACGTTTGCAGTGTCTTGACTCCGTAAGCACGCATGGCACAAGAGGCCCAGAAACTTGAAAAGTGTTTATGATTCGATGGTTCTTTTCATCTAATTTCCAACTCAGCAAACATCAGTTGATGTGTTCCATCAGCCTGACTGGTCTTGTAAATGCCCCAGGACAGAGGTTGAACCTTGGCTTTGCATTCATCACGCTAGCAGTGCATTGCATTGCTCTCTCAGTTGGGCCCGTTGGCGCCAGAATTTCAGTGCGAAAACAGCCCATTGCCGTTCAGATAGTCGCACTGCTAGGCTAGGCTGCTGCCTTGGCTCAATCACTTAGGATGCTCAAAGCATAGCACTGCATAGGACTTCTACTGGCAGTGCAAGCATAAAGTTCTGAATCGGTCAAGTGGCAGGTCTGTCATGTCTTTGATCCTTTACCAATCCGAGGAGATGTCAAATTTTCGAGAGCGAGACGAAGACACAAAGGATTCAACAGGCACGGTGTGGAAAAGCAGGTGCATCACAGTGCATCATGTAGATCCAAATTCTGATAGTCCGTGGAGGTGTTTCTTCGGGTCCAGGAGCAGACCAGTCTGAGCATCTTCCCCCCGAGAACAAAGAGCCGGAAGGACTGGAAGCCTCAGAAGCAACAGGGCCAAAGCTGCTTGGTTCGCAGCTGCGTAAAGCTTCCGGTCGATGGTCTTGCTGTTGCCAAGACTGCTAGAATTTGAGCAAAGTAAATTTGCAGATGAGAAAAATCTATTTCTGTCTTCAACAGCAGTGATTGTCTTCATAGCTTGCCTTCTCTCTAATCTCCCATCTGAGACAAACTGAAGGAAACTGTAACAAAGAGGAAACTATGACAAATTTCAACAGATTTTTCAAAGCTCCCAGGAACGTTGGACCTCCTTGGACCTCCTTAGATCTCCTTGGAATGAGCACGCTCTTGATCCCACAGGATTTGACACACGGATTGCCCACAACGCCACAGTGGGATCAGGTGTTCAAGACGAAAAGTTTCAAAAAATCCAAAATCAAGAAGATTCAAATTGACTTCCAAAGTGTTCAAATTTGTTTCAAAGTGGGCGGCCTGTAAATTAGGGACCTGTGGATTCTTCGGCACGCCAACTTCGAACTGATGTGAGCCCTGCCTCTTCGTGGGGAGCCGATGTTAGATTTAGCCATCTTCTCATGAAGAATCTCTCCATTTTGGACCCTGTTTGGACCCCAGGTTGGCACTCGTGGTGGGGGTCATTGTCCACCCATGTTGCAAAAATCAGCACTTTCACCAAGATATCATCTTTCAGACCCCCCGTGAAAGCTGTTTTTTCTTCAAAACTGCTCAACCCATCCTATCATATTCTGGGCTCAAAATCACATTTGTATCTAAAAGCTGTCTTTCCCAGATACAGGTACTAGACTTTCCGATTCCCAGACATTCCCAGGTGGATTTCCGAAACAAAAAAAGGACCTCCTTGCTAGCCTCTTGCGATTGCCAACAATTTGTGAATAGTGAGTGAGTTGGGGTGGCGCCCGGCTGTTGCTGCCTTGTTACTGCTTTTTTCTGGTCGCTCCACAGTGCTTTTGTGTTCCAGTTGATGCCATGAAAGAACCACAGCATCTTCACTGACTAGCCAGGTACAAGCAAGTTATGCAAATCACACTGCCATGGCACCAACACTGGGAACATGAACTTGCTTGAAGAGACACTTTCTTGAGTGGTCACTGCTATCTTTTCTCTTGTTTTGCTTTCTGTTCCTATCTTTTCTAGAGATCAAGTCGACAACTACTTGTGGCCACAAGTTGGTTTGCATGGTTCTTTAAAAGCTGCATCTTTCGCTGTGCAATTGTTCCTTTTTGTTTTTTGGGTACATAGGCACTTGATATAGTTTCTGATGGCTTCCAACTAACTCGGGATAGGCAACGAACTTGGGATGCAATGGTCTTGGGCCTTTGTTTTGATGCAACGTGTTTGTCTTCCTGCCTGTGCTTCAAATAATCTACACTCCTTAGGACGCCTGAGACACACACATAATGAACTCAACTTAGCTGGTGACCGTCATGAATAGCCACTAGATTTAGCTAGATTGTTACATGCATGCCAAGGATCATAGTCTTAAACTTGTTCAAGACGAAGCCTTCCATATCTGGGTATTCCTCTTCTACATTGTCTGTTTCAGTTTTCTTGTGCCTACTTCAAGCAGGCTGAATGCGTTGAGGTTTTAGCACTAGTGTTCGGTTGAATAGTCTACGATACCAAGATTCTTCACATAGTCACATAATCTACACAGCTCAAGTCCGTCAATGTGTTTTTTACATCTCCTCTCAGAAACAGGACCCACCTTGTAGTCGTGCTGCAAGATTTGTTTTGTTCATTGCACCACCTCTAGCGACAGCGATAGGGCCACCAATCGCCAGAAATTAGATGTTGATTTATGGACTTATTTCAATGTGAAGTGAGTAGTCAAATACATCTCAATTACTTTTCTATTTCTTCGGTTTTGATATCGATTGAGGCTGGGTGAGAATGGAGACGACCAGCCTGAGAGTGACACTGAGATTGTGGACTTGAGAGGCTTACGTGATGCGTAAGTGCTGAAGTGCTCAAGCTATCCGATTATCTTCCACAACTGCTGGAGCGATGTAGTTCCGGTGTATGGTTTGCAACACTGGAACTCAGTTCAATGTAGTTATCAGCCAACACGGCATACGGAAAGCCCAATGTGGCTGACCGCATCCAGTGCTGTGCAATGCCCTGTGTGCATCGATTCAGAAAGGTGCAGTGCAACAGTCATTTTGGAAGCTTCAAGCACCCCACTTGTACCTATTCTGCCAGTTGCGGTTCCCAAACTTGACTTCCTTGAAAAAACCCAAACTTTAGGTAAAATTTGCATTAGATTTAGTTTCAATTAGATTCAGTTTAAACTAATTCAAACGAACCACTGATATTCGTCTTGGAGTATCTTGGAAGTATGTGCTTCATCATACGCAACCGACACCTGCGCTACAAGAATCGTTTTGTGGCCCATCTCGTTGTGTGGCTCGAAGGTGTCAAGAGGTTGTATAGCTGGGGCGTGCCCCGAGGGGCAGTCGGCAAGATGATGGTCTTGGCCTTGTGATCTTCGCAGTCTTGGAACCCCTTGTCCTTTACATACTCGGTAGAAGGGGGTTGCGTGAGGAATCCGAATAATAAACATATACAGCAAATAGATAGATAAACAGGTATATTTCTATGTATATATATATATGTACATATTTGCATATATAGATATGTATATGCATGCATATTTTTGTATGAATTTACAAAGAACGCATTTGTACAGAATACAGCAAGCCGTATATAAAGTCTGGGTCAAATTTAGTTCGATTCCTTGAGACCAATCTCGTAGAGAACCATCAGTTCATATAGAGAAAGAAACCAAATCACCTCGAAGAGATGACTAAAAATTGCAACAGCGACTCCGTTTAGGTTTGATTGCTATGTTGCATACATATTCAAACTACCCACCAAAAAGATCTTATCATTCTTACACTTTCCATTCTCATTCTCATCATTCTTATCATTCATGATTTCTTACAGGATTTATTGATGTCAAAGTTGAAGCGTCGTCATCTCAAAGCTGCCAAGGTCACTGGAGGCCTTGGAGGCCTCGGCCTCATTGCCTCCTTCCATTGTGCCTGGCACCCAGTGGCAGCACCTGACTTCATCACACCAAAAAGGCTGACTAAAAGGAAAGGGAAAAGAAAGAGAGAGAAAGAGAAAAAGAGAATGAGAGAAAGAGAAAGATATACAGATTAATTTTTCGTTTATTTCTTTTCCTTTTTGGAAGGCTGCTGAATTTGACAATCCCATCATCACAACCTCCAGAAGTGGAAGACTCGGAAGCGGAGGGTCGAAGCCTCGGAAGCCTCGGAGGCCTCGGAAGCCTCGGAGTTGCCACCCTGCCTCCCATGCCTCCGCCGAGGGCCTCGGCAATGAACATGTTCGAAGCCTTGAAAGAAATGGTCCCGGTCTACAACGTTAGGCGGTATCCTTTCGACTTCGAAACTCAAACGAAGGATCTGAAAATCAATGATTTATCAATTTTTTCAGGTCGATTTTTCTGCGTCCTCTCTGCTCTGAAAATCTGTCACTGTGACACCTTGGCACGTCCAGGCTCAACGTCGCGAACGCGCAAGACACTTCTGATGTGTTTGCATGGATCAGCAGACCGGGCATGCCTCCTGAGGACCGACAGAACGAAGGATCAGAATGTCACAGCCACATGGTCAAATTCAGATCCAGCAACAGCAGACATCCACGGGCATCCAGAAAACAATCTTGGAGAGATGTTTGCACATATTTTCCCACTTGCGACAGGACAGCAAGATCCTCATCGATGAGGTAGTCTATCAGGCCCAGTTTGTGCCAAGACTTCGAGATTAAGAAGTCTTTAAATGTCTTGAAGTCTCTCTTTGAGAATTGTCGATGCGTCAAGCGGAGAAGAATCGGTCATCTCAGCCCGTCTCTTTGCAGGTGAAGTACAAGATCCATTCCCTCCCGGATGAGGCACTGCGAAGGATCCAAGAGCTCCTGCACTCAGATATCTCAGAGAGAAAGACAAAGAAGCACGGATGAAAGATGATGAAACATGATGAAACCCGTGGCAACATGTGTCCGATTCGCCAGAATCTAGAGTGCGATCTCAGGTTTTTGCTGGAAGTTAAAGACAAGCTGCAGCAAATCATGCAAGACATGCGTCAAGAGACAAAGACCGATCAGCAGCAGCCTGAATTGTGTCACAAGTGCCGTAAGACCCAGCGAACATATGCGCAAAGTGCAAAGGCTGCAAAGGTGTGCAAAGTTGGAAGGAGTGAAGAAAGGGGCGAAGAAAGGGTTGAAGGAATGGGTGAAGGAAGGGGTGAAGGAAGGGGTGAAGGAATGGGTGAAGGAAGGGGTGAAGGGAATGTCCCATGGAATTTGCTTCTTGAATCAGTTGAAGTGCGACAAGGTCAACTATGGCGGAGTTGGCAGACAAAGATGCAGCTGTGAGCCACGCCATCAGTCTGATCCGAGCCAAGGTGGCCCCTAACAGCGCTGCCCATCCTGGCGGAATTTGTTTAGGGACTCGCATAGTGAGAACTTGAAGAACTTGAAAAAAGCGAATAGAGAACTTCATGCGAGAAGAGAACTTCTGTATTTCCATTCATGAGAACTTCATGAGAACAGCCCCTTTATAGGTCAGATGTCTTTACCGCTCTCCAGGTGGGTGCAGTCCCAAGAAGTAGCTGCAGACTGCTGGGTGGTTTGCCAACTGCGGGCTACACAGCCGGGATGCCAAGTGAAAGCCGAACATTTCTATATACAGTATACATGTTTCTACATGTTTCTTTTTCTGATGTCGAGTTGACTTGTACACCTTTCATCCATATCAATATTCTTCAAACATCTATACCAACATCATTCAAATTGACATATGTATTTGCGTATAGTAGTGTAGTGCAATGTAATTTCATGTAATTTAATTTAATGTGATATGAGATTATGTAGCGTAATGTAGTGTGATGTATGTATTTATTACGAAAGCCAGCCGTAGGCTAGGCTGGAGGATCTGTATAAGCGAAGCTATCTTGGGGGGTGTGGGGGGGGAGGGGGTCGCCTGTGGGCTTCTACTGGAAGGGTGAGCCCTGAATAGGGTGGGGGAACGGGAAAAAAGGCCTGGTCCGCTTGAGCGGTTTTTGGAGCCCGGGTCGAGGATAGGTTTTTGAGGGTCAGGGATGGTTTTTTGGCGTTTTTCGGGCCTGCGGCGCATCAGAAAACCTCGTAATTTACAGGGTTTTTTGCACATGTGCTCTGAGAAAAGTAAAATGGAAAAGTGAAGAAAAACCTGTAAATATCGATGTTTTTGAAAGGGTTAATGAAAAAACCTCGTAAATACCGTGGTTTTTGCAAAAACGTGGTAAATACCAGGGTTTTGACCACGTTTTGTGCAAAAACTGACGGTATTTACAGCGTTTTTTGAACGCAACGATGCAAAAACGTGGTAAATATCAGAGTTTTCACCACGTTTTGTGCAAAAACTGTCGGTATTTACAGCGTTTTTTGAATGCAACGATGCAAAAACGTGGTAAATATCGGGGTTTTGACCACGTTTTGTCCCAAAACTGTCGGTATTGACAGCGTTTTTTGAACGCAACGATGCAAAAACGTGGTAAATATTAGGTTTTTTTGGCATCTGCGAGGCTCTTTACGTCTCCGGTTTAAGAACGTGGTCGCATTTGTTGTTGCTGTGGCTGCATTGTTTCATCCATTTGGGTTCGGTTTTTGTGCCCGGAAAAAAGGAACCCAAATTCAAGGTTGTATTGTTTGGGGTTAGCAGCATACACTCTCAGATGTTCTCTTGCGTTTGTAGTTTGGGGATGCATTTGTTTTGGTAGCAGCTGTCGTTTTTGGTGCTGAAATTTGTTGGGAAGCTAGATGCTGTTAAAATCTGTTGGCAAAAATTTCTTGTCGGAAACAGTGGGGCTGAAAGGAAAGCGAAGAATCTTGCGTAAAATTGCTCAGGTTGTATGGTTAAAGGTTGTATGGTTTGAGAAGAGGAGATTAGAGGAGCCGAGATTAGAGGAAATTAGAGGAGATTAGAGGAGATGAGATTAGTTTTTTTAAGCAAGCGGCATGCGGCGGAGATTAGAGGAGATGAGATTAGAGGAGATTAGAGGAGATGAGAGGAAATTAGAGGAGATGAGAGGAGATGAGATTAGAGGAGCTTAGAGGAGATGAGATTAGAGGAGATTGCAGGAGATGAGATTACGTCTCCGGTTTAAGAACGTGGTCGCATTTGTTGTTGCTGTGGCTGCATTGTTTCATCCCTTTGGGTTCGGTTTTTGTGCCCGGAAAAAAGGAACCCAAATTCAAGGTTGTATTGTTTGGGGTTAGCAGCATACACTCTCAGATGTTCTCTTGCGTTTGTAGTTTGGGGACGCGTTTGTTTTGGTAGCAGCTGTCCTTTTTGGTGCTGAAGTTTGTTGGGATTGAGCTGGTACAGTTTTGTTTGGCACGTTTTTGCCTGGTACGTTTTTGTCTGGTACAATGTTTGTCTGATATGTTTTTTGTCTTGTACGTTTGTGTGTGCTACGTCTGTGGAGGGTCAGGGATGGTTTTAAGAGGCTGTCTTCTTTTAAGCTAGCAGCATACACCGTCAGATGTTGTCGTGCGTTTGCAATTTGGGATGTTCCTTTCTCGGAGCCCAAATTCAAGCTTTCATTGTTTGAGGAGCATACACCATCCGATGTTCCCTTGAGTTTGTAGTTTGGGGATGCGTTTGTTTTGGTAGCGGGTCTATTGTTTTTGGTTTGGATGCAATGGTCTATTTCTTTGGGTTGTTTGGCCAGAAAAATAGGAACCCCCATTCAATGTTGTCGTGCGTTTGCAATTTGGGATGTTCCTTTCAGTTCGCAGTTTGGGGATGCGTTGTTTGGGATTCTGGTACGGTTTTGTTGTCTGGTACAGTTTTGCTTGGCACGCTTTTGCCTGGTGCGTTTTTGTCTGGCACAGTTTTTGCCCGGTCTTCTTTTTGTCTTCTAAGTTGTGTGTGGTGTGTCTGGTAGGGTTGCGTTTCTTTTGATCGCAGGTTTTTTGGGTTGAGAGGTTGAGGTCGAAAAAGTCGCTCAGAAGGGAGAGTGATGAATCTTTTGCGCCCGGCAATGGTGTTGCTTCTTCAAAACCACTTCCATTTTTTCACCTTTTTTTCTTTCGCTGCAAGTCTGCAGTTGCTTGTCAGCCGTGGCCGGCCCAGTGTCAGCCAGCCTGAAGGCAACCAAGGGATGTGGTGAGGGTAAAAGCATTTTTACAAGATTCGGCCATCCATTCTTTTCACCGCGCGCCGAAACAAAAACCCTCTGGGGGCTGGCTTTCGTCCCCCCCTTCTCAGGTTTCTGTAAACGAATACATAAGTAGATGAATAGATAAATCAAACAACACATATGTATATATATATATATACACATATATCATATATCTACAAATCTTATGTATCACTATGTTGTTCATTTGAGGCACTCATCGTTTTTTTAAGAGTCGTTTACCAGGTGCCAGATGCAGAGTCTTCGCACGGATCTCAAAGCAGACTACAGACCAAACAATTCCGCGTTGCTTGAGCCGTTGTGGGTTTGCCCTCATCCAGAAACAGGTCCCAAGGGCAATCAGAAACAGCTTTCCTTTTGCAAACTTTGACAAATTATACGAAACTTTTTGTATCTTCCTGTCATGTCTATGTTCTTCTGGAGCCATTTGCAGCCACGTGCGCCGAGGATTGTGCCACTAGAACAGGGCCAGGCTGGAGATCCTAACCGCAACAAAGATCGAAAAAGTGACACTGCAAAGCACCGCAAAGATCAAGTCAGAGTGCAGATTGCAAGGCGACTGCCCCGGTAGCAGCATCTGGGGCCAGAGTTACTCGGCTTTGCAAATCTTTTCATTTGCCAGTCCCTTCCAGCTTTCAAGGCGATCCACAACTTGCAAGAAGTTGAAAGTTGAAAGAAGTTGAAAGAAGTTGGAAGAAGTTTAGTTTTTTTGTGCAGTGGCTGTCCCCTAAGCACAGGGCCAGGTCCGCCCAGCGTCGCCAGCACGCTTTAAGCTTTCAAACCTGGATGCTTTGAACGAGATGAAAACGTGAAGGACGTCTTGTGGAACTGAGCCACCCTGAGGTCCGTGTGTCAGAGATTATGGAGGCCGAGTGGCAACCTCAGCAAGCCCTTGCAGTTGTTTTTTCTAGTCCAAGAAATGATCCTGTTCTCTTTGAATAGATCACACAACATGAATCATGTAATGATCTCCAACAACTCTTTACAATTCTTTCCTTTTGCAGTAATAAGGTCCTGTTTATTCTGTTCAGCCCCTCTGAGTACCTCTCTAGGTCTTGTCCCTGTCAGCAGGTACCCAGCCTATCTTGATCCTCACATTTTCTTTTGTAAAAAAACTTTTGTTGAACAAACAAGCTTGCGTGTTGAGGTAACAATGCAGTGTAGTTCACCGGTGGGTGGGCGGGTCAGAGATGGACCATGTGGCCATTTTGGCTCAAGTCTGTCTTCACCTGCTTTGACTGCAGGTGGGGATAAGTTGCATGACTGCGCAGTTGCCTGAGGAAGAGGGTGACTGGAACGTCCTGGTGTGGCTGCTTCTTGGAGCGGCTGCAGCGGGGGGTTCCCTAGCCCTTGGACTCGTGGCACTGTGCGGTCTGTGCTCGAGGTCGCCCGAGGTTTCGAGGGAGGCCGAGAGCCCTAGTGGCAGGTGGCAAAGGGTCATCACCCGAGCTCTCCGATTCCTGAGGAAAAGGAGGAGGGTGGCCCTAGCCTTCAACAATTAGAAGGAGCACCAGCTCCGAACTTTGCCATCCCAACCAAGGAGGTCCGAGGCCTCCAAATCCGCCGCAAGGCCAAGGAGGGGGTTAAGGCCACTCCAGGAGGGACCGGCAATTCAACATGGATCCGAGTGAAGCCGAGCTGAATGCGATCGATAACATTCAGCAGGCGCACGACTGGGCCGGCACAGCCAACGATGTCAGAGACAAGTTGAGCGAAGCCCTTGGCAATCCTACCAAACTTCGGGACATGGTGTACATCACCAGACCGGTTTGGGACAGAGTGGTAGCCACCTTGAAGGGCCGAGGCACGCAGAATGCCGACGGCACATATCCAGAACGGGACCTGACCCCACTGGATCAAGCGAGGTTGGAAATCTTTCGCAGGGTGTGCTTCAAAAGGCTCGGTGCAGAGCCAGACACACCCGGGGCACCCGGCATGGTTGCAGCAGCCACGGCAGCCGGGCCCGCCCGCCTCACCTCTCCTCTGCACGAAAGTTGAAACTTAGTGCGGTGGTGGACCAAACCCTGGACGCCGAAGTGATCCCCCTCGATGTGAAGGAGTTGAACAAAATGTATGAGGACTACAAGGCCAAGTACGGAGACGTTCCGCGCCAGGACTCCGAACCTACTGGAGACCAAGTCTCGGCCGTGAGACAGGTCATCAGCAGCGGGTCAGTCCCATACATCGACTTCGCCGTGTACGGACCTTACGGTTTGAGGCTTCTGAGGAAGATGACCTTCAGCGCGTACGCCTTGAACTCACAAGGTGAATGGGCGAGAAGGGAAGCTCCAGGACCTCCGGACTTCAACTCTTGGTTCGAAATCTTCAGGGTGGTGAGAACCACCTTCTTGCTTCTGGAGGTTGTGTCCGCCGAGCGGTTGGATGCGTATGCAGAGCACATCCGAGGATTGGCCAACAGGTTCGGTCACCAATGCTGGGACTTGATCTACCTGGCCGACGTCCACATGCGTTCGGAGCAATTCGAGCGCATCAGGCGGAGGCTGGCTGCATCACCCGAATTTGGGTTCACCGAAGGCCATCCTTGGAATGCAGTGTTCGCAGCAGCACCTAAGGAGGACGGATTCTGGAACAAGGAGGTGATCACCCCCTCGACCCTACGCCTGGCACAGGTGAAGGAGCACAGTCTCCCAAGGCCACCGGCCGGCCAGGGGAGAAGGCCAAGCGACCAGGATCAAGGTCCTCGCAAGGCCAAGAAGCAGAAGGGCCGAGAGGTTGACGACAAGTCCAAGATGGAGGGAGGAGTGTATGTCCTCAACCGCAGGGGCAAGAAGATCTGTGCTGATTGGAACAATGGCAAGTGTGGCAAGTCCGACAAGCCACAATCGATGTGCGGTGATGGCAACAGCCACCAGTGCAATCGCTGCCTGGGTCCACACCAAGGTCGATCTTGTCCCAACAAGTGACGGGATCTCTCGGGTGGCTTTGGTTCCGCTTCTGGCCAGCCACCCAGGGAGAAATCAGAGGCACCTCACAATCGAAGCAGGTCTCCACTTAGGCGCATCCGGAAAGCAGAGCAACCCGCAAGCTCCAGCGCCCACCTGAGCCTGCACGTCCTCCAAGAAGTCAAGGAGATACCAGCCAGGAGCTCTATCCGAAGGTCAAGCCGAAGCCAGCTTCCGAAGCTGAGGGAGTGGCAAGGTTTGTTACCCCAAAGGGCTCGGTGGCTCAGCAAATCAGCGAGTCCAAGAAGCACTTCAAGGGCCAGGTCTACGGCTGCTGGAACGTCCCACCAGAGACGATTGGCTTGAGGCCCAGATGTCTGCATTTGTTTGCAGGACCATCCAGGCCAGGTGATCTGAGTGATCAGCTTAGTCGACTGGGTTGGGTCACCTGCAGCTGTGACAAATTGCAGCCCCACAAGACGGACCTCTTGGACCAGGCGGTGAGGCGAAAGATCGTTGACGATATAGCCGAACTCGAATTCGACATGGTGGTGCTGGGAACGCCGTGTGAAACTTATTCAGCATTGCGTGAAATTCCTCCAGGGCCAAGACCTCTCAGATCCGGCGACCAGATAGCTGGACTGGAGGAAGGTCTGACTCCCCAGGAACAAAAGCAGCTGAAGGAAGGAAATTCGCACACAGATTTCTCAGGCACCGTCATGCAGATATTGCATGCCACCATGGTCCCGTTTGTGATGGAGAACCCCGAGCCAGTCAAAGAGGTCACCATCTTCAAGATGACGGCGATCCTAGGAGTAGCAAGCCTGCGTGGAGTGGGCCATGCTCACTTCGACCAATGCCGATTCGGAAGTGCAGCGACCAAACCGACGAGGCTGATGTCGTATGGGGTCGACTTCAGTCACATCGCTGGGAAACGGTGCAATCACCCAGTCAAGACGTTTGTCGATGACAAGGGAAAAGAGTACCGGGCTTCGCACGAAAGGGTCGCCCAGAGGAAGGTGAAGAGCACGAGTGGGCAAACGGAATACGCGTCCAAGTCGCTAGGCAACTACCCAGCTGAGTTCTGCAAGGTGATTGCCGAAGCGATCGCCGAATGTAAGGGCGAAAGACCCGAAGGGGCCAAGAGGCTCCGAAGGGAAACCATCCCCTGATCTTCATACTCTGGTCCAGGTGATGGACCAGGTCTGAAGGAGGCAGAGGACGAGGAGGCATTGGGAGGCATGCGCAACCCAGCCAAATCAATCCTCAAGCTTCCGGAGTCCAGGGAGTTGGGCCAACTCATGAGGCAGCTGTTGGACACAGCGCTGGACAAGTTCCCAAGCCTGCTGAAGACCGCGCAAGCCATCCTACAGGGCGCAACGGATGTCGACGACTTCGACCCGACCGTGCTAGAGGCAGTACGAGGGTCAGCAGCTAAGCTGTTAGCTAGCAAGACCCCTTTGCCAAGCAAGACAGCGAAAGCGAGCTCTCCTCTGCGAGCCGACCTGATATGGGGCTGGGGCGAACTTTCCGACGACCCTGATGCACAAACGTTGGCTAGATGGGATCCAGGAAGGAGCTCCGCTTGGCTTCGATGAGGAGATTCCGCCCAACGGAGTCTTTCCTCTTGCCGTTCAATCAGGCGAGGTGGTCCCCAGTCCAGAGGAGCTGGAGAGGCTCTTCGAGGATTGGGAGAACTGGCCATCAGCCCAGGAAGAACATGAGGACCTAGTCAGGTTGATCCGTGAAGCCGAGACGAAGGGATTCTGCGAGATTGCCGAGACGGAAAGTCAGGCAGTGGCAGCTTTGGGAGGAGACAAACCAATTCTCAACAAATTGGGAGTGGTAGTCAAATACCAGGGCAACCCACCTACGAAGAAGTCTCGCATAATATGGGACTTGCGCGAGAGCCACGTCAACCGTCGATGCAATCCGAAGGAAAGGGTCATCCTTCCGAGGTTGCTAGACGTAGTGTTTGACAACAATTCCACTCTTCAAAGCGCTCCTGACTTTGCAGTTTCTTCAGCAAGAAGGGCATCATGTCTTTGTCGCAGATCTCTGGAAGCACTCCGTAGCAGCAGCGGACATGGAATCGCAACGCTCCATCATCATATACAATGTTCTAGTCTTTGGATCCAAAAGCAGCCCGACGATTTGGGGACGTTTTGCGGCCTTGTTAGGGAGGTTGCTGTCTTGCATCCTTCCCGAAACACCGGTGCAAATATATGTCGATGATCCCATAGTCGTGCTGCCGCAAGGCCAGGACAGGAACATCAAGCTCTTCACCTTGTTCTTGCTGGTCACCAGGCTGTTCGGATACCCACTGAAGCTCAGCAAGGCTTCATCAGGAACGACAGTCAAGTGGATCGGCGCAGAACTGCACGCAAGCCAAGATGACCAAGGCCCATACGTGCTGGTTCGAATTCCCAAGGACAAGATAGACAAGCTCCTTTCGGAGGTCGACAAGTTCTTGGGCTCGAAGGTGATCGGCAAGAGGCAACTCCGATCCTTTGCGGGAGGAATGGCCTTCGTAGCTGGCCTTGTCCCCATTCTGCGACCGTTTCTGGCTCCGCTCTGGGCAGCCTTAGCGAGTGAGTCGGCGGATGACCGCGCTACTGGTCGCAAGTCCCTGGGACTTGAGGCCAGAAGTGTGGGAAAGCTGATCCACACGCAGAGGCTCGCCCCGTGTCTGAATTGGATTCGTTCGTTACTGCTAAACGAGCACGGTGCGCTGGTGAGGCGGTTCGACGCAGCGGTCAAGGACGAGGGCTACGAGATCGTCACGGACGCGTGCCCCTGGGGCATTGGTGGCATCCTCTACAAGAACAACATACCAATCAGATGGTTCGCCAGCCACCTGACAGCTGAGGTCCTTCACAAGTTTGGAGCGTCTGCTGGGGACTCAGGCTTCAACACGGCCTGGGAAGCCTTGGCGCTCCTGGTAGCACTCCGATTGTGGCTGCCGCAATGTCCAAGGACTATCGCCATGAGGGTGAAGTCCGACAACGTTGGCGCCCTACGGATGTTGCTGAAGTTGACCTCGCAGTCAAGCGCGCTTGCAATCATCGCCAGGGAGGTGGCGCTCGATATGGCGGCCTACAACCGACAGATCAACGAGCTGGTCCACATCCCCGGCATTACAAATGTGTCGGCTGATGCGTTGAGCCGCCAATGGGCTCCGCAGAAGCCAGAGTTTCCAAACCTTGGCGCTGCGACACAAGATCCAGTGCCGGACCTCGGCCCCAGATTTTGGAAAGTGGCCTGAGAAAAAGCCGACGCAAGGGTAGGGAGCAGGTGTCCCAGAACCAGCACCCGGGTCCAGCGGAAGCTCAAACTACCACTCCCGCAGCTAGCCATGGTCAAGCTTAGGAGAGTAGTAGGAGGGCCGAACAGGAGCCTAGGCGTAAGGGTCAATGAACCCAAGCCAAAGGCGACCAAGAAGGTCTCTCCGAGGGTTTTGCAATGGGGCCCATGGCAACTGAGTCGCAGCAGGATAGTGCATTGGAAGTGCATCAATCCGAGCCATATACCGGTCCAAGGCCCTATACGCAAGAGGCTCACTAGGCAAGGCAATGCAGTTGGCCAGCACAGAGGGAGCGCAGTGTGCAGCCGATTTGCTAGCCGAAGCCGAAGCGGAATCGTCCAAGGCCTCCACGCGCTCGTTGCAAAACACATGGGCAAGGCTAGCCTCACAAGCAGGATTTGCCGACCCTTTTCAGCTTACCCCAAACCTAGTGTACACGGTGGTAGGGGTGCTGAAGGCAGCAGACTACAGGTCAGCAGCCAACTACCTAGAGGCAGCTAAGCGAGTTCATGTGGAGAGAGGTTTTCCTCTCAACGACCAGTTGAGGCAAGCGTGCAGGCGTGCCATCAGGAGCGCTAAGCGCAACCTTGGCCCAGCCAAGCAGGCTGAGCCAATTTTGTTACAAGCGATGGCTGCTTTCACGGTGTGCGTAGAACACCTGGCCGGTAGCCCAAAGGCAGCAGGTCGTTCGTGTTTGATCGCATCTTGGTGGTTGCTGAGAGAAATCGAGGCGAGCCACGCTAGGGTCTCCCACGTAACCATAGATCAGGACAGCAAAGCAGCAATTTTAAAGTTGCCGAACTCCAAAACTGATCTAATGGCGTTGGGAACCTCACGCACTCACACTTGCAGTTGCCGAGCAACTGGCTGGCAGCTCTGTCCCTATCACCAGATGGTGGAGCAAGTTCAGCTTGCCAAGGCAACACCGGGTAACTCAGGTCAATGGTTGTTTCCAACCTCTCAAGGAGGGCAACCATCAAAGGCAGGCTGGGCAGCCGTACTAACCGAGATTGCGAGCTTCCACAGCTTAGCAACTTCCTGGGACAATGGCGCGCCAAAGTTCACCGGGCATACTTTAAGATGCTCCGGTGCGTGCCATCTTGCAAAGGCCAATGTGGACTTCTGGCGCATCCAAATCTTTGGGCGCTGGACATCGTCCGCATTTCTCAGGTATGTACGGACAGCCCCGCTAGCCAACCTGAACCACCTGGCGACCAAAAGTGCCTTGGCAACTTCAATTGAAGCAGCCAGAGTTGAACTCAAGGCACTTGTGAATAGCTCCCGCCAGCCAATAGTCGAGGATCCAGTCGATCTCGTGCCCATTTCAGATGAAATGGTTGAGGAATCAGAGGCGCTTGCTCCACAAGAGCCACTTGAAAGAGCTCGAACAGAGTACGTCAAGAATACCGATGGAGGCAAAGTCCATGAGGTCCTCACCAAGAGCGACGACTTTCATCCAAGATCTTGGCGATCTAGATGCGGGTGGTACTTCGGTCGGGGATTTACGAACTACACCATCCATTGGGAAGTTCCAACAGGGGCGCGTTGCCGAGTCTGCTTTCCAGGCCAGCCTCGAGTAGAATCATCCTCCTCAGATTCTAGTTCATCCGACTCCTAGCGCTCCGCAGGTGGGTACAATTGGCCAGAAGTCAACTGAGAAGACATTGCTGTGGACATTGGTCAAAGGGATCTGGGAGATCAACTTTGAGATCAACCGGAAACCTAGACCAGTTCCAGCATGTCCACTGCGACTTGGAGGCCAATTGTGTAAAACCAGCTGCTGCAGTGCGAGGGTGGGAGGGTGGATGAAGAACGCACACAAAGCATTGTTACTTGTACAGATTCCATTGCAACGCTCTTTGTCCAGTTTCATATCTCGCTTTGTTGAGGGTTGCTGCCTTTGTGGTGTCGGGGCTTGTATCCAGAACTTGCCTTCGTCGGATCGTACTTTACATGGCTTCTTTGCATGTGGCGCTGGTGTTTGGGGTGGCTACGTAAACTCTTGGAGTATCCAAAGCTGAGATATCTTGAATTTCTGGCCGTACCAAGGCGGCAAACTTCGCTTCCGAAGCCAATTGGACCTGTCACCAGTGCTCTATTTTGAGATTTGAAAACAGCAACTCGGACGTCCTACGGGCTTAGTTGAGGCCAAGGGCCAATCTTCCAAGCCAAGCGCCCGTAAGAAACATATGAATGAAAATCAGCTGAAAATGATCACTTAATCATCACCTCAAAATATTTTATCGACTAATAATCACTTAATTATCACTTAATTATCACTAAATTATCACTGAACAATCACTTAATGATCACTTAACTCACTCAATGATCACTCAATAATCATCTCAAAGCGAATCGTGGCACAGTTTCGGAGTATTGTCAGATTGTATGACGAAAGCCATGTAGCTTATTCACCCCCAGAAGCCATGTCCGCGAAGTGCATAATGTGTGCCATGTACATGGGTCTTTGACCGGACGTCGAGCTGGGTGGAAAAGAATCGGTGCGTTGCAGTGCTCTTCCATGCGGCAAGCATCCTTTTGAATCATCGATGAATCGACTTGAATCACAGTTGTGCATTTGAAGCAGAGAAGCTTTCAAGTCATGTAACTGATTGTGACTTGGATCAGATCTTGCAGAATTGAACAGATAGCCATGGCTGTTTGGGCTTGTAGATGTGCTTTATTTGGTTGTGCGAATGACTCCAAGATGCATGCCACGACCACTAGAATTCTTGGTTGTGCCATTCTCATTCTCAAATTTCAAAGACTCTGACGTACTCAATGGCCTGCCATGGGATCCGAACTGCGCTTTGCTACTGATGAGGGCGCAGTCTTGGTGCAGCCCCTCCGCCAGGATGCAGAGAAAGCAGAAGAAACATGTAAAGAGAAGGATAAAAGTAATGAAGCAGACAAATGAGTATATAAATGTAGTGTGAAGAATGTGAAGAATGTGGAGAGGATTAGAATAACTAAGTTCAAAACACGTACAGTAAGACACTTTTAACAGAGGAACTGCTCGTGCTGCTAGGGACATGTTTGACTGTGAGACTTTCCGCCAGGATTCTCAACAAAGTCGCGTGCATTGCACTGTTTCAGGACTGAACCCCCAGAGAAATGAAGGATGACAGTGGCAATTGACGTCTCTGCTGTTTTTTGCCAGTTTGAGAAGGTTGAGCAAGGTATGGGGATTGCCTAGAAGACGGGACCCCCCAAACTGGTTCTTTACTACTGATTCATATTGCATGATTTGAGGACTCCCCTAGTTTAAGAAAGTTTTTTATGTCAAAATTGTATGTAAAATAGGGGAGTATGTACTTTAAAACTATTCAAGCAGTAGTATGTAAACTATTGTGTAACAGTATGTATTTTTAAAATTTCAAATTGTATATAAGAATTGTAAACTGCTTCTGTGACGTCCTTTTTTCTCTCCAGGAAAAGCCTTCGATTTGCGGCGGCTGTGCGCCTCACCGGGGAGCTCTGCCGGACTCGTGTCCCTGGAGGCGCTGGAGGCTGTGCAACGCGAGGCGGACTTTGCTGAGCGCGCAGGCGACCCGTCGCAATGCTGAAAGAAAACGAAGAAAAAACGATTTGAAAACGATTTGATAAAAAACTTTGAGAAAAGAACATATAAAGAAAATATAGAGAAAATTGAAGGATTCCATTAGAAATAGTTTTGAGTAAAATTTGAGTAAACATAGAATTTAGTTGTCTTCAAGATTCAGCACAGATCTGAAGAGAATGAAGGTTTCAGTACTGCCAAAGTCGGAGCTTCACGAACGGTTGCGCATGGCAGCAAGTGTGAGCAGGTCGACATCCAAACATAGTACGTTGTCATGGCGTCCTCGTGCAGAATGAGGGAACTGCTCTCAGTGAGTCTTCAAAGAACTTAGTTTCTGCGAAACTCTGAAGGCTTATGATACTTAAGACTCAAGCACTTACCTAAGAGAGTTTAACAACTCAGCTAAGTTAAGCTAAGTCGAAAGAGAGCTAAGCCTTAACCAAGTTTCTGAGTGAGTTCTGAAGGTCCTTGAGCACCCATTGGCATGACCTAGTGAGGAGCCGTGCATTCGAAGCTTTTGCTCTGTGAGCCTTGCGTCGTCGACTTGGCAACATACACTTCTGGTGCCTTGGAATCAAGAGGAGTCGAAAGGTTTCCTTTTTTTCGTCGTTGTTTCACATTGTTTTTAACTCCTGTCCTCTGTAAACCACTGCTGAACAATAGACAGAATGAGCGATGACAATTGAGGGACCTAGAAACAAAAGCGAGTGTCAGCTAAGCAGTTCGTTGCAGTTTCTTTAAAGCGAGTAGAAAGGTATGGAGAAAGGTAGGAGGAAAGGTGACCTCTTCGGTCCAAGGCCCCTCTTTGCGCGCGCGTGAAGTTGCCGATCTGGGCCAAGAGCTTGCTTTTGGACTTGGACATCTTCACAACCTGGGGATCTTGTGACGACTGAAGAATGATCTGATCTTTGAGTGTTGAAATGTGTTGAAATCTCCAATGACTTCAATATGGCTTTGACCCTCAAAAGAAAACTCTTGCAATTTCAATTGTTGCTTAGGCTCATGAGCAAAACCTGACTGTGTCACAACGTCAATTCGTCAACCATTCCTTCTCACAATGGTTGAAGGTACGGCGGATTCGCTGCAACTGGCATTCTCCGAGGCGCCTTGATGATTTGACTGTGACAAATTTAAAATTTTTTATGATTATCATTTATAGTAAATCTAACATTGTATGATAAATAATATGACTTCATAATCTTATTTCGTAGACACATTTCACAAATGTAAGTTTTTGGTTTGATAGGTTCAACTTGTTTTTTGTTTGGTTCAATTTCAGACAGGTTCCCTCCCCATGGTGTCACCTTGAGACTAGTCTTGTGGCTTCTCATGGAGACTCACTTTCTGGGGCGCTCCTCGCTCCCTCTTTTGCAGATTTTTCTTTGTGTAACGTTTTCGTTTTAATTACGCCATCAGGCCTTGCTGGGCTCTCACAGTTTTTGCAATTCTATCCAATCAAAGAGTTGTCTTCCTTGAACATTTGAAAGAACTGTATCTTACTTTCTCTGCTGAACATCAGAGCTTTCAAACTGTGAATAGGACTGCGGTGTGAGCCACGGTTGTACAAATGCCTTTGGCTCAAGATACACTCGTTGCACTGTACGCAGAAAATGGTCGTCGCTGTCGCTTCGCTGTGAGTGTCCACACGAATTCCACCTGGCGGTTATATCCCAGCATTCGGGGTACTACTTCGTAGTCACCTTTCGAATAACAGGTTATCAGCCGTAAGTAGCTCACGTCAATTGCCATGGCAGAGTCAGGAGGAGATCTATCTGGAATATCACTGCAGAGCGATAGAGTCGTCGCCGTGGCGGCGACAGGATCTATGGAAGTTGCGTCAGCAAGCAACGAAAGCCCTGGAGATGGAACCGTACTTACAAGTCAGACCACCGGATGGGAGATACCAAGCGAAATGCCGAGTGTCCCGTCAGGAGCGGCTTCGGTAAGAATGCGTACCCCCACTCGGAGATCAGCAAATGTGGGTTCCCCACCATCAAGGGCAACCACGCCTGGGAGAAGAGTGAGGCGTGATCATGAGAAGACTCGCGGAGATTCACATCTTCGTGGTGTCGGACAGAGAACAACCGCCATTGAGGACCAAGAGCGTATGCTCGCCATTCAAGATGTGGATGAATCATTGAGGAAAGCACTGATTGCCAACCAAGAGATGGAAACAAAGATCTGCAACCTTGAAATCCAATCTATGGAGATCGAACGAAGCCATATGAGAGAGATCGCTCATCATCACGCAGAATTTGCCAGCTACAAGAGTGAAGTGGAAACTGGAGTCCGAATGTATGATGAAGAACGAAACGCTGAAAGAGACTACATGCTTAGTCTACTTCAACACTACCGAGAACAAGATGAAGGAGCAGCTCAAGCCTACCAACAAATGGAACGCAAACGGGATGATCAAGCATCGCTTGCGAAACACATCTACAATAGAGGTCAAGAGATGCTGGTGGAAGAATCAAAACAGAAAGCGGAGATGGCACAACGTGAGGAGGCAGCCGTCAGTTACGCGTTGAAGGTTCAACATGAACTGGCAGTGGCTAATGAGAGAATCACCAACATGGAACAACTACATTACGAAGAAGTACGACTTCAGACCGTGAACGCGACATCTGAACTCTACGCAATGATTCGTGATCGTGAGAACTATGCTGTGACTCTCAATTCGGAGGTATTGGATCATCAAAGGCTCTTGTCACTTCGTGACCATGAGCACAATGATAAAATGCAGTCGGTCCTAAGGCAAGGTCATGAAGAAATCAACTTGCTTAGGCTTCGCCTGATGCAAGAGGAGAACTCCGTGACTAGCGCTCAGAACGTTGAGGAACGACTCGCAATGAACATCAAGTCCCTCGAGTTCAGGAATAAGCTCCTCGAAGACGGTGAACAACGCAGGGAAGATGAACTATCAGTGTTGCGTCGAGGTGCCAGTCTTCGTCCCATCGGGAACGTTGACGATGTAAAACACTATGAGGGAATCATTGCATCCAAGAACGGTGCCATGCAGGAAATGAGTGAACAGATCACTGAACTTAGGAAACAACTCAGGGAAGAATCCACTAAACGGCATGGGAGTAATAGTGATGAGGAAAGACGTCTCAAGTTGATCATTGAAGGGATGAAGAACTCGTCTGCCTCTAAGACTGTTGTCATGACTGAGATGCAAGATGAGATTGCCGAGTTGAGACGAAGAGAGGCCAATAGAGTAAACGGCAATACTGATGCTGCGGCTCATCTCCGGGCCATTATAGCCCGTCAAAACAACACCCTATCGTATGAGGAGAATGAATGTCATATCCTGAAACAACAGATCATTGATAATCAGAAACGATCGGAACTCGGGACTTCGTCCACGACTTCCGAGTCGGAGGTTGCGTTACTTCGATCTGAATTGAAACAGGAATCGTTGACCGCGAAGCGGTTAGACGAGGACGTTTTCCAATTGAAGCTGAAGTTATCAACATCAAGTGCCAGAGCTGAGATTGCCCACTTGGAGTTGGAGCTCGATGAGGCAAAGGGTGAGTACAAGACGGAAGCCGAATATCTTCGCCAATGTGATATTTCATATGAAGATGAATGTTCGGCATGTGAATGGTACATGGAGGAACTGCTTCAAGCAGAACAACGAGAAAGAGATAACGAACAGAATTCAGCCAATCCTCCTGCTCCACCTCGACCCGGAGATGGAAGGCCCGATGGAACTCCGAGAAATGTCCCGGAAGGTCGCGGACGTGAACAGGAAAGGAGATCTTCCGAAGGTGACAGTGGACCCGTCCTTACAACTCGTGTCAAAGACATCAAGGAGGCTGACAAGATCCCTGTGCCGTCGTGGCCTACATTACCTGAGTTGCAGACATGGAAGGCCAATGTCCTACAATCAGTGATTTCTGCGGCCGGTGGTCGTGATATCGATGCATGGAGGTCTTGGCTCGGGGTAGCCCTAAAACCCAATGCCTCGATGAAGGATGTCAAAGTGTCAGGAGACGGACAGCTCAGTTCGATTGATCTCAAATTGGGATATGCTCTCGGCAAGTGTATCGACTCATCCGGTGCATCAGCGATGAGCCTGAGGTATCAGTATCGGGAATTGACCCAAGAAAGAATTGGAGATCATGACATCGTTCGAGGCAGAGAACTCATGGTGATGATCCTGAAACACTTTGCTTCATCCGGACATGATGAGACAATGTACACCGTCAACAACCTGCATGACATGGCGTATCCTGGTGATAAAGATTTGGCAGGATTCTGGTCTATGTGGAGAGAGATCATTGCGAACATTCGTCCTGAGGATAGACAATCAGACTCGACATTGAGAGATTGGTTGTATGAAAAGATTAAGAAGTCATCAGAGATGGAACTCGGAATTCGCATGTTCGACATGTGCCCTACGACTCCCCTGAACGTACCTATGGTTTCCTGACCAATCTGATCAAGACGACACTAGACAGGATGCAGAGAGAGGCAAACAATAAGGCCAAGAAGAAATGGGTCAGTGACCTTACCACGAGGGGTACCAGGACTGCCGCACCAGCGGCTGAGGACAAGACTAAGGACCCAGGTAAGGCTCCTGACTCGCCACCAAAGAATCCTCCAAAGAAGACAGCTCCGAAGAATGATCCTCCGGGACCAAAGAAAGATGCCACCGCTACTCCCGTGATGCCTGGAGGGCCCCAGAAGGAACATTCCAAAGGTGGTGCCGAAGGAGGGAAGAAAGGGAAGAATGACCCGAAGAAGACCCCTCGTGGCAACACCCCGGGTCCAAGCAAGAAGGATCGTCCTTGTCGCTTTCACTTCCAGCAAGGGAATTGCAAACACGGATCTGGATGTAACTTCAGCCATTCGCAGAAAGTGTATGATGAATGGAAGAAGAACAACAAATCCAATAGGACATCAAGATCTACCTCCCGTGGTGGATCCCAGGGATCTCGAGGTTCTGGTCGTGCTCGAGGCAGCGGAATCGACCCAAAGGAGAAAGGGATTGTTGGGCCTGGCTCAAGGGAGATTGCAAGAAAGGCAATGGCTGTGACTTCAGACATAACCCTTCGTCAAAAGGGACAAAGAAAGATGACCGAAGAAAGCCGGCCGCTCCCGTCACCGTTGACCCATGGCCTGATGATGAAAACACTCAAGTCCGGCCAAGACAACGAAGGAATGGGAGGAAGAAGAGTAAGATCAACTTCGCAAAGGATGTAGAGGTTCATGATCTTCATGATCCTGACATGCCAGCTGGTGATTGCTCTTATCAAAGTCGTCGAAGAGGACCCATTCGATCTGTGAACATCAAGCAATGGATCCACGATGAGCAGAACAGAGCTCAACGAAGCTTGGACGCAACACGCGCCAAGGCCATTGGAATCCTACTTGACATGCATGATTACAAGGACATTGAGATCGTATTGTTGGTCATCGGCCCCAAGTGTGATCTGGAAATCAAGTTCAACCCCAAGTTCATGGACGATGAGAACGATGGGGAAAAGATGTTCCATGAGAGGCCTGT
>VSDK01025179.1:83194-93323 GCA_009767595.1 Symbiodinium kawagutii
CGGAAGAGGAAGGAACTACTTAGGGATGTCAAGAAGGTGGAGCCAGGCTCATCCTCCGACAAGAAGAAGGTAAAGAAATCATCGAAGAAGGAGAAGAAGGATAGTTTTGTCAAGAGGGTGAGGGGTAAACCTGGTTCGAAGGAAGAGATCGAGGCTATAGGACTCGTCGGCGATGCGCTCGTCAGGGAGATGCTAGGCTCTGATGATGATGAACCTGAGGGTGGAGACGACAGGAGGGACCTGGCGCCCGTTACGACTTCGTCGTTAACAGGTAAAGGGTCGACACCATCAATCACTATGGTTGAAGGCCTAACAACGTCTGATATGACCAGTAGCTCTGATGGTGATGGAGGATCAGATTGTAACACCCACTTCGTGGGGGGTAACGATCTCCTATCCCCTAAGTCTACGGTATCCGTCATATCTACTCAGTGCCCTGACGATGACGAATTCCTGATTGAATGGAATGAATGGTCAGAAATCGAGAATGGTTTTGGTCCCAAGGCGAAATGGTCTGATGGTGAAATGTATGACATCATCAATGGTACCACCGTTGCGGTTGCATGCGAGATGAATGGTGAAAACTATAATCTCATGTGCATCAAACAGAAGAATGATGAATTGCGTTCCTTTCCTCTGATGCCCTGTGTGTCGCACCACATCGAACATCGAGAAAAGTCGGTTCACTCCACGCCGCTGCGCTTCAATGCTGCCGTTTCTCGGCCTGTGGGGAGGAAGGAGATGTTGGGTGACCCAGAAGCATTTGCATCAATGCAGAAGGAGTGGAAAGGTCAACGTGATGCGGGGGTATATGATTTCACCAAGATACGAGAGTATGATGATGTTGTACGTGAAGCCAAGAAGAGAGGAATCGAAGTACATATGGCAAGGGTTCACGGCATTTGCGTCGAAAAGAACCATCAATTGCCCAAAGGTGACCCAAGACGAAAGTATAAAGGTAGAGGAGTATTATTGGGTAACCAGGTCAAGAACCAGAATTGGGAAGCTGCGTTTTTCCAGGATTTGGGTATCTCGCCGGCTTCGTTTGAGGCATCACGATGGGTTGATTTCTATGGTTGTTTACCAAAGAATGATATCAAGGTCGCGGATGCGATCCAGGCATACATTCAGGCTGTTCTTACCGGCCCAGAATGCTGGGTTGAACTCCCTGATGATGCTTGGCCTAGTGATGTACCCATCAAACAATTTCGAAGACCTGTGGTAAGGTTGGTGAAGGCTCTATATGGTCATCCGGACGCGGGTACCATGTGGGAACAACACTGTGATTCCAATGTCAAAGTGTTGGGATTCATTCCGGTTGGTGAGGAATGGCCTTCAATGTATTTTCATCCCAAGTTGAAGCTGTTATTGGCCATTTACGTGGATGATCTCAAGATGTCGGGCCCCAAAGAAAACATCGCTGAAGGTTGGAGGTTGTTACGTTCACGTCTCAACATCGAACCAGAAACTGAACCAGGACTGTATTTAGGTTGTGTGTTGACCAAAGGTAACGCCAAACTTTATGATGGTTCTGTTGTGTCCACGATGACCTATGACATGGGTGGTCTTTTGAGATCATCAGTTGACAAGTATTTGGAAATCGTAGGAAAGGACACGAAATTAAAACATGTTGCAACACCAAGTTTACCCGAGGATACCAAATGGCATAAGTCCAGAGCTCCCGCTGAAGGCGACAAGTCTCGTAAGGCAACGTGCACATGGTGTTCTCACTCTTTTGACCCAAAGCAGACACATTTTAATCAGGCTGAAAAGGTCGATGATGTCTCTGCAGAGGTGCGTGGTGCTTTGGCGCCACATGCCGCTAGCGTCCTCATGAAGCTGTTGTATGCGGCGAGGATCGCACGGTTTGACTTGTTGAGGTCCATCAATAGCTTGGCGCGTAATGTCACCAAGTGGACCAAAGATGATGATGTTCGTTTACACCATTTGATGTGTTATGTCAACTCCACTCTAGATTTGAAGATGATTGGATGGGTAGGGGATGACATCTCACAGTTGGATCTTTCACTGCATGCGGATGCTGATTTTGCAGGGTGTGCTCAATCACTCAGGTCAACTTCAGGATCCCACATGCATGTCCAGGGTAAGCATACACGCTTCCCCTTGGCAGGAGGTAGCAAGCGTCAAGGATGTGTGAGTCATTCCACGCCTGAGGCTGAAATAGTTGCTGCCGATCTCACGCTTAGGACGATGGGCCTTCCGGCTATTAGCATTTGGAATACCCTAACCAAGCGTTTTCCCAGGTTACTGTTCCACGATGACAATCAAGGGATGATTAGTGTTGTTCGCTCTGGTCGTAATCCCACCATGCGTCACTTGGAACGTACCCACGGAGTTTCCATCTGTTCCCTACATGAACATTTTCAGAAGAAGCACTTCGTGCTCATGTATGAAATCACGTCCAAGATGGCTGCCGACATTCACACCAAAGGATTCAAGAACCCTTTAGCATGGCAACGAGCATGTCGACTCATCAATTTGCTGAGCGTGAAAGATCTAGCAACGAAGGATCTTGCTGACCTTGTAGCTCCAAGTACTGATGTCGATGCAACACAGCGACAACAATTTCAATCGTCTACCCAACATGTGCCCAATTTCCCCTACACTGAGACTCCCATCCTTCCCCTTGAGGTTTATCGGAAGGGTTTCACGAGTAAGGAAGGATTACAGCACATTGCTGGTTCTGATCCCATCTTTGTTGTCAAGCATCCCGTGTTGTTTCGACGCCTACCGCCGGGAACAGGGTTGACCTCTGATTGCCTACGCAGCACTTGGGTCTTGAACAATGGTTGTTGGTCCCAACTGGAAGATCGTGTACATCCGGTTCAACAAGGTGATCGTCTTCCTTATTGGGTAGAACGCGCTTGTTTCCAATTTCACTCTCCAATTTCTCCTTCAAGCAGTAGATCAACACCTGCGGTTGGGCAATCGGGGGTCGTGCCTGGTGACGCTTCGCGCCCTCCAGGGAATACCCCTGATCGGTGCTCCGTGCCTTCGGCGCCGAGTATCGGTGTCCGGGTAACGCCTTCGGCTTCTCGGGTACTCCCACAATTATTGTTCTCCACGGAAACGTTGTTTGGTCCCGAACCCCTTCAATCCGTTCGATCATGTGATCCCCCTCGCATTCGAGTGATCAACACGCTGATGCGCCTTGTTCATGGGGGGAGCGGCCTGGGGGGTCCACCGTGCGGCCTGGGGGGTCCACCGTTTTCGTTGTCGTCATCTCAGGCCGTTGCGATGGCATCACCAGTTGTTTTCGATCAGATTGAACCGATCATCGCCGCTGGGAAGTGCTCTAAACACAAACAAAATGATGACGCTGATCTATGGAAGTGGGAAAGAAGCCATGACGGAAAAGATCTATTGATTCGGATACACAACCAACCACGAAGGAGACGTTTCGTACCAACCGAAGTTGATGATTGCCCCTGCGATCATGACTATCTTGTCGATCAACGGGTTACGGAAACCATCATGTCGGATGGCCAAAGAAGGAATTGGTTGGATGAATGGCGCTTTGCTGGAAACAATACTGAAATCACGAATGAACGAAATGAATACTGGACAGGTAGGACCATCTTTCGTGTGTTCAAAGATGAGAAGGGACGATGGAAGGATACCAAATCTCATGTTGATGATGGATCGAAACCTATGATGGATGGACCGATGGTTGCGATCTGTCGTAGGACGAAGGGCATGTCAATCATACCCCTGTCAAAATTGTTTGTACCTTATCGGAGTCAAATTGAAATCATCGGTGATGTGCAATCCTCTCAGATTCACCTTCACTTGAAACGATCGAACGGACAATGTTTGGAGTTTTCCTTCGATCGATCAATTACGGATAAATCCCTGACTTCATTTCCCAATGAGTCTGTCCGGATTACCCTGCACGAGCTACCTGATGATGTTCCGTGTATGTTGCTCATGTGTGCCGAGTCATCAAGTCTGTTTACCTTGACTGTTCCCAAGATGAAGCATGTCATCATGCATCTTGAAACCATTACTGAAGACGATGATTTACTGTCGGAGTATGGGAAGCAGAAGTGGAGGCGTTGCATCAGAAGCAACAAAGATTGCACTTTCTTTGCAGGACCGTGTACTGGCGGCTCGCCTTGGAACAGGCTAAACATGCAGCTAAGTGAGGCGACGGCGCATGCAATCCGGATGAAGGCCACTCAATACTGGAGGCTCTGGGAGGAGTTTTCCAAGTGCCTACTCTACTCGATCAACATTGACGCGATGGCATTGCTGGAACTTCCTAATGGTTGTGATTATTGGAAAGACAAGAGAATGTTGAGCCTCGTCATGGGTACTGACGTGAATGATCATCGATTTGATGGATGCATGTATGGGTTGAAGACTTCTTATTGCAAACATCAGATGAGACTCAAGAAACCATGGAGAATCGTATCATGGGGGGTTTCATTTCCGTCACTACATGATCAATGTGATGGTCAGCATGAACATGGTAAGTGCGAAGGCAGGGAAACTAAGTTGACACAGGAGTACACTGAGAGAATCATCAAGATTATCATGAATCGTGTCAATCGTGAAGCTGTGAAACGCATGGGGGGGGCAGGGCGGCCCCAAAATCCATACCACATGAGTGATGAGCAAAAGGAATACCATTCATTCTTTTCTGAAAGTCCAAGAAGTCCGAAATCTGCATTAGTCCGTGGAAGATTACTCAGACGTCCGGACCCTTTGGGCTTAAGGAACGGGATCGGTCCGGTAGCCTGCGCTGTGTCTTCTTGGTCTCGTGAAGCCGAAAGGTTTGTTACTCTTCGAGTATACAGCCGAGTAGGTGGATCGAGTAGGGACGGGTGGGCGTTGCGTGACAGTACAACACTTCGTGTTGATCTGGAGCGTTCGCTCATAGCAATGGTGACCATGACGGAGCCGATCGATGGTAACTATGACGTGAATGTCATGACCGAAGTCACGAAGAGCATGAACGTTTTGAAGCAGGCGGTCGATGTCGGCCTTGGCGCAGCTCTTCCTCCACCACATTGTGGCGGACATGAAAAGGACCAGTATGATCGTAGAGCTGGGTTTAATGACGCAGATGGCTGGTACAACGTGGCGCATATCAATCCCATCTTGGTGGCCTGCGCTATGTTTTCGAGTCTTCGAACTGACCAGAATGATTCGTCACCAGTTCTCTACATCCTACCGTTCTTGTTTCGTCATGCGACGGAGAAGGATCGCAAGATGAAGGGAAGTGACTTCGTCACGAAGGTGTCTCAGTTCTCAAAGGTTTGGGTCAGTCGAGCAACCAATGGAGTCAATGCAGGACCTGCTGGACTTCTGGCGTCACGTGACGTCACCCTCGGAATGCCTGACTTTGCAGAGACACTTAAGTCACAATTTACACCGACCCCATTTAGCGAAAAGGAGAACCTCGGCACCATCATCGCGAATGTCGAGGCAGCATGGGCCAAGGGTCACAGGATCAATTTCTCAGGTCCAAAGGAGGATTCGATGCTCGCCAAGACCCGGTGTGACCGATTTCGTCGGCTCATGAGAGAGTTCTTGAGCAAGCGCTGTGAATCCTTGTCGGACAAGGACGGCGTTTGGGATCGCAACACTGTGTTCTACGTAGAACAAGTCATGCAGTACGGTCAGATCTTTTCAAAATGGCTTGGATACGCGCTTCGAGAGCACAATATGAGGTTCAAGGAAGAACAACTCATCTTCCAAAACATCATCAAGCTCCATATTGAGGGCGATCACAACTCGCCACTTTGGAAGGCGGCTGCGGTCAATTGCGTTGCGGCATTGCTGGGCTGCACTTGGTACATCGGTGAGTTCTATCGACAATCAGGTTTGTTTCCATTCGAGCAACTTGATCCAGTCATGAAACATGTCAGGACCTTGATCAGCCCATGGACGACCAACATGCTCAAGGAATGGGACCTCATCGAGGATGTCTTCAAGAATGGAGGGTACAACGTTTTACGTGCCGAAGAAGGGGATCCGATCGCGTTGATGGAGAAGAAGAGTGCCATTAGTGCCCTCACCCTCATTCTCACCACGTGCAACGAATCTTCTGGAGGTGGCATCATCACACACACCATCGAGGATTGGGAGAAACCCCTCGTCTACAATGATGGGCGGTTGCCTCTCATTGACCAGAACGTGATGCCTCCTTGGTCCGTTGATGGGTTTCCGAACGTCACGAAGGCTGCTCCCAAAGCAAGACCAAGTACCAGGTGGGCTCCTGCCTATGACCCTTGGAATGATCCAGACCCACAACCAGATCCTCAGCAACAACAACATCAGGATCAAGCAGGAAGTGGTCCCTCCTCGACGTCTTCGAAGCCTAGTGGATCCACGAAATGTCCGTCTCCTGCGAGCCGAGACACCGGACATGGTAAACATGGCGCCGAGGCTGGGGGGCAAAAGCAACGTCCACTCAGAAAATGGATTCTTCCTGGACCACCTGAGGGAACTGTATCATTCACCATAAAAGGGGATGACTACTTCAACGGTATCACGTCGTATTGCACCATTCTGGTTCCCGGAGATGATGTGAACGGCTCTACCACGATTCCCACAATCATTGTTGGACCTGTTGCGGGGAATTCCTTAGCTATGCCGTGGGAGCAATTCGTTAGGAGGTTGACCACCTACCTGGGATTGACCCTAATGGATGGTATGGCTAAAGTGTTGGAACGTGGATCATCCCACACCTGGAGCAATGAAAAATGGCTTCGACTCTACCGCTACATCTTGAAGAAAGCCGGACTCTCCAACACGAGCCACTACATGAATGCTGTGGCCATGGACCTGATGATCAAGGGCCCCGACGGGTTCGACGACCCAGAGATGAAACAGGCGATCAAGATGTGCAGAACAAAGATGACCAATGCTGTAGGCATGCACATCCCAGAGAACCCCGACGATCATGGTGATGACGTACTCGCTGGCAATGTCAGGAACCAGTCAACCATCGTCATCACAGACTTGTACACACGAACGAAGGTGGGAAGAGGCTCGGTCTACTTGGCGGCTGGCATGACTTCGTCATTCCATTACCCCAAGTTGCAGGTCTTTCAGCTGGCGCACTATGATCGAAGTGCTTCGGACCCAGTCCAAAGGTATGTTGCCATGTTCAATGAGGCGATCACTGCGATCAAGCAGGCTGCTGATGACCCCGGCCTCACCGTCCACATTTGGATATCGTTCGGAGGACTGATCAATGATCGCGGAGGTGATCGATCGGATTCGTCGTGTATCAACACAGGAATCAAGGCATCCAATGCGGAGAAGGCGATTCGATGCAAGATCATGGAGGTCGACTACATCACGGCTCTTCCGGTCTTCGTGATGCTGAACCCACATCCGAGGTACAATGGTTTGTTCAATTCCCATACGGAGAATATGGCGAAGACCTTGTACGACGTTCTCTCAAGAACTGGCATCGTTTGCACGATCGGAGCCAGCACATGGAGAGCTCTGTGGGTTTGCGGAGGTGATCACTTCGCTGCGCAGCATTATGGGGCATCACGTCCCATCGTCTTCGCTCTGATCGAGAAGTTCCTCTTCCGACAGAAGGTTGCCTTGCTCTGTGCAATGGATCCTGGGATGGTCAGTGAAGCCAACAAGATGGTGGTTCGTCATGACCTGCACAAGTTCATCAGCTCCGAAAGATTGAACGAACTGACGGGATTGCCGGAATGCATGAAGGAAATCCAGGAGATTCCTGGAGAGGAGGTGATCGAGGTCGCTGATGCGGAAGAAGAACTACAAAGGATGAAGAAGTCGGCGCAAGAAACTTCGGAAAGACTGAAGGAAGATAAGAAGCCGGCCTACATCGCCCCCGAACTGAACAAGATTGCATTGGAACCAGTGATCAACACCAAGGGTTCCTGGGGGAGGATCGACTTCAATGACCCCAAGAATGGTATCCTGTGCGAATCATGCCGATCTGACTCGAAGGCACGTTTCAAGAACGACTACAACCCTTCATGGTGCATCTTTTGTTGTGCAAACTATCAGTCCAAGCTCGCTTATGCGTCCACATACAACGTCAATCGACGACGGGCTGAACAACAGGAGTTGGCTGCACGGGTCAGAATCTTCATGGACTCATTGGACCTTTACTCTTCACAAGGAGGCAAGCAGCTCAAAGACACCGACCTTGAGGAGATCCTGCTCACGATGACGGAGGCCATGTTGGGCAACATCATGCACAATGATGGCGAACGCATCATGAAAGCGTTGTCACACATCGGAGAAGTCAGAGTTGACCCCAGCCTTGCACCGCGAATCTGCGAGCTCACCAGGCTCAAGCAGTTCAACGTGATCATTGAGTGCGCATACGATCCTCAGGATCATCAAGAGTACTACTACTTCAGGCTGGGCAAAGATATGGGCAACGTATTGTACAAGGATTTCTTTTGGAAGGTGGTGGGCAACAACCCAAGCAGGATGTTTGTTCAACAACTTGAAGGTACATCAGCTGAGCGCATCGGCGACATAGTGGAGATGTGGCTTGGATTCCTGGATCTTTGTGATCAGTCTGGCGACTCAGGAATCATCAGACCAGCTTTTGCAGCAAGTAGCATGTATCATGGCCTCGAACAAGCAATGTTGGTCTTCGCCTCTGTCTCAAGGAACGTGACTACCCTGAACAACAAGAGGAACAAAACTCCGGACAGTTGGATGACGGAGGAAGAACGTCACGCAGTCAACCGTTTTCTTGGTGATGCAAGAAAAGAAGGCAAGAACTTCAACCTGATCACCGACCAGGAGAAGATCTATGCGAATGACCGAGCAGTGATTGAAGCAAGCATGGCCGCGTCTGGACAGGAACGCTCTTCGAGTGATTCCCAATCTGGACAGCGACCATCGACCGACTTCTTCACAGCGTCCACTGAGCAAGGAGGAACGGAACCAACTTCGTTGGATCCGATGTCTGAAAAGCAATGTGAGACCCTGCTGAGGTTTCGGGAGTTTCTTACAAATACTGAAGGTTATTGCATCTACTGCGGTTTGACAACGCACACCATGGATCATTGTCAATCAAGGACATCCCGGGCACGAGAGATGTATGGATTGGTCTCCAGGCTACAGGCCCTCATCGTCGATGACAAAGATCCTGACGTGGACAATGCTGATGGTCGTCGAGCTTCAGCTTCAGAGCAACCGAAGGAGAACAAAGGGCAAGATGATGGCAAGGATGGTGACGACATGGAGGTCGATACTAAAGCCGATGACAAGACCAACAAAGGGGAAGTCATCGACCTGGACGTCGAGGACATCTTTGCCACTCCTGCATACGACAATGTGTGGTACTTCTTGGAACCTGAAGAATTGGCAAGGATTGGCGACACCTTCGATGGTATTCTTGCCGTTGAAGGGTATAGACTCCAAGGTCGAGCCCCACGTTCAAAGAAGTCGCTCGACGAGGTCATCCAACAAGCTGCTGGCATCACAGATGGAAGACCCTACGCACTCTGTGCGGACCTGTACACCGAGGAGAAGGAAGAGGGAGGTCACCCATTCTTTCGAAGAATCAAAGTGGAATCCAGGATGGGTTCGCTTCGGATTATGCCGAACACTGGTGCATCATTCTCTCCAAATGCTCTCTTCGCCGGGGCCACATATGGATCAACACGAAGAAGTGACATCCCCGACGAATCCGAGGAGGAATTCAAGGTATCTAAGAAGCTCAATCTGTGTCTTCGACATCAGATTGGCGGAAAGATTACCAGGCATCGGGGAAGTGGTGAATTCGATGGCTTCAAATGCGATGATGCAGGTTGGGTCAACATCGATGACATCTAGGAGAGCCAATACATTTGGACAGAGAAAGGGTCACAGGAGGCCATGAATGAGTTCTACAACAGGAGAAAGGCATCCACTCATCCAATTGGAAAGCAACGTATGGCACTGTTGATGAAGCTCACGTGGATCAACGGCTCGAAGAAGAACCGCGCTAGGTGGCAAATTTTATGCCATACCATGTCGCGAGACGACTGCGGAGAAGAGGTCTGGGACCAAGTGTTCGCCGACTACTATGGCATCGAATGGACGTCGCTTCCAGACGACAACGGCTGCGAATTTGTGAAGCCGGCGGCGATCAAGGGGACTGCGGGCC
>VSDK01025179.1:102263-120057 GCA_009767595.1 Symbiodinium kawagutii
TCAGGTTCATGTGAATGAACAAAGACACTGTAAAAAACAATATGAACCTGAAAATGCCAATTTGGTCAGCATCCTGTGTCCATTTTACCAATATCTGATTTGAATTTCTTGGTCATGATCATGGCATGGTAGCCAAAAACACTGCAAATAACATTGAAATTGTACTTGTGTTTGCCCATGTTGCACCAAACCTTGTCACAGTGATGTATCCAAAATGCTGCAGCCACTTGAATGCAATATATTTCCAGGAATGTGAAACCTGCAAAATCTGAAATTTTAGCCACAATGTGAATGAACAAAGACACTGTAAAAAACAATATGAACCTGAAAATGCCAATTTGGTCAGCATCCTGTGTCCATTTTACCAATATCTGATTTGAATTTCCTGACCATGATCATGGCATGATAGCCAAAAACACTGCAAATAACATTGAAATTTTACTTGTGTTTGCCCATGTTGCACCAGACCTTGTCACACTGATGTATCCAAAACCTTCAATCCATGCAAAAAATCATATCAATTTTTCAAGGCAAGAATCAAGCAAATATACTGTAAATACCAAGGTACATGTGAAATAGGTAGGTTTTGGAGGGGGGGGATAGCATATATATATATATATATGTATATATCTATATATTTAAGCATATTTATACAGCTATTTACATATGCATATACTAATATGCATACACATCATGGTTTTGAACCGATGCTGACAGATTGAAAGTTGAACTTTTGAGATCATTTGCACAGGCAGAACAGTTGGCACGGCAGTTTAATCTGTGATTGAACATAGCGCTAGGTCGAGAGATCTTGGAATGTCAAAGACGACTTCTTCAAATCTCTCGAAGGAAAAGAGTGAGATCTGGAGCAAGACAGTCACGTGACACGATTTCAGTTGATTCCAATTTTCGACAACGAACTGAGTCTTGTTTTCTTGGTTTGCAGCTGGCTGCTCAAAGCTGTGAAGACCAATTCAGACTCAGCTTCACATATGTGAAACTTCAGATGTCCTGAGCAGATTTTCTGTCGAATGTAAATCTCTATCCATCAAAATGTCGTAAAAACAAAATGTTAAATGATCTTTAAAGTTTTCTTAATTACTTTTATCGATCCACATTTCATCAACGTCGGACAGCAACACAGTTGCCCTTAGGGTCACCTCATTGGAGCCAGTGTTTCTGGATTTTCCGCACGCCAGTCTTTGGCATGGCATCAGGACAGCACGTGGCCAGCAGTGATACAATGGCTCTCAATTTTTCAGCCACACAGCTATTGAACTTGTTTGCTGCTAGGAATGCGAGTTCCACGTCCAAGGCAAGGATCGTTATATCACTGGCTGACTCAACGAAGACCTTTGTTGAAACTTTCCACAATTTTCCACATCTTTCCGCATCCACATGAAGCATTTCAAACTCAGTAATTCATCTTTATCCAACTTTCAAACTCATGCTCAACAGGTTGCTTCTGCTGACAGCATTGGCTATGATGGCAAGGTGCACTGCATTGCGTAGTGAGACCATTGAAATCCATTGAACCCGTGTGCACTGGACTGAGCACAAAGTCTATGTCCAACAACAACAGAGTGAAGCCTTGAAACAAAGCACCTGGCTCACTGGGCGCAGGCAATTTACCTTTGTCACATCGCAGGCAGCTGGAATACTTTCTGCGCTGCCGTTCACACAAAAGACATGTGAGCATGTGGACCAACCTGAATTTTGATTAAAGATTTTGGTTTGCACACAGAGGGGACATGACAGGCTCGGCCGTCCAGACAACCATTGCTCGGCCCGCCTCTCTGATCCGTAAGTTGCCCATGGGCGAAGCGTTCCAGAAAGAGATGCCATACAGAAATAGTCTCTGTTTTAACTCGTTCACACTGCGAAGAGAGGGAACGGATTCTGAGTCCCAAGCCATGGGTCGCTTGAATCTGAGGCAAGTTGACTTGTGCAGCCAGCAAGTCTGGATTTGAGGAGAAACGAGAGGCTGGATAATTGTCATCTAGCGGTATCCAATCATACCTTCATCATCTTGGAATCTTTTATCTTTGTCCGCAAGCTTCGCTCTGCGCCGCACACTACAAACACATGCGCTCCACACGTGCTGTGAAGGCCTTAAAAGCCTGCCTGGTGACTTGACAGCACCGTGTGCTTCGCTTGCTCGCTCTAAGAGCTTGCTCTAAGAGCTTGCTCTATTAATCTCACTGTTCTATGTTCTTCTTTTCAAGCTGACGAGCTTTCAGATTTTGTAAAGTGAAAGTCAAGGTCTCTCTGATCAAAGTCTCCAATTTTAACAGAAGAAATATCTGAGTAAGATCTGAGCTCATGCAAAGGTAGAGCCGATAAAATGAGTCTCAGTACTGCTGGAAACATCGACGTGATTGAAGGCCAGGGAGTACACAAGCTTCTTCCGCCCCTTTGAGGAGAGCTGTTGAGAGTACGGAGTCTGTACGGAGTCACTGAGTACATCTTTGAAGCCTTTGCTTCTTCAAATTCTTCCCTTTCGTCAGCACACAGATTTAAGCACTGTATCTTAATGTATCTTCTCACTTCTCTCACTTTTGTTTCAGCACGCGGTGTACCATGATCAGATACTCGTAAGAGTGACAAATCCTGCAGAGAGCATGCTGTCAGGCAGAATTCTACTCAGAGGATGGGCTTGCACTTTTGTTCGTAAGTGACTGGCTGTTTAAAAATCAAATCATGTGATTGAAATCCATCCAAGCACTTTTTCAACATTTTTGGGGTTTTGAGGATGTGGCGAATGTGTTCTCAGGATGTCAGCTTTACAGATCCTTTGAATCAGCTGAAAGGGAAGGCGCAGCATGTGGCGTGGGAATTCTTCCGCAGTAAAGGAGATTCTTTCTTTGTTTTGAAAAATAAAGGATTCCGAATCCCTTCTCTCTCAAAGGTTTCAAGGAGATTCTATTAACTGCCCCTGCAACTTTTTTGGATTTGCACCGGTGATCACGTCCAAGTGAATATTTCTTTGGCATCGATTCAAGTCCCGGGCCAGGATAGCTACAGAGCGAACGTGGAAATGCTGTCAGGAAACTCTTTAATTGGGACCTGTCCCCAGTGAGATGAGATCTAGTCGGCGGTACAGAACGGTACGAAGCAGTTATTCTGAAGCAGTAATCTTCCGTCGAGCAGTTATCCCCAAGCAGTAGCAGGCGCTGCATGGCTGAGGAACTGTTATCTCAGTTATCTCCAAGCAGTAGTTGTCCTCCATTGTCCTCCAGTTGTGCATGGCGTTGCTGAGGAACCTTCTCTTTACGGATGCATTCATTGATCTCCACAGCGTAGAGGAGGCCACGGGACCCTGGGACTCTGGAATCTTGGACCAAGCCCCTGGCAAAGGTGCCTGGAGAAGAAACCCGCCTGAGGACGAGGTGGACACTAGGCGCTGCAGAGCTTCTTGTGCTTTGTGCTTCTTGTTTTCTTGTAATCATTCTGAAGAGCATTCAAATCCTAACAATTTTGTTCATGTTCAACATTTAGCAGTATGAACCATTATTAGCCAATATTCTCAACAATTAACCACTAACAATTGCGATTTTCTTCAATCTACTTGTGATCGCAGAAGCCCTGACTGCTGTCACAGGATTTGCTTTCAAGCTCTTGCCTTGGAGACCAAGAGCCGTTTTTAGTGGTGCCAAGCTCTCAGGTTTCGTTCTTTGTTGTTGGCTCTTGAAGCATTTTCTATTTGGCGGTTTCTCAATTCATACAGGTACCCCCCAAATCATCCCTTAAGTTCGGAAACATTTACATAACCAACCATTTTGGGGTTCCCTACTTTGAGAAACACACATTTGAGACTTCGACTTTACGCAAAAATTTTCTTTTGATGGCCTGAGGTCTCTGAATACACCATCGATCCCGAGAATGCAAAGGTATCTCAGTGTCAATGAGATGTATGCAGTGTGTGACTTTCCGCATTGCTTCGTTAGTTCAAGGAGTCGTGGAACGAGGTATTTTCATGAGTGGAGGCGATACGGAATCAGCATTCACATCATAATGATATCATAATCACATTTATACTTTCCTTGGAGGAATACCCAGGTCAGCGAGAGCGAGTTGGCTGAGGTACTGAGTCAAAGAGACTACTGGGATACGTTGAGCCTCGAGAAAGGAGGCTCATATGCCCCTAGCTCAGCCTCTGCCTCTGTGCTAGGCTTTGTTTAGGGACAAGTCTGAGACCTCAGCGTTTTGGGACAGGCAGCTTTCCAACAGACAACATCAACATGCCGCCTGTTAAAAGGCATCAGGGCAACATAGGTACAATGCAAATATACATATAATCTCTACATAGACTCTAGATAGACTCTAGATAGACTCTAGATAGACTCTAGATAGACTCTATAGACAAAGTTCATTTCTGGGACTCTTTCAGTACTTCACAAGGTGCCTGAAGTGCCCCTCAGTGGTCTGCAGGACTCCGAGATGCAGCTAGCATCGTGTCACACACACGGCACAAGTGGCACAAGTGGCACAAGTGGCACAGCGCACGGGACTTGGAAAGTCGTAGGACTTGGTGGCCCAGCTACTGCCAGCTCCACTAAAGCCGCTGCAGGCACAGTTTTCGTCCGAGACAATTTTGACACAAGAGTGAGAAAAGGAGTGCTGGAGCTGCTTGAAAAAATGCATTGTAGAGTTAGCTTGTTGTGTTTGCATTGGGCTTCTTCTCTTAGGGCTTCCTTTTTGCTTCCTTTTCTTCTGTGAGGCAAAAGAGCCAAGCGCTTCTGAGGAGAATCTGAGAGCTTGACACCGTGAGCATTTCAGATGCAAAATAAACCCAACCTGAAAGCTGTAGATTTCCTGTACGAAAATGAAGCTAGTCGTGGAATGTCTTGGAAACGTTTGTGAGTCATGGGGGAAATCTCTGGAACCGAAGCACTTAATCGTCTTTCCTGGCAGGAATATGGTTGGACATTGCTACGGCGAGCGAAGACCTTATCTTTTTAGACACAGGAGAGGAGTTCTGTCCTGTGCAACTCCACGGCAGCAGTTGACACCTGCCACCTGTGTCACCGAGGCAAGGGCGTATCGCGTCTACCGGGATGAAGCAGGCGCCGAGCTAAACATCGGGAGCCACTCCCATTGCTCCCATTGCGAAGACGTGCTGTGAGGCCAAGTCTTCGCAGTAGATGCACCGGGATTCGACGGACGAGCACAAAGAGAGATGAAGGCGGGCGGCAGGGGCGGGTGCTGGGTGCTCTCTGAAGGCTCAGCATAGCTCCGACATGCCAAGCACTGGTATTGCTGCAGCAAACTTTCAGCACAGTGTGGCCATGAAAGTCTCCTTCTCTCCATGAAGCTATGGATGAGTTCAATTCGATCCACATTTTGGTCCCATCTGCAAGTTCTGAACATTATCTTGAAACAGACTTATGCCATCTTATGCCCAGGCAGTTGTCAAAGTGTTGGGTTTCCACAAAGCTTGACCAGGCTCATGGTCTGGTGGCCGGTAAAATCATCCAGCCTTGCACTCAGTTGTGGATGGCATCAGACGCAGTTTGAGATGTCTCAGTTCTCCCAAAAGACTAAGGAATGCATGTTGGGAGGTCTGAAACCACCAAATGGGTACGTGCCAAAATAATGGTACCCTCAAAACCAATCGTTTCTGTCTGTAAAATCATCAACATTTTGGTGGGGCCTATTGGTTGCCCTATGGCTTGGCACCCAAATTCTTCGAATTTCTTCGACTAGCTCCGAATCTCTGAGGAAGGGTAAGATCGAAGTGGTTGAAGTCATGCAGTGAAGTCCTCAGACTGAGAGCCTCAGGGAAGCCTGGCCCGAAACAAAAGATGGTTTCTCAGAATAGGGGACCCCTAAACATTGTTGATTTACTACTTACAAATGGCTAATAATAGATGATTTGGGGAGTCGGCTATTTCAGAAAACACCAAATCTTTAAGAAGCTTCTGCTTTTGGTAGGCCACATCCATGGATGTCCCAGCAGCCGGAGCTACAAACCCTGACCATGGAAGCTAGATGACTGCAAGGAATGAAGGACTTTTAGCTTGTGAATTTTCGAGCTTCTCATCATGTGTGCAGAATACATGATGAGACTGGCTCCAAGCCCTAGCTTGGAAGATGATTTCTGAGTTGACACATAGGCGATGTCAAAGCTCTTGTCTTCCAAATCTTCCAAGTCGCCTTGCGAATCGCAAGACCAGAATGAAGAACCTTTTCCACGCCAAAGGTGTGCCCACAAAAACAAAATCGGCATGTGAGACTTTGCACAGGTACGTGCTTGCTTGGGTGCCTGCTTGCATTTGCGTGCTGTGCTTGCTTGCCTTGCGAGACTTTTGTATTGCACCATCATTCATTTGCGCTCTTTGAATCACGTGAAATGACACCATCCGTTGCCACAAGGGCTCAGGCGGATCTTGGCAAACTTCCAAGGTACCAAAATGGTTGCCGAAGATGCATCCTTTTGCTGTGGATCGACCAGACAGCTTGCACCTCAAACACCGATCAGTCAGACAGAGTGAGAACCTGTGCCAGTGTGGAAATTACCTGGAGACTCGTGGAAGTTGTGTGAAGTTGTGTGGCAGCCAACAGGCTGATGAGAGACGAGCAGAGGCCTCTGAAGGCTGGAGCATTGCCAGAAAGACAGCCTCTGAAGGCTGGGACACTGCCAGCAGATGTTTGCCATGGCGGTCTTATGAAAATTGAAGGAAGTCAAAGAAGTTAACAGTTTTCAATTCAATTTAAGTTCAGTGGATTTCAGTGATGTAGCCTGGAATCACAGGAGCAATTCCGGGAAGAAAAGCCACCAGCGCTAGCTTCAGCTATTTTGGAATTGTTGGAATTACCTGAAGCACCGACTTGTTTCCCACCAGGCTCACTCAACTTGATTCTCGAGTGAATTAGACTTGGAACATCTGAGGTCAAGGATGAAACCGACACAAACCTCTCCAAGGACAGACAAAGCCGAGAGAATTTTTTTTGACCAAACTTACATTTTTTTCCATCCTTTTTCTCGGACACTTTTGCAAAGTAGGCTATGACATACTAGAGGTTACTGGGAAGACGGACACGTGAGTGCATCGTCGCAGGCCTTGCAAGAGGTTTGAGAATTCACCCTGCAGGAAGAGCAAGATGCCCACATCCGGAAGCGAACCTGCACAGACGTACGCCTTCAGCTTCTTAAGCGTTTCTCCCCAGTTTCTCCTGGTCCGGTAATCCCATCCCCGCATAAAACATACGCACAATCCTTGAATGCCTTTGTCCATGTGATATGTGTGGAAAATGTTGCACCTAACTCTTGTAGTGCACACTTATACAGAAGCACATTTGTAGAGACTGACGTCAGAATTTGTAGTCATTTCACTTTTTTTTGGTTGAACCGAAAATATGCAGTGTAAGCTTGCAGTCATGCAGCTATTACCATCACAGAATCTGATTTTCGCAGTTGGCAATTTAGGCTCTGCCGATTTTTGCTTGCTTTGCTTGAAGCGACAATCCTGAACCAGTGCCTGAAGATCCTGGTCTAAAGATTAACGTTTGAGCAGTTGGTTGGTGGAACATTTGGGAATTACATAAGTCAATAAATGTATATTATTTGTATATACATATATTTATATATTTTATAGAGGAATTTTTTCCCTTCAAACAACTCCAATTGGGAAAGACCTTCAAGGAGCAAGAATACCAACCACAAGCACCGATCAACATCGATCAAGTTCGCAACTTGTGAAGAGATGATGGCTTTGATGATGCCAAGCTTTGTTGTCCTTTGCTTTCTGACGTTTGTGATTTCAGTCACTTCAGGGGCTGTGATTGACACGGAGAGAAACATTTGGACATTGAATCATTTGGAGCATCTGAAGGCGGACGTTCTTCGGTTTCTACCCAAGGATGCCGTCGATGACAGATTTCGAGCTTTGCCCTTGACATCGCCACCGCCCAGACAAGATAAGATCGATCACGTGGTGGTGCTTTATATGGAGAACCATGCGGCTGATGCTTTCTTTGGCTGCATGGATTTGCCCGGTTTTGATGGCATCAAGGGTCATTCGATCCCAAAAGATCCCACGAATTTATCCAAAGGCAAAATCAACATCACTTGTGGCAATGGATCGTATGTGTGTGAGAAAGGTCCGAGCTATGACACCTTCGCTCCGAAGTTTGGAAAGGACGGGAACCCGAACTTTTACCCATACTCTCCGCAATCGGACAACTTCTCAGCCTTTCATGGAGCCTCGGAGAATGGCACTGCTGTGAACATGTTTGGGCCGGAGCAAATTCCTATCAAGGCTTCTCTTGCACATCACTTTGGAGTTTTCAACAAACTCTTCACTGCAACTCCGACAGCGAGCACTTCCCAATCACCTGTTTACACAGTCGGCAACTAGCTGTGGCATGACTTCAAACGCACTTTATCCGGATTGCGGAGGTAAAGGTATATATTTCCCACAGCCAACCATCTACGATTCCTTGCGTTTGCACAACGTAAGTTTCAGCCTTTTCATGAACAGCACTTGCGGCATTGATGGCAAGCCATGCCATGGTGGAGATCCACATGATCCTGATTCGGGTTCAGCCATTTCTTCTCCTGACATTGCAATGATCGGAGTGGCAAGGCACAAGGACCGTTTCATGAGTCAACAGGTCTTTTATGAACAGGCCCAAAATGGGACATTGCCAGCTTTGTCTTGGATCCTTCCCCCCCTTCAAGCTTGTGATCATCCTTGCCATGACATCGCTAAAGGCGAGCGCATCTTGAAGGATATTTACGAGGCTGTCCGTGCTGGGCCTTCGTGGAATCGTACGCTGCTTTTCGTTGCCTATGACGATGCTGGTGGCTTCTATGATCATGTGGTGCCACCCCATGAAGGAGTGCCAGCAGACAGTTCAGATTGCAGGGTCCCAGGTTCACACCCCAAATGTGGACATCCATTCGATTTCCGAAGGTTGGGCCTACGGACAACTTCAATGCTCATTTCACCTTGGGTTGGTAAAGGTGTGGTTTTCCAGGAACCTCAACATGGACCTTTCAACACTTCACAGTTTGAGTTAACTTCACTTCCCGCGACCGTTAAGAACCTCTTCAACCTGTCATTCTTTCTCACCAATCGAGATCGTTGGGCAGGGAACTTTGAGGAGCTATTGCTGGAAACGCCACGCACAGATGCACCCTTGCATTTACCCGATGCACCTCCGCCGACAACTCCCTGGACACCCCCTCCACCAAAGGGAGGACCAATTCCTCAACACTGCAGTTCTTGGCACGGTGAACTTGAAGTTCAATGCAAGGGCTTGAACTTTGTGAATCTGAAGCAAAAAAGAAACATTGGAATGTTTGCCAACATGCTGAAGCTTCAAACCCCGGATGTTGATAAGATGTCTTCGTCCCAGGCTGACCGCTGGCTTGCGACACATTGGCAAAAGTGGATGTCACAGACGCTTGACGACGTCTTCCAATATTTTACCGAAGCCCATCAGACAGGTGATCAAGTGCCACGAAATCAGCCGAAGGAACTCATTGAATGAGAGGCAAAGACTTCTGCCTGTCAATGCCTCTCAAGTTCAATTTTGGAGATGTCTGGAAAAAAGAGATTTGAGAAGTTCGGTTTTGGCAGCTACTTGCATTATCTTGCATTTGTCATTTACCGTAGCCAATCGAAACGGCAGAAATTGTATTCACAGCAGCAGCGCGCGTTGCTTGTCCGCTGGCGTGCTTAAAGCATGTTGAACCCTTCAGAAAGACTGTCACATCCACACTGGACCAGGTACTTTGCGTGCTACTATTTGCTGGTGCCCTGGTTGGCCTCGTTGAAGTGATGCGTATGGCTCTTACTTTGCAATGATTCTTGCAGTTGACTCCAGTGGACTCCAGGATGAGGTTTTTTCGGAGGGACAGTGCCATGCATAGTGATACTCAGTGCCTCAGGGTATGGATATGAGAATGGAGACACGCGCCGCATCTACTATGGCAGGGTGCTGAGAAAAGCTTGGCAGAAACTCAGGGCACGTGTGAGTGCATAGTACATCTATGTCCAACTGAGGGAGTATCGAGTGAGTACCAGCTTGTAATAGAGCAGTTTTATTTATCCCGTAGGTACTCCCGTTTGCCTGATTCTAGTTTTCTTGTGATACTTTCTAGTTTGATTCTATGGTTTTTATCAATCTTTATTGTTACTATAAAGTAAAAAGTTTGATTCTATGGTTTATTATTTTGTTTCGTTTTTTTTGTTCAGAGAAGTTGCGGCCAGGCTTGAACTGGGAGGGCGAACTCTGCGGTCTTGATGAAGCTGTGAAGGCAATGTACTCAGATGCAGATGCCGCAGATACCTTGCCTCACACAGCTAAGCGATGCTAAGCGTCTAAGCATCACACAGATTACGCAGCCTACCACCTTCGCTGTACAAGACATAAATACTTATAGATATGGATCATGTTATAATTTTATTATAGATGTGGACTTGAGTTTTGCCGGTTTGCCCCTGAGGACAAACCTTTACTCTACTGGTGTACAAAGCCAGGAGAAGCCATGAGCGAGGTGTGGAAAGTTGATGCAAACTTGTGTTTTGCATCTCTAGAAGAGCTGCAAGTGTAGGCTCTATTAAATGAGTTCAGCCTGGCAACAGAGATCAAAGATTCGAGCCTTGGATTTGTATCGGCCGGTGATGATTGCAACACTTGGAAATCTATGACCAGCAGAGCAAACGAAGCTGCTCAGTGCTCCTAGGTCTGGAGCAGTCGTGTCGCTGATAGGCAAAGTCCTAGGACGAGGGGAGGCTCTGGATTTGCTTCACCCGAGACCTGGATTTGCACAGCGCCCGTGGTACTGGATCTGTGGTTTGGAACATGGATTGTTGTTTCCACATCAACAAGTCTAGGGATTAGGGCCAGCATATGCGAAGGATTGTTGTCTGAATCCAGCACAACTTTGTAGCAGAAGTTTCGTTGTTTGCATCGTTCGTTCGTTCGTTCCTTCCTTCCTTCCTTCCTTCGTTCCTTCCTTCGTTCGTTCGTTCGTTCGTTCGGTCGTTCGGTTCGGTTCGGTTCGGTTCGGTTCGGTTGGGTTCGGTTGGGTTCGGTTGGGTTGGGTTGGGTTGGGTTGGGTTCGGTTCGGTTCGGTTCGGTTGGTTTGTTTGTTTGTTTCTTTCTTTGTTTGTTTGTCTGTTTGTTTGTTTGTCTGTCTGTCTGTCTGTCTGTCTGTCTGTTTGTTTGTTTGTTTGTTTGTTTGTTTGTTTGTTTGCGTGTGTGCTTTTTCATACTGGGAATTTCATGGAAATTATGCACCCAGAAAACAACTCTCCGACTTTATTGACAACCCTGGTCTCTAATTTTGTGCCTTTGCTTGACTCCTTTCCAATCCTTTCCATCCCTTTCTGTGGTCTTTGAATTCAGCCTTGAATGGTAGTGCTGACGGCCTTCAGACTCTGAGGATTTGTGTGGAAAGCTGCCCAGTGGATGAGAGCGGTTACCACCAATGTTTGCAGTGCCTTGTTCAAGAGTCATGTCTGGACCCCACAAGATGCAGTTTCCATCATTTCTAATGTTTCCCTGCTTTCTTTATGCCCAAATCGACATGCTCTTCCCGGAAGTCTTTTCTGATTTCTTCTAGGGAGAATCTTGGATACAAAAAAACAGATCTGATCTGTCAGTCCTACGCTTCACAGGGTGTAGCATATTGAGGCCCAAAGACTCTACAATTTTGCCATATTTTGCCTGTGTTCTTTTTGTCACGATGAAGAGGTCGAACTTCAGTTCAAACACCTTTTGTTTGTTGTAGGTTTGTTTGCATGATTTTGATACATGCAGGCCTAATCCAATACTAATGTGGTTGGAGAAGTGCCCTTCGCTCTAACACCAAAAGGTCAAATGACTTCTTCATAGTTCAGCTTTGCTATCGCCTACTTCTAAGGTCTGTGGAGACAGAGAAAGGACCAAAGACATTTGATGGTTCAGAGCTCAAGATGCACAGGACTGACATTGTCGTCCCACACTGGAAGGATTTAGCATCTCGTTTTAGACATATCTCTGTAAGCTTGACCGATCTATATCAATCGCAAAGCATGTGAAATGTCACTTGAGTATTCTTGAATGCTGCTGTGAATCTGATATGAGCTGATTTTGTTGGAGGTAGCTTTTGGCAGAGATCTGAGTTCCAATCGGATTTGGCGCTTTGCCAGCATTTAAAGACACAGGAACTGCCACGAAGAGTTTCGATCACTGCGAACAAGCAAATTCTGCCTGAAGAGTCCAAGGTTCAAGATGTCAAGACGATGACCTTCGCGCATCGGTTCTGTTTGCCAGAGGAGAGAAGCAAACTTTAACGGATCAAAGCTGCCCGTTGTCTCAATCGTTTGAACGGTGGCATTTCTTGGTGTTAACCTGTGCGTCCCCGCAATGCTCACATGTTGGACATCTTACTGGTACAATGTACTAGTAGGCAGAATTCATGGCACTTTTCACTGATCTGTGGCTCAAGAATTGTTGTAAAAGAGAATTGCTTGCGGCGCTGCTTCTCATACACTCGCACACGCACAAACAGAGCGGACTTCAATTCTTAGAGCATCAGTGGCAGGAGCAGTTTGCATGGACCCTCGAGCAACCCAGCAGAACTTAGCGTTGTGAGTGATGGTGACAGTCAGTGACTCAGTCAGTGCTTGAAAGTTTTGAGCCAAGGACCTTCAACGAGACAGTGCAGCCCTCCGCTACAGAGGTGGGGGAAACTGAATCGGCGAACAGATGTGCACAGCAAGCTACCGAATTTCTGCAGGGTTGTCAAAGGCCTTCAAGTGGGAGATAGATGGATTCTGAATTTCATTCTCAACTGGATTCTCAATTTTGTCTTTGGCCAAGTCGGAACACTCCAGCCAGGCGATGTATGGACTGGCCGAAGTTGTCGAAGCGCGAAAGGTTTTATTGATTGCAGGACAAAACAGTCAGGTTGTGTTTGCGGTCGGAAGAACATGACTGAGAGATCCCACAGTTTGGATGTTACGGAGAGCGAATAAGAACCAGTAATCGCGTGAAAGCTGACGCGGATGCGATTTGTGCAGGAGCTATGGCAGCACCTTGGAACAAAACACACACTGTCCGCATTTTGTTACATTTTTTTCCATGTTTTTCTCATTTTTCATATGTGCTTTGTTACATTTTCAATGTGTTCCATCACTGTGATCAATCACTGCGCATCGGCTCGTGTGCAGATGCCAGGGTTTTATTGATGCCTTGCTTTTGTGGTTTTGCCCAAGGTGGTCCTCAGTTACGTTTTCATGTTCTTGCTCGACTGGCTGGCATTTCCAGTACTGTCCTCAGATTTTTTTGGCCCAGAAAAGCAGTGCCGAGTGAGTCAAGTGAAAAAGGAACTCTCCAACCCGAACGCACGGTTCCACTCTCAACCCTAGCAGTAATACCTTGAACCAATTTCAGTGCGTTCGTCTCACGATTCTTGTTGGATTTGAGGTGGTGTACACAACCCTTGTCGTATGCGTTGCAGCACCCAATGTTGCTGGACTATACTTTCTTTATGGAGCTTTCTTTGAGAACGTCAGCACCGCCCTCAGTTGTCACTGCTGTGGTTGAGGATCAACGGAGAGAGGAGACACCAGATGTGTTCGGTGCAGTATTTGTTTCCGAAATGCAGTTTAATCTTGTTCGTGGACTGCAGTGGGCGCAAGAGTGTACTTGGTTGTTCTACAAGATGTGATGTTTGCCGTGAACTTGCGAGCGCCCTCGAGCATTTGACCTTTAATCAACGCTTTTGGACTTGTTGGGTCTTCGCGGGAATTTGTGCAGGGAGTCTGATCATTGAAGATGCTGGGTGGAATGTGCTTTGGAGAGCAAACATTTGGTGTGAAAGGGTGGAACCAAACCATACCAATCCGATGGCCTTGCATGATTGTTTTCAAATCAATTTTGTGAGACAAACCGTAGTACATGTTGATCATAAACAAATTCCTGGAATCACTACTGTACCACTCACATGAAATCTTTCCACATTTCGTCAGATATCAACAAAAGATACTCTCAGCAATTGTCGTGAATTGAAACTTGCACACAATTGGAGTACAAATTGTATAGCTGTGCAAGCTTTGCGACTTGTTGAACAAAAGTTCTTCAATCTTCTGTTTACTCTCAACTTGTTTAATAAAACTTGTCTATTTCTTCCATTGTTTTGCTACTGGGGGCAGCTCTGCTTGCAGCGGCTTGCTGTTCTTCTGGTGCTCTACATGCCGTTCCACATTGCTTTTTGTACCATGGAGCGGCATGGAAAGGGCTTGAACCTTCGCCTCTCGCGCTGGCGCCTTTGAGGTCGTGTTGCCCACAGCTGTCACCACAAGCTGCTTTGAAGCATCGAAATCCGATCGATTTGCAGACTAGGCTCCGTGTGGTGCATAGCCTATGCGCCTATGGATAGACTATGCACCTATGGATAGCCTGTATAGCCCATGCCTACGATGTTTTTTCCGTGCAAAATAGTTTTCCAGATTGAGCCTTGCATATTGAATCAAGATGGGTTTGCATCACCATATGTCAACAGATCACATTGGCAATCTGGTGGCTGAACTTGCTTGGCAGTAGAGGTCTCCTCTTCTATTTGTTTTGTGAAGGCAGTGAAGGCTTCTCGGAATTCGAGTGCCATGCAATCTTTCGAGGTGACAGAAATTGGGACATTATAATTGCAATTCTGCTCATACTTCTGGGATTTGGGCAACTTGGCGACATGATGCAGCACCCATGCCCCATGTGTCCAAGCCAGTAAGAGTTTCATCATTAAATGCTGAGGGTGGCCTGCTTCTGGTGCAACTTGGCAGACATTTCATGCTTTTGAACAGACATCTTATGACATCTCATGGAACATTTTGAGACTCGTGGCTTTTGACATCGTGATTTGTTGGTGACTGACTGACTGAGGCTGCAAGAAAAAATCCATCAATTTTGTCATTGTGGCAGTGAAGGCCACCATCCGTGTCCTGTATGATGCCTGGCGCTGAGACACCGAGACCTGAAGACATCCCGAGGTCTCGGGGTGCCGACTTGCAGACCGCCTCCAGTTGATAATGGTAGCGGCTATCCCCCCTCTAAATCTCACTATGTGAATGGCTAATTCAATAGAAAGTCTATATCCTTGTACTCAATTGATAGATTCTAATGATTATGTTTGTATTTACCATGTCTAAAAACATGTAAATCTAGTATCTACTAAATCTGTATACGATATGCATTATGCATTCATTCTATGAGGTTCAAAGCTTTTGCGAAGCTACGGATGGTTCTGCTCTCCGATCATCGAGGTGCCAACTCTTCTTCTCCTCCCTGCGTTGAACACCGTCGCACGCGCCGTGGTTCTCGTTCTGGCAATGCACCGACCTCACGTGGGACATGACCTCGGGAGCCTCACCTTCTAACAACAAACCCACAAGTCTAAATTGAAAGTTGAGATTGATATTTTTGATATTGCATCTATATTTATTGAAAGTTTTCATATTGTGTCTATTTATTCGATTGAACTGTTTTTGTAGGTAACTTATTTACAATATCTCTTCACTCGTTTTCTTCACACCTTTACTCCAATTTTCTCCGTTTTTCTTCCTAGGTGGGGTCTTGCGTTGATCGTCTCAGTGGGTGAAGTGGCTGCTTGACTCAATCTCTTCAGCAAATTGGGAGTGTCCGAGTGTTCAAAAGTCTTCAAAGATCTTCAAAGCATGTGCTTCATGTTGTGATCTGCAGATTGTGATTCCGCTTTCCGCGTTGTGTCTTGTCCAGATACATTCCGATGTGGATCCATACGGTGAAAATCATAGAGTGTCAGTGCATGTTAGTGCATGTGCCATGCACCAAAGTCTACCTAGTGGTGCTACTAATGCAGAGTACCGTTACGGACTATGGGCTACGAAGTACTTGCATCCTACTTGCTACTGTGTGCACTGCTGAATCTGTACTGCCGAATAGCTGCGAGCGCTTCAGACCAGGTATAGTGTGTCCTACGCATTCTGCGACATACAAACCTACATGTTCTACTGCTTACTTGATTGCAGACTTGCAACTGCTCCGACTTCCATTTCCAGGGTTGTATTGGATAATTCTACGCTTCTTACTGCGGCTGCTGCTCCTGTTACCGCTACCGCTGTTACTACTGTTGCTACTACTTCAAGCGCTTCTGCTGCTCTTGCTGTCAATGCTGCCACTGCTGCAGTTGCTGCTGTCTCTGCCATTGTGGGGGTTCTTGCCACTACTGCCGCATGTGCTGCTGCTACTTGTATTAGTAGGGCTTCCACTTCAATGCGTAGCAAAATGGTGACCACCGCACTATTAACTCGTGTAGTACTGTAGCCCATGCATGTAGCGGACAAGTATTCTGTAGATGTAAAAATAAAAACATACTCTCAGTATATGTGCAGATACCCAACACAACTCTACACACAAGATCTCTATAGCATGCAATGCTGTATGTATGCATGTATGTATGTATGTATGAATGTATGTATGTATGAATGTATGGATGGATGGATGGATGGACGGATGGACGGATGATGTAATGCATTGCAATGTAATGCAATGTAATGTAATGCAATGCAATGCACTGTAATGTAATGTAATGTAATATATTGAAATGTAATGCAATGTAATGTAATGTAGTGTAATGCAACGCAATGTAATGCAATGCAATGCAATGCAATGTAATGCAATGCAATGTAATGTAACGCAATGTAATGCAATAAAATGTAATGTAATGTAATGCAATGTAATGTAATGCAATGTAATGCAATGCAATGTAATGCAATGCAATGTAAAGCAATGCAATGTAATGTAATGCAATGTAATGCAATGTAATGTAATGCAATGTAATGTAATGCAATGTAATGCAATGCAATGTAATGTAATGTAATGCAATGTAATGCAATGTAATGTAATGCAATGCAATGTAATGTAATGCAATGTAATGTAATGCAATGCAATGTAATGCAATGCAATGCAATGTAATGTAATGCAATGCAATGCACCGTAATGTAATGTAATGTAATATATTGAAATGTAATGCAATGTAATGTAATGCAATGTAATGCAACGCAATGTAATGCAATGTAATGCAATGCAATGTAATGCAATGCAATGTAATGTAACGCAATGTAATGCAATAAAATGTAATGTAATGCAATGTAATGTAATGCAATGTAATGCCATGTAATGCAATGCAATGTAATGTAATGTAATGCAATGTAAACCAATGCAATGTAATGTAATGCAATGTAATGTAATGCAATGTAATGCAATGCAATGTAATGTAATGCAATGTAATGTAATGCAATGTAATGCAATGTAATGCAATGCAATGTAATGCAATGCAATGTAATGTAATGTCATGCAATGTAATGCAATGTAATGTAATGCAATGTAATGTAATGTATGAGAAACTCCGTTCCCAGTGGTGCGGGTCAGCATCCTTTTGTTTCCAGAGCCGAGGAGGCTACATGTCAGACCGTGTTGATCCGTCATGTCGTTTCGGACTGCTACCATGCTATTGAGTTGCCACAACAGTCAAACATTTCTCACATCCCCTTTTAAAGTCGGAAACGCTTGAACACTGTACTTTCCCCCTCCGATCACATCCATCAGCATCCGCACCGGAGCATTGGTTTTCGTTAACACATCGGCCAACATGTTTCCCGTTTCGATCCACTTCAGGGTTATGTTGTTTTCGCGAATGTCTCTTCGAACCAGCAACATGTCAATAGCTTCTCTCTTGTTTCTCACCACGATTCCATCTCCCTCCGTGTGATCATAGATAGGTTTACTATCAATCAAACACATCATCAGAATCCTTTCCCTA
>VSDK01025179.1:120067-132160 GCA_009767595.1 Symbiodinium kawagutii
TTGTGTCAGCTCAGCCAGCATGGAACGTATCCACTCTCCCTCAGCCAGTCCTCTCGAAAGGGACATCAGTTCTGCACCAAGAGTAGACTGGGTGTGTCGGTCCTGTTTGTAACTCCGCCACCGCAGCAAAGACAACGGAACCGATTGCCCATGTAGTAGCTCCCGATCCGCCAAAGCAATGACATACCCTGCTTGACTCCGAAGATCATCTCCGTTGCCCCATGAAGCATCCGATGATACAACCACCATGGAAGACTCAAGTGGAATACTGCGAATGGTGATTTTGACATGAGCATGATCCCTGATCTTACCAACCAGTTTATTAGCTTCAACCAAATCGTTCACTACCGCTTTGCTTATCCGTTGTTGCAGAAACCCTGCATGGACAGCTATGTCCGGCCGTGTGCTAGACATTAGCCAGTTTGCAGCGCCCACAACTCCTCTCAACTTAGTCCTCTCCTTTTCCGTCACCGGCATTTGTTTCTGCCTTCTCCTCTCCTTGGTCATTTTGATGGTTTGCACTTGCCTTGCATATTCCTCCTGGTCACAAACAATGGAGAAATCCTCTTGTTGTTGCAGCCTTCTTCCTAGGAACATACCTGATCCTTCTTTCCAGTGTTTAAAAGGATATCTTTGTCGCAGTTTTTGCACCATGCATTCATGAAACATCGCACTTCCAGCCACTATCATGTCATCAACATGAAGAGCTAACAACCCCTGCAGTTGACCACCATGATGCCACATAAACACACAAGGATCCAGTTCGCTTTGTTTCATTCCTAATTCCCTCAAGGTTTTGGAAAAACTGCACCACCAAGCCCTTGGCGCGTCACTCAATCCGTACACACACTTGGTCAACTCAACCACGGCTCCTGGTCCTAACCCTAGCAGCTCCAAATCTTCCTTGGGAATTTCCACAAACATCCTACCGTTTTTCCTATTCAGAGGTTCCCCTTGCAAGAAAGCTCCTTCAACATCAGCAATGGATAATTTCCATGACTTACTCGCAATGGTTTGTAAACACAGCATGAAAGCTTCAAGTGACAAGGTGGGTGACTGCCTATTCATTTCGAACAAATCCGGGTCCCTAAAGCCCTTCACACACCACCTACATTTGACCTCCTGTTGTCCTGGATTCGCTGGGTCTTCCCGTCTCGTCTTTACAAACCGACTAGACAGAAACCGTTCCTTAGGTTCAGTTCTCCTAAGATGTTCAGCCTCTTTTCCTTGAAACACCCTAATGGCCTCCGTCTTCAACAATTTCTCCCACTCCTTGAGTTTACCTTTAGCCACTTGGGGTCTTTCTTCAACAGTAAGATCTTTGTCATGAACCTCATGGTTGTTACTTTGGACAAGCATGGCCTCGTGAGGAGGTTGTTGTTCTGGTCTCGTGGTCGCATAGGGATCCGAGAGATGATGCCGTGGTAGTCGAATGTTGCCTTCGTCAAGCAGTTCCACACTTCGTCGCAGCGCATCCGTCAATCCCGTTGTACGCATTGGACCATATGCACCACTACCATCCGGTATCTCATTTGTAACCGTCGGCGTCGTCCCGTGTCCGGTTTCCCCCTCCATCGTCGCGTCGTTTCCGGTTTCCTCCTCCATCGCTGTCGTGCCGCCGCCACCGCTCGTGGGTGAAATCGTAGTTCCCGGATCCTGTGGTACCTGCGTGTCTTCGCCATCCGGAATCATGTCCTCCTGCCCGTCAACCTCCATGTCTTCCACCCGCTCGTCGACCGCTATCGTATCCGTGTTGACTTGCACTTGTCGTTCATCTTCTGGTGGTCTTGCTTCCCGACTGATATCCGTGAAGACATGAGCTCCTCGTTTACTCGTCCCGGGCACCGTTTGCAACAAATCCGCCGTTGTAAACTGTATTGCCGCCACCTGATCATCCGTCAAGTGTCTAAGCTGTTCCGGTGAACATCGCAACACCTTATTCCCGTGAGCCACCCATATCCGTGACTTGCTCTCGAAGAAGCCGATGATCCGTGCCGGACCACGCCATTGCCCATTCTTCGAGTCTCTACCCTTCCGCCAGTAGAAAATATAGTCTCCGACCTGAAACTCACGCGTGCTTTCCCGTGTCCGGTGTTGTACCGCTTTCCGAAGCCGTTCCTCGTCGTCCAAAGCCACCAGCGCACGTCTTGCCGCCTGTCGTATTTCTTGAGCCCGTTGAAAACCATCCGTGCCATGAATGACTCCCGACATGTAGGGTATGCTTTCAGACCCTTCTTCCAAAATGGTTTGAGGGATCCTAAGGTCACATCCAAAAACATGTTGATACGGGGAAAACCCATGCTTCCTACACATGCCATTCTTCCCTTGGTTGACCTTGTCAAACAGCTCATTGTACTCCTGCTTGGTTCTTGGTTGGCATTCCTCACAAGCTTTGTAGTAAGCAGTTTTCCATATGCCCCCGCTTTTCTCACACAACCCATTTTGCCATGGTGACTCAGCCGCCGACTTACCAACATAGATCCCATATCGATCACAACCATCCTGAAAGTCCCCATCAAACTCGGTGCCCCCATCAGTAAACAGCCGTTTTGGGCTTCCAGCCCATCGTATCCAGTGTTTCCTAAAGGCTTTGAACACCGCTTTCGAAGTAGCCCCTCCCCATAACGGAATGCACAACTGAAGACTGGTTCCCTCACACACAATGTTCAACACTTTCAACTTCTTGGTATGGGGTTGAGCCTCCACTTCAAACGTGTCCATGTTCACCTGTTCGTTGAACCTCTCAGCCTTTTTCATTTTTACAACCGGGTGACTGGGCAGCTGTCTCTTGGATTCACACACCGAGCATTGAAGGTTCTTCGCAATCTTAATAGCCTGTTCATGAGCCCCAGCACTCTTCAACATGTGCAAGAACCGTTCTTTGGAAGGATGTCCCAAATTCACATGACACCTACGAATGCTTTCTTCCATGTTCTCATGTTTTCCGCTGAGTTTCTCAACCGTGAACACCTCGATACCATCATCATGTCTTTGTTTCTTGACAGCTTTCAGCAACCCTTCAACCAACCCTTTTGGGTACACCTGAGCACACGTGGACCTATTCACCCAACAACCACCAACCTTGATTTTTCCTTCTATGACCTCATGTTGGTGTTGTCCGTCACATCTCTTGCCCAAATACTGCTCCATGTATTTGTTGGAAGTAATCACCTGGGTCGCCTTCTTATACAGCCGGTGAGATTTGGGGTCCCGTAGTCCAAACATACACTGATCCAGTTTCACACAGTACGGTTTGTGTTTCTTCTGAAACTCTTCCATCTTTTCCTCCCCCCAGCTGTCAGCCCCAATGGGATGTTCAAAACTATAGTGCCTTCCGCCTTCCGCCTGAACTTCACAAACTTGAATCGCAAAATGCAACAGCACATTAGCCTGAACTCTCTCCCTCCGAAGCTCTTCAGGGTCCCTTTTTGCTTTTGTGAGTCGTTGCAACGCACTGTATGGGCCACATGGTGGGCACACATGAACGTGTTTGGGCTTCTCCCTCCGAATTTCCGCTAGACACTGCTTCCTGTGATCAGCATCCAAGAAATTCCATCCGTTTTGAATGTCATATGAGGATCCAGCATTTAGTCCAGCCCTAGGTGCCATTGGTGTCAGCCGTGGAACAGAAAACACCTCACTAACATCATCACCGTGTCTCATGTCCACAACACAAACATCACGAAAACAACTCTCTTCGCAGACACCCGCCGCACATTGATCCTTGCCCCATAAGTGCTTCAAATTGATTTGAAGTCTCTTCCGAGCCTTCTTTGACATGACATGTTCTATGCCATCGTCTTGAAAAACAACTCGCCGGCCTGAGGATGCTGAGCCATGCGAGTGATCAGGACCTTCTTGCGGTTCTGCTCCTTCTCCACTGCTCCGACCGTCATGCGATTCCAGTCTTGCTCCCGCTGTGTCGGTGGCTCCACTTTCTCCCATTCCATGTCCTCGTCTCGAGGTCGAGTCTTGCCCTTGGGGTTCTTCTTGGGAATGGGAAGCACCGGCAACTGCTGTCCGAGATTGATCTGGCCATTCAGACGATCCATCTTGTTCTTGTCCACGAATGCCACGAAGATCTTGAACTTTTTGAGACTCACGTGGAACTTGTCCGAGATGTGGCCCCGAGCCCACTGAACATATCCTTTGTCTTCCCGATAGACCCTCCAGTAGCTCAGCCCTGTCTTCATGTACTTGCCGGCCTGGAACATGGACATGGGGTCGATCGGATTGTTCTGGACATCGGCCTCGGAGTCTCCCTTCTCGTCCAGGTTGCGAATCGTTGTCACCGCCTCTTGCTCGTGTGTCTCCTCCAGCATCCGCAGCACATGGTCCGGAATCTGGTACCCCTGGTTCATCTTCTCCATGGATCCCGAGCTCCGAGCCATCGCTGTCTTCCGGTTCCGGTGGTCCGTGACACAACTTGGTTTCCGAGGTGTCCTGAAACTTTGATCCTGAATGCTCAAGTTCCGATATGTTGTACACCGTGGTTGCTTTCAGTTGTTTCTTGGTTGGTTCTGGTTCTGGTTTTGGTTCATGTTGACTCCTACCCATCTCATCCGTCATCATCACATCATCATCCCTAGCAAACCGGAAAAGGGGAAGAGCATAGTGTCCGCGATCCGTCTCTTCCAACTTCAAACTACAACCAAGCTTTCCAAACCTAGCAACATCACTACCCAAGTCAAGAACACATCCCAACTGTCGTAGCAACTCTTTGCTCAGCAGCAGTGGCGTATTTTTGCCTTCACCTGGCAACACTGCTGCTTTGACGATGAACCTCCTACCATCAATGGCTGCTGGAATCAGAGCCATCACTTCAGATTTCAAAATGCCGTTGTTTCCGAATCTGAAATCGTTCGGAACTCTTGCTCTTTGAACCTTCAAGCCGTGCTTACTCAGATTGCCCTCAATCAGAGCAAGGGTTCCTTCACCTACCAAAGTACGCCTACATGCCGTGTCCGGCACTCCGCACTCTCCTAAGGTAGGGTCTAACCCCACGGCCCTCAGTTCATCTTGTCCTGGAAAAGATTCAAAAACTTCATGCTCAAGCCTCCTCTCCTCGCACCACTTGAGAACGTCCTTTGAGATCTGCTGGTTGCCGATGGAGTGGGTGTCCGAGAACCCTGAGTTCAGGACATCGTTGGCCAGCTGGTGCTCCCAAGCACTAGAGCTCGCCTCTGCCTTCTCCTTCAAGAAAGCAGCCCAAACATGGTCCGCACCGGTCTCGAACTCCTCAACCAACATCACTTCCTTGGCACCCTTGCTCCCTGACGCCTGGCTGGCGCGCAAAGGACACTCCTTTCGCCAATGGCCTTGACGTTTGCAGTAGTGACAGGTGGTCCTCTGCTTCAACTCTTGGATCCTTCCTTGGATACTGCCTGAGAACTGGAAGCCTTTCCCAGATCCTCCTTTGCCTTTTCCCGTGTTGCTCTTGTCTTTGTTGAAGTAGCCCCTTCCTGTCTTGTGTTCCTGCAACCGTTTTCGCACTTCCGCATAGGTCTCATAGGCCTCTAGAATGTCCTCATCTTGAACATCATCTTTCTGCTGCATCTCATCCGCCAGGAGCTCCATCACCTGAGCAAGGTCCTCGTCCTCCTTGGTCTCGGTCTCCTCAATCTCCAGGTCTGCCTGGTAGACATCCTTGGTCCCAGCTTTCATTGGACCTCCTTTGCCGTCCGGAAAGATGGTGTTCACACTCGTCACCACCTTGTCAAGCTCCAAGTTTCCGTGGCCAGTAGTCAGCACCAGTGATTCACTCTGAGCGTCCATTCTCAACTTTTTCAAGAAGAGAAACCCCAACACTGTTTTTGGAAGACTCACCTTCTGCTCCTCCAACTTCCTCTGGGCCGTGGAGAAGCGTGCGCTGAACTGGCGATACGTCTCTCCTTGACGTACCTGAAGCTCGTAGAAAAATCCCTTCAGACCCTCTTGCAAAAGGTCAATGGGCTGAGGCTTGTACTTCTCATCCAAGACCTTCCAGATCTTCTGATCACCTCCCTCTGCCCATATCTCCTCAATGGCCAGATGCTCAACAAGAGCTTCGGCCTCACCGGCCAACAGGGACATCAACCGGGGTCCATACTTCTCCTTGCCGACTGTCGACGGCAAGCTAGCTATCATCAGCTGGGTCCTCCTCTTCCATAGGCGATAACTGGATGGCTTGCTACCATCAAAGGTCTCGTATCGTTGAAAAGGTTTGTCACTGCCAGTTCCGCCGTCGTCTACCCCCGCCATGGCAACCAAACGCTAGCCCGTGGATCCCGCCCGAAACTAATCGAGCTGGGCTCCGCTACCACTGAGAAACTCCGTTCCCAGTGGTGCGGGTCAGCATCCTTTTGTTTCCAGAGCCGAGGAGGCTACATGTCAGACCGTGTTGATCCGTCATGTCGTTTCGGACTGCTACCATGCTATTGAGTTGCCACAACAGTCAAACATTTCTCATGTAATTTAATGTAGTGTAATGTAATGCAATGTATATAATGCAATGCAATGTAATGTAACGCAATGTAATGCAATAAAATGTAATGTAATGCAATGTAATGTAATGCAATGCAATGCAATGCAATGCAATGTAATGCAATGCAATGCAATGTAATGCAATGTAATGTAATGCAATGTAATGTAGTGCAATGTAATGCAATGCAATGTAATGTAATGCAATGTAATGTAATGCAATGTAATGCAATGCAATGTAATGCAATGCAATATAATGCAATGTAATGTAATGCAATGTAATGTAATGCAATGTAATGCAATGCAACGCAATGTAATGCAATGTAATGCAATGTAATGTAATGCAATGATATGCAATGTACTGTAATGCAATGCAATGCAATGCAATGCAATGTAATGCAATGTAATGTAATGCAATGCAATGCAATGCAATGCAATGTAATGCAATGTAATGCAATGCAATGCAATGTAGTGTAATGTAATGCAATGTAAAGCAATGCAATGTAATGTAATGCAATGTAATGTAATGCAATGTAATGTAATGTATGTATGTATGTATGTATGTATGTATGTATGTGTGTATGTATGTATGTATGTATGTATGTATGTATGTATGTATGTATGTATGTATGTATGTATGTATGTATGTATGTATGTATGTATGTACGTATGCTCATTTTTTATATTCTCTCTTTGTTGTCTTTCGATTTTCCTGTAAACAGTTTAGTGAACTTGGCCAGGCAGCGTATGAGCTCGATGGCTGGGTGCCGCAGGGCCTTGCGAGGAGTTTCGAACACACACAGGACGAACGGTGGATTGCCTCAATGTATCGGCACCAAATTGCCTCATGTCTAGTCTCGTTGCCAGTGCAGTATATTTGTGACCCATTTTTTTCGAGCTCAGGTTGTTGATTCTTTATTACATTTTTGCTGCTGCATGGATATACGAGTTGCTCGGAAAGCATTGTTTGATTCCTCAACCTGAAGCAAAAACAGTATGTGACTTGGATTAAGTCGTGTCCCTATGTAAGCTATGTAGTCAGCCTGGGCTTTTTAACTTGAAGAGTGTTTTCACTGGAAGGTTTTTGCTGGCACTTCAGCAATTCGTCGCCTTCTCAGCTCGTAGCATCAAGAAGGAGAACAATGCCGAGCGGCAAATTGCGCATCTAAGAAGCTATTTCCATGTCTGCTTATCTATGCAGATACAGTTATGTGTATACATTTGCATATCGATGGATGCATGCATAGATCGACAGACGATCGGACAGACAGACAAACAGACAGACACACAGACAGAGAGAGAGAGAGAAATACTGACAAATAGATAGATACTTTATAGGTACATCAGATAGATAGATACCTACATGCATGCATGTATGAAATGCAGGCAAATGTGCATAAACGCATCATGCACGTAAATGCATGTATGTATGCATGTGCGCATCTCTCTCCCTCTCTCCAAAAATAACAATATCTCTCTCTCTCTATATAAATGTACATGCATACGTGCATCACATATGTATGGACATATTTGCATTGGTTGGAACACACGCATGCACATTCTTGTGCACATGTCAGTGCACATGTTGACTTTTCCTTCCCAGATCACTTGAACAAAGCCTTCCGGAGGGATTCACAAGAGTTCTGGCTCTCATTGATGGTCTCAAAGTTCAGCAACAAGATGATAAACCAACTTGGATCAGAATCTATGTCCCAGAGTCTCTACACTGCCAGAAATTCCGAGATAGTCATGCTTTGGAAGTCTCAAGAGAATTGCCAGCTGTTTCCAAAAAAGGTGAGTTCTTCATGACATGATGAGATGATGAGTTCTTCTTTTCAGGTTTTGAACAAAGGTCCATCTGGGTTGAACTCATGAGCTCAACAGTCGCGCCAGACTGGCCTCAGGTTGTCGCCTACACCGTTCTCCTCTGGTACAACGCACCCTTGAACACCGGGAAGAAAAAAGTTCCATTCTGAGAGCACATTTTGGAAGATAGAGAAATAACATGGAATGACAAAGTGTGGATTCCTCTCTGTGGATTTCAATGGATTTCATACGCCACTCTTCCCTCAAAAACATGCATTTTCCTTGCCTGAGGTCCCATGTGCTCCCATCGTAAGAGCTGCCTTTATGGGTATCACATACCATCTTGGCAGTTTGGCCTTTGGTGCGGCTAGAGTCTGAGAAAAACATGTCAAAGTAAAGCAAAGCAGCGCATTACCTCTGTTTGAAATGGTGCAGGAAATTTTGGCTCAGGTTCTGCTGGCAATCTTCCGGGTTGTCTATGTTTTGGTGACCTTTTTCTACGGTCAGGCAATCGCAATTTTGCAAATTACGAGCAACAACTCTGGTATAGCGCTCGGAAAGGTTCTCCAATTCAAGCTGCCAATTAGTTGCGAGTGGTTGCAGATGAAAGCGGTCCAATGGCTGCTGATGTTGGCGGTGAATTGTTTGAGTCAGACCACCTTTTTGATATTTTTCGCGTGGGGGATACAGCTTTTTGTTTTGGCAGGTAAACAAGAAAGATGATGAGGAAACCAATGTGCGAGGCTTATCACGAAGCCCTTGCAGGGTAGAGACTCAGAGTTGAACACTTCAGAGACACACTTCGCTCATCTTCGCTCCTTCACTGAGGGGGTGGCCAAAGCAGCCACCGCTTGCTGCTGCTGTTGCCTGAGTTGCTTCGAGCAGGTTCTTCGGTACCTAAATGCAGGCGCTGAAATGCACTGAATCTCAAAGCTTTGCAGATTGTGCAGTTCCAATCTATTGCTTCCATTGCTCGTCTCCCATCGGGAGCCCCTGCTCTTGGGGGGTTGGACAGGAAGTCTCTTCACCTCCCTTTCCTTGTGCCTTCCAGGAGCCTATGTTATGGTTGCAGTAAACTCTGACAACTACTGCCAGGGTGCTGACAGGCTGGGGATACCGTGCACGCCAAAAAGCTTTCTGTTCACCAACACCGTTGACACCCATTCGTCGAAATTCAGAGGATGCACATGGTTTCAAACTGAAGAGATTTGAAGAGCTTCAAAGAACTTCAATGAACTTCAAAGTTTAAACTCGGAAAGGACGTTTCTTGGACCTTCAGACAGCTGTGCTGAGCTGTGCTCTACTTTGATTCTCCTTGAAGCCTCCGTTTTGATCTCCGGTGCAGGGCTCTAAAGCTTGTGGCTTCTGAGTTTGTGGCCATTGGGGCGCTTGAAGGAAGCACATTCATATTCCAGGACTGAGAAGCGTTAAAACAATTACATTTTTTCCATCAAGTAGTAAGACTACTGTATACTGTAAGAAGTAAGGCTATGAAAGGGTTTGGAAGAAGCTTAAGAGTTTTGGTGCGGAAGTCCGACTGCTTTGAAATCTCACTGACACAGGCGCTTGGAAACATCTCTATTCCGTCAGCTGGTGGATATTTGACCTATTTATTGGTTCCTCAGTCAGCACAAGAGATGAAGTTTTATGTAGTTTTGTAGTTGTATGAAGTGGGTGAACCAGGTGTAGATTTGGCTTTTGAACCGCGGGCCGAGGTCACTCATCTAGAACAGTTCAACGATGTGAGCTCTGAAGATTACATTGCTCAGCCAAAAGTGCTTGCTGCTGCTCTGGTTGCAGAGTTTCCCTTTCTGCGGCGCCAGTCTTGTCAAACAAAGCCTTTCTCTGGTTACAGGAAAATCAAGGAAAATCCGGAAAAACGATGAACAAGCTGCAAAGGAATGGCAAAGTGTAGAGCTGCTGTAGCGTGTTCTTCCTTGCCCAGGTTGCAATTTTTATGCAATTTCCAATTGCAGTATTTTCCGTGCTTTTTCAGCTCTGTGTGCTCCCAGGTTGCCGGAGGTCTGATCTGCCTGGGAGTTTCAATGTCGTTCATGTCCATTTTCGATACAGCCGGATGCTCAGACATTTGTAGTCACTGATCTACCAGATTCACACCAAGTGTAAACCAAGAACCAACTTGTCACAAGATCTTTGCCAAGATCTGAATGGTCACTTTCACCAGGTTTCTGATTCAATGCTGTTTGCCTTCATGACGGATGAAGACTGGAGGCGATGGAAGTGATGGTCAAGCAACATGCGGATACTTGTTTACTTCTCGTGACAACATTTCAATCACTTTAAGTTTAGACAGATCTGTGTGATGTGCTTGGAACTGAAAGTTTGAAGGAGAGAGTAGTGAATGACAAATGATAGTAACTGATAGTAGTCATGATGACAACGATGTGCATCACATGATTTGCTTTTGCAAATGACTGGTGGCCGCAGGAAAGAACATGGCCTTCCACCGAATCCGCACATCCCTGAGCAGCTTGGTCTCAAGCTCCGGGTGCAACGCAGACAAGCAGTGACAAGCACTAGCACTAAGTGTCACTAGGTGTCACTAGGTGTCACTAGGTGTCACTAGGTGTCACTAGGTGTCACTAGGTGTCACTAGGTGTCACTAGGTGTCACTAGGTGTCACTAGGTGCTTAGACAAGATCAATCCCAGAGCATTGTCGAGCCAGGAACTTGAAGTCATTGATCGATGCAGATGAGTGAGAGTTTCTGTGAGAATTCATGAATTTTAATTCATCAATTTGTGTAGAATTCATCAACGTGTGCAGAGCTCGTCTCAACCTGGTCAACTGAACCATGGCAGTCAGCTTGCACATGGGCATTGCCGTCGTCTCACACACTTGTGAAACTGTAGTCGTCGTAGTCGTTTGTTTTGAAAGACTCGAAGGATTGAAGGATTCTGAATGATCAGATCGAGGCAAAAAGTGCTGCGACGGCTTTCAACACCACCACCTCTGTGGTGTTAGCTACATGTTTTAAACTGGTTGTACCAGGTTGCTCCCAGTTCCTCATTGTGGCAAAGCGTTCATGACTCCTTAAATTGCAGGAGAGTGTAGCAGGCTATTCGTGGAGAGATGCTGAAAATTTGCTTTCAAAAGATCGCATTCTTCGCCTCGGCAGTGAGGCTTGGAGATTCGCAATGCCCTGCAGAGTTCATCTACTGTCTTCTTCTCTAGCTCCAGAGTCTCTCATTCGTAAGCCTTTTTACTGTGAGTTTAACATTTGGACCTTGCAGTGCCCTGCTTTCATCACCGAAGCCGTTATAATCAAACTTGATTTGCTCCCAGCAAGTTTGAGCATTGCACGTGATCAGACTTGGTTCGCCTCCCACTTTGAATGCAAGCAGGTTCCTCCTTCTGCGATGTATGGTGTTCTATGGTGTTCATCAAGAGCCAAACAGAAGTCAAACACTTTTGATCGTGTTCACCACGAAAGGAACCAGTGCACAATATCCGCGGAAGAACTCTACTAGTACTAGAATTTACAAAAGCCATAAGAACAAATACAGAGCGCTTTTCTGCTTTTCTGCTTTGTGGCCATTGAACAATCGCTCTTTGCATAGCCAAAGCTTGGCTGACCTTCTCGTTTTAGCGCATCTTGGATCAGAATTAAAACAGGTGTCTACCAGTGAAGTCGACGGATTCTTCGGACTCTGAGTGAGGTAAGATGACCGGTTCGCATCTGAAAGATCCACTGCTTTCTTTGCGCTCTCCCAATAACTTGAGTCGGACAAGTTCACAGTCTCAAGCAACTTGGAAGGAAAGCTGTGCAGCTCCGACTTGCTTTTGATGCTTCCTGTTAAGTCATTGG
>VSDK01025179.1:132172-146179 GCA_009767595.1 Symbiodinium kawagutii
GCATTCCTGGCATTCCCCTCCTTCATGTTTTCCTGTGATAGACAAGACACTGAGGAAGGGTTAGTTGAAGGAAACCTGTGATTAAAGCAGCTTTTTTGTGTAATGCAGCAGAATGTGCTTGCTAGCAGCATCAACATGAGCACCACCATCGGACCATCGGTCAATACCAATCATTTTGATTTGGTATTTTACTTTACTCTACATACTAAATATGACAACACAAACACACACACACACAGATTTGTATATATATATATATATATATATCTATATATATACATATATATATATATATTTTGATATATTTAATAGTCAAAAGGTGATTCCTAGGAGGGGGCAAGACATTAGAACAAAAGTACAGTACATAGCAAGGTTTTTATCCCTTCCTTGGTTTTGGGTTACCTGCACATGTGAGAGGATTCTATTTCCCTCAATACATCACATGTCACAGGCTTAGGAAACCCGCTGGGGTTTGAGTGGTTGAGCAGGTGGTCTGGTGTAGTAAGCCCGTCAGGCTCCTGGTTGCAAGACCCAAACAGATCTTTCATTTCAGTCACCCAGGCTACACGCTTAAGCTTGAGCCACACCGAATGAAATCAGTTGAGCTGATGACCAGAGCCATTCCAACGACCAGTTGGACCGATCTTTTGCAACTTTTTGAGCCTTTGATTCTGGCTTCACTAGGGACTTCTCAATCTTTCCTCCAATCATCATGTGTTGAAATTACAAGCATGCTGAAGTTTTTCGAGGAAATGACTATGTATAAAGATCGGTATCGTATGGTTAAGTGCCCCAACTTTTGGGGCTGTTATACGATGACAACTTCTATGATACGATGACAACTTCTATGATACCGGTACGTGGTCATATTTGCAGTTCATTCCGAAACAATTGAACACAAACATTATTAGGTGGCCCTGTGATGCGATGACAACTTCTACTGTACGATATGATGACAACTTCTATGATACGATGACAACTTGTACCAACCGTGGCCACTACAGTAAAACCCTGCAAAACACTGTCTTTCTAAAGCCTCATCGTTCTAAAACACTGTAAAGGGCACTTGAACAGACTATGCCCATAAACATAGATACCTAAATATTTCAGAACAATAGACCAAAAGTATAGTCCTTAGTAGACCCGAAGCGTTTCTCCACATGGAGTTGTGCATGCTCTCATGAGCTTTACATGGCTTTACTAAACACCTACTGTAAACAAAATCATTTCGGGCTTACTAAGCCTGTGGAATCTGCACGACATCGCTCTCAGGGACCACCCGAAGACTTACCTCCATCTCGTCGACCTGTCAGGACCTGAGCCCCAGTCTCATCAGGTCCCAAAACATCCCGTTTGGGACATCGCCACATGACACGCCACATGACACGCCACATGGCACGCCACATGGCACTCCAGAGACCTGTCGAGATGTTCAAAGGATTTCAACTAGGCACTTTTGGAAATCTCGGTGTGAGATGCAATGTGAGATATTGCGCAGATATACTTGCTCTAGAAGGAAAATCGGCAAAATTTCAGTGTGACTGTGCAGGTGGACGATCTGCATGATTTTACCCAAGAGTTTATCGAACGTGGTTACCATGCAGAGCGCCTCGGCAAATTCAGATGTCCAAGATTTGGACCAGCGTGACAATGCAAAATTGCATAAGATTGATGAGGTATTGCAATTGGAGGAACAACTACCTCAAGTGGAGAACCTCGGCACATCTCTGTCTCTGTCGTTTTTCTTCTCCTTTTTCTTCTTCTTCTTTTTCTTTTCTTCTCCTTGTCTTCTCCTTCTCCTTCTCCTTCTCCTTCTCCTTCTTCTTCTTCTTCTTCTTCTTCTTCTTCTTCAGTTTCTTTTTCTTCTTCTCTCCCTCTCTCTTTCATGTTTCACCTCAGGACAGGGAGACCACAAGGGCGCCAAAGGAGAAAACTGTGAGTCGACCCACATCGAGAATAGGCGTGGGCGGCCACGGGCGGTCACAATGTTCATCACCTTTCTCTGTTGGGGTGTGAAAGGCATGTGACCCTCGTTGGCTTGGCACTGTGTCCGTGTGCAAAGCTCTGAAGGATGGGCACTTTCGAGTATTGGTATCCCACCGTGTCGGCCTACAATTTCCGACGAACCTGTTCTTACTGGACACTAGGTTACAATGTGTTGAAATCCGTACATCAATTCAGCATACGCACGTTCAAAAGACCAACCCGTCCACTGCCAAGGATTGGCGTCCTTTTTGTACCTTGGCCACCTTTTTGTCAAGGGATCTTAGAAGATCTGAGAAAATGTTCGGCTAACTTTGGTGATCTTTGTGGACCTTCTCAGGTGGAGGGTTGCCTCTTCTTTTTGTGGGAGCCATTATTTGATCTATATTGGCCTGATGCTCCAAAGCGCATGGAGTGACGCGGCCTGAATTACTTTGAAGCAATCGACTTGAGGACAACAAATTGTGAATTGGAATGGCTTTGAAGAACTCATTTGTTGACAAAGCAAGTCTGTGTCGTTCAGTTGGGCCAGTGAGGTTTTGGATCTCCAAGATGCCCATTTTGATTGGCACGACAATCTTCGGAGCTGGAATCTACATGGGGTACATTGAGTTGATCAACATGGACACCGATACGAATCTCACTCGTCGCTAAGCCTCGGATGGATTTGTCATTGGGGAAACGATGAGATTTTATGTGCATGTGGAAATCTACCGATTTCGTTTGCGATCATTTTTAGCAAGCTTTCATGGAAGAAACTCTGAAGTTGCTGGAACACTTGAACTTGGTTGAACTTGCTTGAAATTAGTTGTGGCTTTTGACCAAAGTGGATGCCACATAGATACCCCTACGACCAATCAGAGCTCCTGGATCATGGCCGACATGCTCGCAGTTGAGGTCCAAACTTTTTATGGTGTGATTGGAAGGCCCTCTACAATCTTTTACAGCAGCGAGAAGAAGGTGCAGAGCTCAAAGCAGCTCAAAGCAGCTCAAAGCAGCTCAAAGCAGCTAAAAGCCAAGATACAGACATGGTAAGTAGGTCTTGCGAGCCAAGATGGAAGATAGCTGCAAGTGGTTGGCCAGCTGTGTATCCATGGTTTTACATTGCAGGCGATGGTGATTCTACCTGCAGTGACAACAGCAATGGCCAAGGTAGGCTGTGCAAGACGGATCCGATCAATGGATATCAACTGTTCTCAGCAGAAATTTGCTTTTTGCGGTTTTATTTGAAATTGGTTTCAAACTCTGTGATGCAGGGACTGGAGAAAACAGCACTTGCGAAGTCTACTGGTACCAGCCATTGTCGTCCATTGCAGGCCACTTTCATGAGATTTTAGGTTTGAACGATTTGCTGTGTGAACGTGAGTGGGGTTCTTGGCACAAGTACATAAGGCATAGAAGGCATAGAAGGCATAGAAGGCACAGAAGGCATAGAAGGCGTAGAAGGCGTAGAAGGCACAGAAGGCATAGAAGGCATAGAAGGCATAGAAGGCATACAAGGCATAGAGGGCATAGAAGGCATAGAAGGCACAGAAGGCACAGAAGGCATAGAAGGCATAGGATATCCTAGGCCCTGCTGGGGGTTGATCAGAAGTTTCAGAATTCCAAACTGCTTTGCGACAATTTTCCTTCAATCTTCGATTTTCTCAGGTTGGGTGATCTACTTGATTGGTGCACTCCTCTACCAGGTGGCAAATGTGGCCAACATGTTTGAGATGGAGGAGGAAAGGGCGCTGCGTTTCTTCGAGGAGGGTCCATTTTAAGCAGAAAGCCATAGAAAGCCGAAGCATTTTTGAGGGCCCACTCTACAGCCTCCATTGTTTGTAGTAGGTGAGTCTGTTCTAGCGGATTCTAGATTCTAGCACCACTTCAGAATAACCAACAGCTGATTTGTCAAGGAGAGTGTATGTGTGTGTTTGTGTGTGTGTGTGTGTCATACCGAAGGGCTGTTAACTCATACTATACTTAACGCAAGGGGACGTGGCGTACAATCAGGGACCACATGCAAAGAAGCTACCTGATTGTACGGGAAGCAGAGTCTGATCAACTCTGCGTACATGCACCAAGTTGAAACTGTTGCTCAATCTGTTCTATTGCTGTATTTGCCATGATTTCCTGACGCCAAGTGGAAAGCTGTCTGTCACATTTCGAAGCCGGTGTTGAGAGTTCAATCGTCGAAGATTTCACCAGATGACTTTCAAACCAAAAAACCATTTCATTTTCACGTCACCCTATGCATTTTTGCATTGACTCAGTGTGTCATTACATCCTCGAGGCCTATCCTTTTAGGTGCGGAGATGGGGAACCCTGATAGCAGATTTCGATCACGTTCGCAGATGTTTGCGACTTAGTCGCCGTGATGTATCATGCGATGCATAAACAAGCCAGAGCTAGGTTCCGACTGCCAAGATTCAACGCAAGCCCAGACGATTACCCGAAGATTGTTGAACGCATTTAGGCCCAGATTTACCAGAAGTCATGACCGCAGCATTTATGTGCTCTCATGACCTCCATGACCACAGCAGTTATGTGCTCTCATGGACGAAGATTTACCAGGCTTTCATCCCTAAGGTTTCTATTGATTCATTTGTTTAATCCCCCTCCCCCTGGGTGCATTTTCGCTGGTTTTGGGGTGATGTCGTTTGCTTCTTTGCTGCCTGCTTGGTGGTTTGTGGGCTTGGGTTCTTCCCCCGCTTCTCTGCTGTGCTTTCTCCACCCCGCGGGATTGGTGTCTGTTGCTTGTTTCCTTTCTCTGTTTCCTTTGCTGTGCTGCCTCCCCCTCTATGTCTACTACCTTCTCCCGCTGGCTCCCGCTCAACTGAGCGCCGTGCCAAGCAATGACTGGAGAGGGACCGGTGCCAAACAAGTGAAAACTGACCAGAGAGTTTAGACTGTATCAGTAACCATGATCAAAGCAGTTATGTGCTCTCATAGTATCCATGATCACAGCAGTTTGTGCCCTCATGCAATTTCACCAGTCGCAGCTGCGCCTGGCTTCAGGCGTTTTTTGTGTGTCACACCCTTTGCCGAAGGGCTGTTAGCTCATACTATACATAGCGCAGGGGGACGTGGCGTACAATCAGGGACCAAGTCCAAAGAAACTACTTGATTGTACTGGAAGCAGGGTCTGATCAACTCTGTGTACCTGCACCAAGTTGAAGCTGTTGCTCAATCTGTTCTATTGCTGTATTTGCCATGATTTCCTGACGCCAAGTGGAAAGCTGTCTGTCACATTTCGAAGCCGGCGTTGAGGGTTCAATCGTCGAAGATTTCACCAGATGACTTTCAAACCAAATAGCCATTTCATTTTCACGTCACCCTATGCATTTTTGCATTAACTCAGTGTGCGCGGGTGAGCGCGCTCTACTCTACAAAATGAGGCCTCCACCTCACCTTAGGTTTTGAAATGGCCAAAACAAGGACAGAAGGCACACAGGATGAGAGCCCTAGTGAATATCTAAACCAGTCAATATATGTATATATAAATAAAAATATAAATTAAAAATATATATATATAATATATTTACATAACATATGATCATACATAGTTATAGATATACAACGGTGATATACATTACATACATTGATATATTTACATATATAAATACATATGTCACGGAAGAAGAACATACAAAATTTCAGAACTGTTGTGGACCAAAGCTCCAAAGTCAGCCTATTTTGCAACCTGATTCGAGTGGCACCCTCTGGGAGGAACTTCACGCACAAATTGTTGAGTGGCCACTGGTACTTGGAGGACTGTCCTTGTGTGCTTAACGTGCAAAGCTCAAATGTTCATCTTCCATCTTCGTTTTCCAGGCCTCTGCTTCTTTTTTGGTGGATGTTGTGAAATCATCCACAACAGATGTTGGGCGACGCCTCCAGATACCTTTGTCTCTTGTCTGAATATCAAAGAGTTGGAGTCGGAGCATAAATCGACAGCCGAGGTGTGGTGGACTTCGATTTGCAACTTTGTGGGTGGCATTTGTTTTTGGTTCTGCGCTTGCCGCTTGGAGTAAAATTTCAAAGTAGCAATGCTGAGAAACGAAACTTGACATAGCTTGACATAGCTTTCGTGCTTTGGACATGGGTGTTTCTCAAAATAGGGGACCCTAGAAATTGTTGGCTTATTATTACAAATGGTCAATAAAAAGGATGATTTGGGGGTACCCTGTCGACTTGAGAAACACATCGTGGACACTGTGTACACTGTGAACCCTAGACAGGCTCCGAGATGTTTGGTGGATTCACGACCGTGATTGGATTCCAAGGTGCCGCGGACGTATTGGGAGCACAAGTTTTCTTCGTTGTCAGTTGCCTTCCGTTTATTCAATGGGAACATTCAATGTTATTAATTTAGATTCTATGTTATTCTATGTCATTCTATATCATTCTATGTTATTCTTTGTTATTCTATATATTCTATGGTATTCTATATTATTCTACATTATTCTCTGTCATTCTATGTTATTCTATGGTATTCTATGTTATTCTTTGCTGTTCTATGTCATTCTATGGTATTCTCTGTCATTTTATTTTGTTTTATGGTATTCTCTGTTATTTTTTGTTATCCTATGTCATTCTTTGTTATTCTATGTCATTCTATGTTATTCTATGTCATTCTATGGTATTCTCTGTTATTCTATGTTATTCTATGTTATTCTATGTTATTCCATGTTATTCTATGTCATTCTTTGTTATGTCATTCTATGGTTATTCTATGTTATTCTATGCTATTCTTTGTTATTCTATGATATTCCGTGTTGCTCTATGTTATTCTATGCTATTCTATGTTATTCTATGTCATTCCATGTCATTGTTATTCTTTGTCATTCTATGGTATTCAATGTCATTCTATGGTATTCTATGTCATTCTATGGTATTCTTTGTCATTTTATATTGTTCTATGTCATTCTATGTTGTTCTTTGTTATTCTATGTTATTCTATGTTATTCTACGTTATTCTATGTTCGTCTATGTTCTTCTATGATATTCTACGTTATTCTGTGTTATTCTATGTTGTCTTTTATTTTTTTCTTTTACTTAATTTTGCGAAATTCTTTTAGATATGTACCGATGAACATACACACAGAGTTCGCACAAACTTTACCTTCGCCTTCAGCCCACACTCTCAGCTCCTAGAAACCTTGCTCTCACTGTTGCCTATTGGTTGGTATGTCCCCTTCCTGCTGGACTCTTTTTTTCGTTAATTCAGCATCATATGATGGGTTTTAGATATTCCACATGGTTCGAGCTCTGCCTCATTTGTTTTTTTAGAGTCGTGCGCTCCTTCTAAAGCTACTGATAAAGCCATTGCTTCAACGGCGAAGCAACTCACAGCTTGGACGAAGTTTCATCCCAAGTCCTTGAAGGCACCATCGCTTTAAACATCCTCCCCGAAGCTCCATCAGCTCTTGCATTTCAACATCCTTCAAACAAGGTCCTCCAAAGTAAACAAACAAGGAAACAAGGTCCTTCAATGTCCTTTCACCTTTCCATTCTGCGGTACTCGTGCTTTTCTTTAGCCTAAAACTATCCCTAAAATTCCCTTCTTCCAAAAGCTCTGCGTTTCTCTGGAGCATTGAGATCGTCCAGCATGCGCAGGTACGTCGCTTTACCTCATTGGAGCAACGCTGGGTTTGTGTATGTGGCCCCTGGGTCGGCATTTGCGTCCCACTAAGGGAAGTCAAAATGACATGTGCGGTCATGAGCGGTGACCTAGGCAATGATAAGGCAATATTCATGGCTTATCATTGCGTATCATTGCTTACAGCTTCGATCAAAACTTCCTACCGCTAACTTTGCCTTGCTCTGAGGCGCACGGAGCAATTTGGCCTCAGCTTAATCTCCAACTTGAATAGTGCCCTGGTTGTAAGTGCCACTGGTAAGTGCCACTGGTGGGTGTCAATAGCTCCGTGTGACGTCACCTAAGGAGTACACAGAGAGGATGGGACTCAGATTGCAGTGAGAACTGATCAGACTACAGGAGTAGCTCGCCTGAAATTCGGAAGCTGAGAACCTTTGACTCATTCCGATCCCAGCTTCGCTGTGTCGCTTTAGGTCACTTCTCATTTTTCATGTTTCGCTGATTTCGAACTTCCAAAGCACTTTGAAGTCTTGGCATCAAACCATCGAGGTTAGCCAAGTTGTTCCAATTTCCAGAAGCGCCAGCTCACCCAACCAGGCAATCTGAACAACTTGTAAGGCAGACAGGTTTGAGCCATAAAGCCAACAGAGAGGCAGCAAGATGAAATCTGCAGTCTTTTATTTGCAATTGCTTACTGCTGTATCGTTTTCCGATACAATTTGCAATGAGGTAAAGACATCTTTTGGGCTTGATAGAAGCACATGTCACATGCAAGTATGACAAGAAATGAAACGAAGCAGTACGTTGAAACTAGATGAGAAACAGCTGTGACGGCATTGACCTTGAATGCTGATTAGGAATATGCATTTTTTGTGTTGGACGTCCTTGAGGATTTTTCTCGAGTTGTGCTGCATTCATTTGAGTTCACTGGTTGTGTTAGACGTTTCTGACTTGCAAGCTTCCAATATAGTGAAACTTAATATAGTAATCATCGTTTACTTAAGCGTTAACATTCCACTTTATTTCTTAATATAGTAGATATCTTTTAAGTGCTTAATACTTTTTTTGCGAATCTTCCACTGTTGGATGCACAGAGTTGTGCTTGGAGTCAGGCCTTCAAACTGGATGATGCAGGCAACGTTTTGGAAGACAAGCTTTCATGGCGGGGCCGTTTGGAAGCAAAAGGACATAGTTGAAATCTTTCTTTAGAAGTATACACTTATTCTATTTTTTCAAAATCTTTTTTTCCACTGACTTTCGATGACGGATGGATTTCCGACTGTGGATGTTGAGCTTTTAGGTTTGCTCTTTGTGGTGGTGTGCCTTGGCAACTCCGCGGCCTCAAAAAATGCTCTAAGAAAAGGATTCAAAAACTAGTGAAAGGAAGTTGAGAGGAAGAAGTTGAGAGGAAGAAGTTGAGAGGAAGTTGGAGAGCGAAAAATGGCTCGGCGCTTAGGTGCACAATCTGGGGCACAGCATCTCTCCTTGGGACATTGACAGTTCCTGCAGCACCTTGGGAGTACGAATCATCCTCTGAAACTATGAGGAGGCACCGACTCCAAACCTGAAAGACACAGACGAGAGCTTCGAAAGCTTGCAACTTTCCCATGCCATGGCTGAAAGCTCAAGGATTGGCACCCTGACGAGGCATTTGGCAGGTCAAGAAATGACACTCGTGACCCATGCCGCAGGTGCAGAAGGAGGGTAGCAAATGTGTTTGTTGGGGAACATGCTGCAGTGGCAATGCTCCGGGTGTCCTGATGGAGAAGGACGAATCTAGTCACATTCTGCGAGCTTGTCATCAGATTGAGACTTCAGACAAGGGTGGTCTATTCATTTTCTTTAGACAATCATATAAGTATGTATCTGTACGCATCTGTATGTATTTTTACTCGTATGGTTTCTTTCCAGTTCTTTCCAGGTGCTCACCTCATCATCCTTCTGAACTCGGTCTCAGTGCACGCCAGAATCTCAGGGTCATGTCTAGTCTATCCCAAGAATTCAGTGAATCTTTGGATGGCCACTGGAAATCACGATCTAAATTGTTACCACAAACATACATATACACACATATATGTATGATTCGATGTATTGTGATTGTATATGCATTGGATCATTATACACAAATGTACATATTAACATATGTAATTGTATAATGCTCACGATATCTTCAATTCGTTGATTTTCTCCATTTTAAACGTCGACATTAGATTGCCTCCGGTTTCACCCTCGTCCAAATGGCATCTCTGACCTGAGTTCACTGCACAGAAATTCTCATTGGCATTGGATGTTTTTTTGCTGATTTTTTCACCACTGCACGACGTGCCATGCTTTCCCCCCCGACTCTTGATGCACTTGGTGTTTCTGTTGACACAATTGCAGCAGATTTCTTTTTGCAAAAGTTCGTCAACAGAAAAGAGAGAAAGACCTTTTCCTTTTGCATTCTTTGAAACAATTCTTTTCATTTCTTTTTCATCCTTTTCCAAAGTGCGTTTCGTAGTGCGACGCAGCGTCAACACATTCAGACGCAGTGAAGACTGCGTCCGTCCCAGGTGCCTTCGGAAGAGCCTTATCGCTTTTTGACTTTGACCATGCGTCTCCTCGTTGTAGCGCCTGAGCTTCGACAAAGCTATGCAAAGCAGCCAAGAAAAAGTCGAAGAACTGGAAGAAGTGATAGTCTGATAGAAGGAACATGAATTTCCAGCTTTGCATCGCATTTTGCGCAGGTGCTAACGATGCAGGCAGCTTTTTGGCCGCATTTCACTGCGTTTTGCAGCACTGAACTTGAGCTTCAGTGAATTGCTTTGTGTCGATTTTCCCAAGGTAATGTCCCTCTCAACCTTTCTGGTGGATGAACATCAGCATTGAGATTCTGTCACTGACAGTTTTTCAGCAGGTGTGGAGATGTGTGGAGCGATGCTTTGGATATGCATCCATTTTCGTTTAGCTCTGGCTGGGACTGACATCAACTCTTCACTACTTTTCACTAGAAGCAAACAAGAGTTGAAACATAAACCAAGAACATGCAAAGTTCAGGATCCTTCTTGTGACTTTCAAAACTGAATCACCGCGCAGCTGATTTGTAGGTGCGTTTGGTGCCGGGTGCCTGTGGCTCTGTGCATTTTGGTTTCGATTCTGCCAAAGTGGTTCCCTCAGCCATGGCCTGTAGCCCAGGGACTCGGGTGCCAAAGGGGACTTGTTTCCTGACTTACAGTTGCAGTATATCTTGCCTGTGAACAAAGTATGGCAGAAGTCCAGCTTCACTTTCGTGGACAAATATCCAAGAAGATGCGAGAAGAGCAAAGTTTGAAGCTTCAATTTTTGTTGGTTCATCCCCGAAGAAGTATTGAGCAGAACCACTTCGGGAAGACATTCATAAATGATTCATTTCCATTTGTCCGTCGACTCATTTGAAAGGGTCCGCTGTTCCGCAAAGTGCGAACAGCTTCGCCGGACCAGTACATAGTTTGACATAGACAAGGTGGGGTTTTGCGGGCTTCTCCTCGCAACGAAGCCATTATGTGAATACATAATGCTGCAGAAAAAAATGCCAAACTTGCATCCTTTTGCCTGTCTGTGATCATGTGTGTTGCCTGGAACAGAGCTACAGCACGGTTTGTCCAGTCTGGAAACCTTATCATGCACCCAAAAGCAGCATGCTTGCAATCTACACTGCCTCTACTTTCGCATACAATATGATGCAGACGCCAAGCAAATCACCCCAACTGAGACACTAACGAAGGTCCTTGAGCGCATGCAATTTGCAAACAGCTGGCAAGATACGATCATACCGATGATGGCTGTTTTAGGTTGTTCAGGCCTTGTATTTCTGACTGGGCTTTGTTGAAAGGAGCGACAAGTCTGCAACAGAGCGGAGAAATGAGACTATTGGAATCATTGGAATCACTGAAATCACTGAAATCACTGGAATCATTGGAATCATTGGAATCATTGGAATCATTGGAATCTCATTTGTTTCAAAGAGGCTCTTAGCCTTAGAAAGTGACCAAACGAAGCCATGATTTCTTTTGAGCCTCAGAGATGCTGCGGGGATGTCTCTACCTCTTCGTAGCTGGACAGCAATGGAGACACTCGCAGTGCAATGTTTGACCCGCGCGTTACATGCAGACATCATATGATCACAATTGATCACATATGTTGCACAAGTTTAAGGTAACATCCTAACCCATGCCACCCTACGGCACAACACAAGACGACACAACACAATACTGTCTCCATCAGTGGTACGTTCATGTATGTTTACAAGGATTGTGTTCCAACCAGCCATGTAAAGTAAAACATTTTGAACACCACCGAAGACTGTAAGACCACAGCGTAACACAAATGTAAGGACGCAGATACACAGGGGCCTACTATCACACTGATGACAGCATGCATGCAAATCTTGCAGACATCATTATCTTGCATGCATTACATGCTGCACAGACTACAATTATTGCCCACTTGCCTTCCACACACACACGTACACACCAACATACGCACATACATACATACAGAAATACATACATACCTACAGAAGTACATACATTTCACTTGGCAGGTATGTATGTATCACATACGCCGTATCAACTCTTCATGATTTTCGGCCGTTTTAATGGTATTTTGTCGACACGCTGTTCTTTTTGCATCCAAGGTGGTCTTTCAGACGTCGGCACAGCTATGCATCTTGTCACCAACGAGCCTGCAACTTGCCTATGGCCAAGACAGACCTGGCTGCATTGAGGTTGCTCGTGCTGCATTCAGTTGCTGTGAGCAAATTCTTCCACGTTTTCATCAGATTTTCGTCACGTTCCCATCATGTTTTTTCATCATGCTCTAATCATGTTTTCATCATGTTCTCATCATGTTCTCATCATTTCCTCATCATGTTTCCATCATGTTGTCATCATGTTTTCATTGTGTTCCCATCATGTTTTCATCATGTTCTCATCATTTCCTCTCATGTTTTCATCATGTTCCCATCATGTTTTCATTGTGTTCCCATCATGTTTTCATATTGTTCTCATCATGTCCTCATCATTTTCTCATCATGTTTTCATTGTGTTCCCATCATGTTTTCATCATGTTTCCATCATATTTTCATCATGGTCTCATCATTTTCTCATCATATTCTCATTATGTTCCCATCATGTTGTCATCGTGTCTTCATTGTGTTCCCATCATGTTTTCATCATGTTTCCATCATGTTGTCATCATGTTCTCATTATGTTCCCATCATGTTTTCATCATGTTCCCATCATGTTTTCATCATGTTCCCATCATGTTTTCATCATGTTCTCATTATGTCCTCTTGCTTTTTCTACAAATCTTTAGACTTTGCCACAGGCAGACGAATCTTATCAGTACATAGACTTTGATGCCTTTTGTATTTGGTTATTTTTGGTGACCTCAAATGCCTTCAGAAATTTAGATGAAAGGATCCCATGCAAATTTCCGTATGAACCTAGACTTTGAGTAAAATTCATTTTCTCAACCTTGACTTTGTATTTCCTATTTTTTTAAAAGGTGAAGGATTTGCTTCGAGTTCACAGTTCTCAGGGTGCCACCGCCACATTCGCAGCTCCGGGCCCCGAAGATCGGCTGCGGGGCTTTCTCTCGTGGCAAGGGTCCGGATGCAAAGATCGAGGCATCCATGTCGCCGCTGAAAGATTGCGACTTTAAACATTTTGAAGGGCAAAGGTATGCAAAGGTTGCCACACTGCAAGATTCAAAGATTTGCAAGGAAATGCTTCAAACATCAAACTGCAAAGTCACAAGGCATCAAGCAACTTGAGCTCCTCAGCCAGCGGAACAAATATAGATTTAGATAGAAGACATCAGTCAGTAAAAGTATAAATGTCTGAATATTCAAATCAATCAATCAATCCATCAATCCATCAATCCATCAATCCATCAATCCATCAATCCATCAATCAATCAATCTATCTATCAATCTATCTATCTATCTATCTATCTATCTATCTATCAATGTATCTATATGATATATATATATATATATGATTAGTTTTAAAGAATATTTTTCCCCAGATAGCTGACAAGCTATTAGGGGTTCTTACTTCTCTATGGTAGGGCCTCGAATCGGCGCTTTTGTTTACCGCTGCTCTGCCGCTGCTCATGCTTGCCTCCCTTTGCCTTGCTTTTGTCTCCCGTTCGTCTCCCCTTTAACTTCCCTTTGTCTCCCCTTTGTCTGCCCTTTGTCTCTTCTTTGTGACTTCTTTGTCTCCCTTGTGGTTCTGGATCGGCGCTTTGTTTGATCCTGCTCTGCCGCTGCTCATGCTTGTGTCCTTTCGTCTCGCCTTCTTCGTCTCGCCTTTGTCTCGCCTTTATCTCCCCTTTGTCTCCCCTTTGTCTGCCCTTTGTCTCTTCTTTGTCTCCCTTCCCTTTGTTTTGCCTTTGTCTCCCCTTTGTCTCCCCTTTGT
>VSDK01025179.1:161745-207374 GCA_009767595.1 Symbiodinium kawagutii
GAGGACCTCATGCTCCTCAAGGCCGACGTGACCAAAGCCCACAGGAGAGTGAAGGTTCTTCCTCAAGACTGGCGCTATCAGGTTGCACAAATCCAAGAGCAGTGGTGGATCAACAAGGTTGGCACCTATGGCATGGCCAGTGCACAACTCTACTGGGGTAGACTTGCGGCACTACTGCTCCGGCTTCTGTACCACCTGGTACCGGCGGTGGACTGGGGGTACGTCTTCGTGGACGACTTCTGCTGGATCCTACGCTCTAGCTGTGCGCCCCGCCGTACCACTCTTCTCCTTGGCCTCCTCTTGGCCATGGGTACTCCTTTGAGTTGGAAGAAGACCAAATTGGCACTGATCAATTTGTGGCTTGGCTTCCAAATTGACCCCCGAGGACCCATTGTGACCATGGGACCTGGTAAGCACGAAGTGGTGATGGCACTTCTTCAACAACTTGCTGCAGGGACGGCATTCACGTCCAAGGAAATTGAGAAGGCTCTGGGCCGAATTAGCTGGGCTACTACCATCTGTCCGATGACACGATCCTTCCTTCGACCTTTCTGGGCCTGGAAGGTTGCCTGCAAGACCAAAGGTAGTCCAGCAAAGATCATTCGCCACCTGGCCTCATTGCTCTTAGCCATCTTTGCTAAGCCCTTTGTTCACCCTTCTCCATACCGGGCTCACTCTGCCTGGTGGGGAGCTAGTGATGCCAGTGCCTCCTCACATGGCAAGGATGGTGACCCCAGCCGCCGGATTGCTGCGTTGGAGATGTTTGGCACTTTACTCCTCACATCGCTCCTCATCTCCCGAAGGTCACCAGGTTCCATCAATCTCCCATTGGAGCTTGTCACCGACAACCAGGGCAACGCCTATTCCCTGCTTAGTGGCAAGGCCAAACAACTACCGGGCTCTGCTTTCCTGATGCAGATCGTGCTCCTCTTGTATGACTCGGGGGCACCCCTTTGCCCCTCACATCGAAAACGTGACCTCAATCAATGGGCTGATGATCTCACGCATCCACATCCTGAAGGCTTTTCTCGTCATCTACAACTTGACCTGATGGATAGTCTTCGTAGTTTTACCCTTTTGCCGGCCATTCTTGCAGATTGGCCTTCATCCTTTTAATGCTCACCTATGTTCCTGTCGATGGAGACGGGTGAGTGTGGCTGCTTTTCGATGGTGGTTCCAGTGTTCGGACTTTGTCCCTGCGTCTGCCTCTGGCGGCGAGGGGGTTGGTCTGGACTGTCACCACCATCACTGTTGTGTGGACTTAAGGTCCACAAGCTTTTCGTTCAGAAGATCTGACTTGAGGGTCAGACAGAACCAAGATAGAATCAAGCAGCAGCCACATTGGCACCTCTCTCAGTTCAGACAAAAGGAGGTGCTGGCTGTTGCTCTGCTTGCAGTTAACCCTTAACCCCTAACCTCCGTAGGAACCTTTTCTATTGATTTGGGAACACATTCTTAAATTTATGAATAAATTCTGATAAATTCTCAATTTTCAATTATGTGCAGACTCAGAAGGGACACCAAAAGAGGACACAATTTGACTGTTGGGAGCTGTGCTGGAAATGCTTGACGGCCAGAAGGTCGACGCAGTCGTTCAGACTGTTTGCCACCATTTGGCACCAACCGAAACTGCTCCTTGTAAGGCACTGCTGGAGGACAGTTTTGCTGTTTCAACATATTTAAACTGTTTATGATTCTTTGATTACAACAAATTCTACATGCATTTGTACTTATGTACAGTTGAAATAGCTGGAAGCGATCATCGCATGAAGGATGCTTCTTTGGGATTCTAAGCGATGAGCTTCAAATCACTGTGCAATGCAGGAGCCGACCCCTGGTCCAGGTGCATGGGCGACAGCTTTTTTTTGCTTTGGGGCGACCAAGGTGTTCCAAGGTGTTCCTTTGGAAGTTCTTCTTTTCTTCTTCTGTCTAATTTATTCTTTATTTGTATTTTCTTGATTTTCTTTCACTATCTATTCCTTTTCTTGACTTTGTTCTTTTCTCTTTCTATTCCCTTGTCTTTTAATTGATTCTTCATTCTTGTTTTCTTTATTTTCTTTCTTGATTTTTTGCAAGGCCTTGCAGCTTGGAAGTTACTGGGCCTTTGCGTTGCGGTAGCTGTTCTTGGCCGTGGCTTCCGCGGGACCCTCCTTTGGGCAATACTTCGGAGCTGGAAATCGCAGAGGCGAAGAGAGTGAAGTCTCGAGACAGAGTAGAACAAGTAAACTAAGTAAAGACTTAATTCTAATACCAAGAACACTTAAAAACTTCACAATCTTAAAAAACGTCCACAAAGAACATAAGGAACACTTCAAAGTTTGTGGGATTGAAGAGATTCACTTCCATTGTAGATGGGAGCCTTGCGACGGAGAAAAAGTGCACAGAAAGGAGCCAGGATTTCTCTTAGGAGTCTTAGGAAGTACAGAAAAAGTCCTCAGTGTGAAGAGCTGTTCCTTTCGTGAGGTCAGCTTTCGTGACAGAGTGACACTCCAAAACCTTGCTGATTGGAAATGTGACTCAAATCATCAAGAGTGATGACAGATCCTTTTTTAAGAAACGGGAAGGGGCGTGACTGAAATATGGGCAAGTGAACATCGACATAAATGACTATTCTGCAATCTTCAATTTGTGCTTGGTATGTTAAGGGTGAAATAAGGTCTTCACTCACAGCCATGGGACCGGGTCGACGGCCTGCTGACATCTCTGCACATCCTCTGACACCAAATCTCAGGCACTTGCTCGATAGCTGTCATTGTGCTAGCCTTTCCGGTTCAAACACTGATCTTCCATCGAACCTTTGACGGTTTCATACGTCCCAAAGAAGCCATGTTCCTGCGCTTGCTCTGTTTGGGAATTGCCTTGTGCGGTGCTCTGGATGCGGGCTGCGACTCTGAGATTACTTCATTGATTCAAGACCAGAAGAGCCACGGCCAGCTACAGAGCGAGGCAGGGACAGCACATATTAAGAGCCCATGAAACACTTAACAAGGCGCATCAGATCTTATTCTTGTGATTCTTTTGCTCTTCTCTTGCTGTCCTTCTGTTGCCTTTTCCATTCTCTATTGTTGTTCTTTTCACCATTCTTTTGTTTTTTTGCTTTTTCACTGTTCCTTTGTTGTTCCTTTTGCTGTTCTTTCGCTGTTCTTTTGTTGTTATTTTTCATTGTTCACCTCGTCTTTGAGTGCTTTGTTCTTCTGTTGTTCTCCTGCCCCTCTATTGATGCTTTTTTCATTGTTTTTCGTTGTTCCTTTTACTGTTCTTTTGTTCTTTTGCTGGTTTGTTCGCTATTTTCATTGTTCTTTCGTTGTTCTTTTTCCGTTCTTTTGTTGTTCCCTTGCTGTTTGTTTGTTGTTCTTTTTCCGTTCTTTTGTTGGTTCCTTGCTGTTCTTTTGGTGCATTGTTCACCCTTCTTTTGCTGTATTTTTTTCGGTTTTCTTGCGGTTTTTGATTGTTTGTTCCCTTTTTCTTTTGTTGTTTTTTTTCTGTTCCTTTGCGATTCTTTGGTTGTTTTCTTGCACTTTTTGTTTTGTCGTTTGCTTGCTGTTCTTTTCTTGCTCTTTTCATTTGTCCTCTCGTTGTTCTCTGGCTGCTCTCTTGTCGCTCTTTTGATGCTTTTTTCATTGCTCTTTTCATTCTTCTTTTGCTGTTCTTCTGTTGTTCTCTTGTCCATCTTTTGATGTTTTTTTCATTGTTTTTTGTTATTCTTTTGCTCTTCTTTTGTTCTTCTCTTGCTTTTTTGATTGTCTTTTTGTTGTCCTCCTCTTGCTGTTCTTTTGTTCCTCCTGTATTGTTCTTTTGCTGTTTCCTTTTTGTTCTTTTGCCTTTTTTCTTTCTATTTTCTTTAGCTATTTTCTCTATATTAGCTTTTATTGCACCTTTATTTGTCTCCTTTGTTTTTTATTTCCTTTCTTTGTTGTTCCATGGTTGTTCCATTGTTGTTCCTTTAGTTCCTTTTATTGTTCCTCTTTTCTTGTTCTTTTTGTGCCTTTTCCTTCTGTATTGTTGTTTCGTTGTTTTCTCAAAGTTTTTTTGTTGTTTCTTTAGTTTTTTTCACTGCTTGTTTATTGCTGTTGTGTTCTTATTTTGATGTTCTTTTAGTGTTCTCTAGTGGGTCCGTTCTGATATTTTGTTTGATTTTGTTGTTCTTCCAGTTTTCTTTGTGGTTCCTTTATTGTTATTTGGTTGCTCTTGTATTGTTAATTGATTGTTTCTGTGTTTTGTTCTTTCATTGTTCCTTTATTGCTCTTTTACTTGTCCTTTATCGCTCTTCTATTGTTCGTTTAGAAATTTTCACGCAGATTTTCATTGAGCCTTTTGTTCTTTTATTGTTGTTTGCTCTTGACTTGTCGTTTTGTTGTTCGGGCATAAATTGTTCTTTTGCTGCTCCATTATTGTTTGATTTTAAAAAAGGTTGTACATATATTTGTTTAATATGAATTTGAACAAGCAATATGGGCAATATAGTACCAATATATGTGTATACTAAGTGAGGCAATATGTGTATACAATGTGTGTTCTTTCTCAGTTAGTATTGTCCTTTTATTGTATAATACCTATATGTGTATACAGCCAAAAGAATATGTCTTTCATTGTTCTTTTAGCTGTGCCAGTCTTCCTTAGTTGATTGGCAATCGCACGGCTTCATGGAGTTCATGCTGACTGTCTTCCGGGGATTTCTTAGTTTGGACTTATGATGTTTGGAGAAAGAGACAAGAGTATGATCTTATGATTTCTGACGATGATTTCTTGTGCTTACACTTTCTGCTTTTCCTATTCGCAAGAGCCTAGGCCAAAAAAGCACAGCCTTTTAGAGTTCTCGTCCAACCTCACAAGCCTTTTCAATCACCTGTCTTGCGAGCTGGTCTTATGTACCGGTTTCACTTGCAAAACGGGTCTCCCTGAAGGCCGATCCCCCTTTCAAATTGATCTTTGTATTCAGCCTCGGTCGCAAACCTCTCTCTCTCTCTCGCTGCGACCCTCTCACTCGTTTTTCGGCCTTTGGTGTTGGAAACAGATCTCTCTCTCTCTCTCTCTCTTTCTCGTTTTTCCCTCCTTCTCTCTTCCAAAATTGATTGCACTTCCTGCTTACAATCCAACTTCGGTTGCATCTGACCACGCTTCGAAGCTGTGATCTCAGTCGCAAGCATCTGGGATCGATCCCAGATGCATACGAGTTCGATCGTATCACTTGACTTCTGTATCTTTTAAGGGAATCCTTCAATGAAAGTGGGTAGGGCAAAACTCAGAATTTCAAGCTCCTGCCAGACTTCCTCAAACCCACAAAGTTCATAAACTCATGAACGGGCAGTGCTAAACTTCGGCAGTTTCCCAGAGCAATTCACTACAAGCATTCTCTTCCTCAGAAACAGAATGTTGATTTGTTTAATTGTGAACTTTCTTGAAACCTCGAAAGTGAGAGTTGACAACAAGTTGAGAAACAACATTTTGTGTGATGCTTCGTCTATGAAGAACCACAATGGTCACTGACTTGCAAAGCAGCATATGCACACGAAAAGCAACCAAACCCAAAGGCAAACTTGTGCTGCAGGAGAACTGCAAAATTCAAAAACAGAGAGCCTGTCAAAAGCACGCACTGTCTACTCCCCCTCTCTCTCATTTGTCCAAGACATGCACACACACACACACAAACACCGAACCCTCTTGAGTCTGCTGTTTTTGACCCATACACAGCAGTCACCTGGTCGATCCTTCGTGTTCAAGTTTGATGTGCAGGAACAGAACGAGAAGAAGGAGGAAAAGGAAAAGGAGAAGGAGAAGGGGCTCAGCCTTGACTCGATTACCAGCAGGATGCAATCGCTATTGCAACTTGGAACTTGGTCTGGTTACAAGTCAAATGAGGTGAAAGCAAACGCTACCGCGTCATCTGCACGATTGGAGAAAGCAGCAATGGCTGATTGGATTGCTCGAGACTTGAAGAGCTTCTGAGCTTTCTGAGCTTTCTGAGCTGAGCCTTCTGAGACTTCTGCACTGTTTACAAGCCAAAAAAAACAGGACGTTGACTGGTCACCTTGTGACTTCACTGAACTCTGCAGTTGCTGCTCAATAAGATTCAAAAGATGCAATCTCAAGCATTCTGCAAGGCATTTCTGGAAAGCATGTTGTGATTTTTGGATCAAGCTGGAGTCTAAAGTGACAATGATCTCTGTTTGAAGTGCTTAAACTACGCAAGACTTGGCACGAAATCTAGCACAGCTGAATTTACAAATCTGATGGAAATCAAATGAAGCAGGACATTTACATAATGAAGAAATACAGCATCAAATCAGACCACATACCTACTGTGCACTTGCTGCGCTTTGTCAGCATGCTCTGTTTGCATTTCAAGGAGAGACTTCATTGGTGTAGCTTGCAAAGCAACACACAGCTGTCTCAGCTTACAAGTTCAGTTTCAGGAAAACCGTGCACATTCTGTACTGCCAAAGTCTCATACGGTCACGGATTTTCAGCGATCAGAGACTTCTCCAAGCTAGAGTATTGAGCCGAACCAAGCGATCAATTATATGCTGCACAGATTCGACTCCTTCAATTTTAAACGATACTTGATCAACTATGATTTGGATTTAATTAATGAGATTCCCTGTTTCTCGCTGTGGTCCTCAAGGTGTGTGGTGTGACCGAAATTGACGCCAAGAAGGAGCAGATGTTGGAGGCCGCTTCAGTTGACTGTGCCCTCAGGTGTGCCCACTCTTGGCCGGCCACTTTCAATGTCAAAACCTGCGCTTCAGGCATCACAGTCTTTGACAGTTTGATGTTTTCGCTAGAAAGTTGCTGCCTCTTTTTTCTTCTCCGCTCCTTGCACATCAGAACTTTTAGTGTTGTGCAACCAGCACCAGGCAAAAGACATGTGGTAGAAGTGTGGCGAACCACGGGATGTTTGCTTATTTTTTGGCAGGCTTCCCCCAACAGCAAAGGAGAGAGTACAAACATTTGATCAATTCCGTAGAACATGAACATACTACTGACATACTACGTAGATGTGCAACAAAAATCGATGAAAGACAAAAGCAAATTGGACGCCTAAGCAACCACCGAGAACAAAACGAGAACAAGAGACAACAAACGAAAGAAACCCAGAATCCATACAACAACCCAGCCCCACCCCAACCCCACCCCACCTCAACCCCACGCCACCAAAAGAAAACCGTGCCATAGCAAAGCCGGAAACAACCATACAAAACTTAGCAAAAAATGAAATGAATATGATCATACCGCCCCACTCCACCCCACGCAAACCCAGGCAACAAAACATGCGCACTTGCCAAGTGCCTCGGCCGAAGAAGAGGAGACCCACAACCAACAACGACGACGATAACGACTACCACGACGATAGCAACAGCAACAGCAACTCGAGCAGCAACAGCAACAGCAAGAGCAAGAGCAACATGCAACACCAACCAAAACAACAAGAAAATAAAGAAAAAATATAAAGATACATCAAGATGAATAAAGTAAAACACCAAGACCAAGGCCACCTCCACCAACAGCAGCACCAACACCTCAAACAAGACGCCTTCAGAGCACAGATGCAACCAACCACGAGCGCAGTAGGCCATACCCACGCCAGTAGCCAGGACTACAACATATGAGAGCACTGTTTGGTCGAAGGGTATCTTCAAGAAAATCTGGTAGCGTTTGGTAGCCTTGGATCTTGGAAGAGCAGAAAGCATATTACAGCTGGAGAATCTAATGGAGCACATTTTTCTTCTAGCCAGGCTGGCGGATATGACCGGTACGAGGCCAGCTTGCACCGCTTGCGCCTGCAGTACACAGTATATCAGAATCTGAAACCCACGACTTGGGATCTGGACAGGCCACTTTTGATGCTCTCCCGCCACTCACGAGCCTTCAGATGCATAAGGCATCAGCAGAAGGTTTTTCACTTGTGATTCTGTACATTTTCAGAACTTGTTTGCAAAACTGAAGGTTTTTCTTTCTTAAGTCAATTCTTGCATTACTGTTTTCATCTCATTTTTTTCATATACATGTTTTCATATTTTTCATATTTTTTTTCATAATTTCCTTTATCTTTGTAGTTTTTCTAAGGTCTCTGACCTGAAGGCTGGCCAAGTGCATTTTCCTGCTAGGGTCAGGACCTCAGAGGCCGATCGATCAGGACTTCCTTACAGAAGTTCTTACGCATCATTCTTTACACGATGTTACAATCTTATACTATACACATCTATACACATCTTTACACATCTTTACACTATACACATTCCATATGCATTCTCTTTACATTCTCTTACTTAACAACGCTACACTGCATTCAACCCATTTCTCCCTTGTTGAGTGCACACTGCACCTGAAGAGGACAACTTCTACTTCGAGTTTGCAACGCCTTACGGTAAGCTATGAAAATTACAATGGGACAGCAACAGGGTATCCAAGCCACGTCGTGGCTTCCTTCAATTCCTTGCGCCTTCCCTACCACAAGGGACTCAGTTTACTCAATTTGAGAATGCCGAATTTCGATTGTGCTTAGAGGTATTCAGAGGCATCGAATGGATTTGCCTATAGCATGCACACAACGCATTTTCTATTTTTGGAGTATGGCATGAAGCCGCTTGATCCTACTTGCCTTCTCTTCCTTCTCCTTCTTTTTCTCCTTTCATCTCCTTTCATCTCCTTTCATCTCGTTTCCTTTTCGTAAATTTTCACATCTCTTCACTTCCTAAGGCTGTAGACAGCCTTGTGGGTTCCGGCGTGCATCTTCGACCTCAAGAGGGTGCCCTTGGTCCAGCTGGACGGCTGGCTGGGAACCCAAGAGGCACACGAAGTCTCAAGCGGTTCCAGGATTCCAAAGGGATTCCAATGGATTCCTCAAGAGGATTTCAGGTTTGTGGCGCTGATAAGCGTTTGCTATGATCAGCTGAGGCATGCCCCGCACAACCCCGGGCCTCCGGTGTTTGGCGAGGCATTGTTGAGGCTGGTTGTAGTCCAAGAGGTGATGTGGAAAATCGTGCAAGTCATGTCCAGTCTCACAAATCTGTTTGTAGATGAATTTGCAGATGCACATGCCGCATGAATTTAATGAATTCAGGGTTTTGCAGACTTGCAGATGTTTTGAGCAAGACATTTGCTTTTTCGGAGCTCATATTCGGTGGCAGTGCTGGTTTTAGAGCTGCCTGAGCTTTCTCTTCGCGGTTTGAATGCTCTCTACTTCAAGAGGTATCGCACAATTTCTCCAGAGTACATCTGTTGTCTCTTCTCTTTGCTGTGCAGAATATACTTCAGTAGCATCTTGTCAGCTCTCCTGACTCCTTGCTGCCAGTTCGGCAGTCTCTACGTCCCCATTTTGCACCTTTAGCTTAGCCTGAGGGGGTGTGCCGTAGTGAGTCCTGATCCGCAGAGATCGACTTTGACTTGCTTTCGTTGTCGTTTTCGATTTTCGGCTTTCGGTTTTTGGTTTTCGGCTTTCGGTTTTCGTCCCCGTAGTGCGCTGTGTCAATGAGACTCGTTGATTCAGAAAAAACAAGGGAACTCCTCCATCGGAACCCTCTTGTGCAGGGCCAGACTCCCTCTGCTGCAGCCAACCGAGTAGCACCAGTTCTTTTGGGCCTCGTTCTCAGGTCATGGTACTGAACGGTCCCATGTGTTTTTGTTTTCCTTTTGTTCACAGCCGAAACATTAGTGATTTAAGCTGAGTGAATGGTAGTGTGATGGCCAAATGGTTTTGGCTTCTCTCCGAAAAATGGGTCTTTGGGAAAGACGCGAACGAAGTGAGCTGAATGGATTGAACGGCCTGGAGGTTGTGGCAGAGAAACCTTAAATCCTGAAATTATGATCTGTCAAGATCTTGAGCGCGATGCACCACTTTAAGGGCCCTCCCAGGGCGTGAACGTCAAGATGTCTGTAGTACATGTCAAATGTGTATATTTTTCTGGGTTGGGTTCATTCTTGCTTGGCACAGGTGCATCCCTCAGAACTCTAGGAATTTGGGTCTCAAGGGTGACAAATGGGTCTCAGGAGCCGTGGCATTGGATGCCTGTGGAGTGCCAGGGGCCTCAGACTTTGCCACGAGAGTTCAACCATTGAATCTCAGAAGTGCTCAGTGGGAATCACGATCTATGCGTAGCCATGGGATGCCAATGGGTGTCTAGAATGATTGGAGTGATGCTTTTCGACACTGTCACTGAGCCATGAGTTCTGATGAGTTTTGCAACGTTCTACATATTGTATGGACGAGATCGGTCCTAAACCAGCAGGTAGAACTCCCAGAAGGCAGAAGGAAGTTTCAAGTAGGAACAAGGGTTCCTTGGAGGTTCTTGGAAAAGAAACGCACAGAGCCGCAGAGCACTTTTTCCAGAGGAGTTTAGATGTTCGGATTGCGCTTCAAAAGCTTTGTTGCCTTTGCTTTGTGTCAAGGTTTTTCTAGTTCACTCTTTTGCCCTCTTTTTTCTTCTCTACGCTTCCATACTCTTGTCTACTCTACTGTGACCTACTTTTCTCTCTTCTCTTATTCAGCTATTGCCTACGCTTCCCTCCTCTGCTCTTCTATGCTCTTCTCTAAAGTAGCCCTTCCCAGGTTCTTGTCTTCTCTTGTGGCAGCTCACTCCCTCCCTCCCTCCCTCCCTCCCTCCCTCCCTCCCTCCCTCCCTTCCTTCCTTCCTTCCTTCCTTCCTTCCTTCCTTCCTTCCTTCCTTCCTTCCTTCCTTCCTTCCTTCCTTCCTTCCTTCCTTCCTTCCTTCCTTCCTTCCTTCCTTCCTTCCCTTCCTTCCTTCCTTCCTTCCTTCCTTCCTTCCTTCCTTTTTCTGTCTTTCTCTATCTCTTTCTCTTCCTTTCTCTCTTTCGCACTGGGCCGGTTCCGGGAGCACGTGCTTATGCATGTGTAGCACGTGCCTGAGAGGATCGGAACTGGTTCAGCCATGTGAGTGCTCGATACTTGTCGTGCTAACGGTTCCGAAAACCATTTGTGGCAGAGTTCGTTTGGTTCCCGGAGTTTGTGATCATAACTTGCACAGGGTTTCAAAACTCAATAATTTTGAGCTGCAATTCTTTGTTTGGTATTCTTGATGTAATCTGTTGCTGTCCCTGTGCAATGATCAAACGCTGTTGGGAACTCAAAGGGTTTATTCAGTTGGTCCGTATCTTTGAGTTTCTCTTCGAAACTTCTCTTGACTTTCAACTAAGTGACTCTTACTGCAGATCTCTGCACACTTCGAAGTCGATTCAACGTTTAGCTCCTGCATTTGGTTGGCCAGACAAGCTTCAAGGTTGGCAAGCACAGCTCTGTCGGCGTCATCGTTGCATTTCTTGCCAGGGGCACTCCTGGAGGACCGATACCAACAGATACTGTGCTACAGCATGCTACACCATGCAACAGCATGCTTCAAGTTGCTGTAGAACTCTTCGTCCTGTGGAAACATGCCGTTGCCAAGGATTTTCTGCTAAGCCGTTTTGGCTCTATTATAATTACTTCAGACCTCAAAAACTTCTTGAGAACCACCTCACCACCCGGAGCGTGTCGCTTGCCATCTACGGGCAACCCATGGCTCCTTCAACGCGAAGATCGGTGAAAATCCTCCAGTTGGTGGTTTACACCATGTCTACCATGGTTTTTGGGATGATTTGCAGCGCACTTGGCCCAGCTATCCCTTGGCTAGCTTCAAATGCCGATGTCGAACCTGAAACACTTGGGTGGCTGCCAGCAGCACAAGCAGTGATGTGCATTGCCTCTGGCTTGGCTTCCAGCCTCATGGCCTTTGTTCCACGAAGATATCACCATTGCCTACTCTGCGGTTTGCTGATGTGGCTAGGAACTTTCTTCATGGTCTTTCCGGTTGCCAGCTTGGGAGGAATCTATGCACTTGCTCTCGTCTATGCCGTGCAAGTTTTGCCGCGGCCATGGATTGGGCAAATGACGAACCTGTTGGTCTCTGAGCTCTACGAGGATGCCAGTTCGAGCAGTGCAGCTCAAAGCTTCAATCAAGGCTGGGCGGAAGGATTACATGGGATTGCTGCTCAAGGGACTCAAGGGGATTTCATTGGTAGACTTAGTAAGAATTGCCGGTGAGAAAATGAAACGTGACATCGCTTGACATCAGTTCATTCAGCACCACTTTTGATCTCAGCAAGCATATCAGAGCGGTAGGAATTGATAAGTAGATGACCATGGATGACCAGCCCAGAATTTAAAAAATAAGAGAAACCCAAGGGAAAACCCAAGGGAAAACCCAAGGGAAAACCCAAGGGAAAACCCATCCTTTCCTCGAGCTGAGCTGGGCACTCCAGTGTCCGCTGCGCTGAGGTGGCTTTGCTTTGGGGTGCGTTTTCATGGTTCTGTTGGGAGAGCTCTCTTCGCCATTTGGCGGTGCCGCTATGTTCTATGTTGCTGGAGGCTTCACAGGCTTGTCATCGCTGCTGTTCCTCATTCTTCCACCGGCCACTGACAAAGAGAATTCAAAGAGCAAAGAGATGGGTAAAGAAGATACGAATGCAGAGAATGCAGAGAAATCGTTGCTTCCGCAGAGTGGTCCTCGAGTGCCCAGCCCCTTCACAATCAGTTGCACCTGCCTGGGTGTTCTCGCTGTGGGGTTGGAGGTTGGGCCCGTTGTGCTTTCACACTGTATCACTAGCTCCTTTGTTTGTTAAAGAAGAGTTTTTCATGGTCTTTTGGACCTGCCGCCAAGCTGTGTAAGCAATTGCTGTCTTCAGATCCTTCTAGATCCTTCAAGGAATTGCGTAGGCATTGCCAAACTGATTCTTTCAGGTCGCTTGTGGCACTTGGCTGATCACGACAATGTCGGATCTTGGCTTTGACTCCACAGTGGCATCCGTGTCTAACATCGTGTTTTGGACCCTCTTCGCAGTGACTTGGAGAAACTCTAAAGATTCATCCTCACAGATCTCACAGATTCATATGCACATAAAACTTTACATACAACTTCACATGAAACTTCACATGAAACTCATGAACTGAAGCGTATTTGAGTCAGCGCCTGTTTCTTTCTCTCCCAGGATGTGCCAGCACGTGCTCTGAGGTTGTTTCCGTTGCAAAACAAGCACATCATAGGGTGTCTTGTTGGCTAGTCGACAAGTCTGTATCGCATGTGGTGATCACTGGTGCTTTCTCAACTTTTCCCCAGATAGTGCAGGTAATTGAAGTTTCTACTTGAAGTGTGGGCGCTTTGAAGCCATGGGTGTCGCTGCACCCAAGTGCTGGTGCCTGTTGTTCAACAGATAGAAGGTAGCTGGAGCCACACAGGTGCTGTGGTTGTCGTTTGGTAACGTGGCACCGGGTGCGCTCGAGCGTTTTCCTGCACCTGGGGTTTAGAAAAACACAAGTCATCAACATTCATCAACATTCATCAACCAGATCAATCACATTCACTTTTTTTTACTCCTTGGAGCGAGGCCAGGAGCGCCCCCCAGTCTTTGTGCCCGTGCGACCTCAGAGGAAACACACATGGCTCAATGTTGGAAAGGCAGTTGCAAGTAGTCCTAAGCAACCACTGAGTACTTGAAGCCAAGCATTTGAAAGAGTTGAAGGTCCATTTTTTTTGTTTTTGCCTGTAGCAGCACTGTCAGTTGATCTTCTTCAATGCATCATCTTTGGATCGTGCGGACCCGAATCAGGTGTATCGAGCCAACGAAATCTGTTTAGGTCTGATCAGAGTTCCTGTTCCTGATCTGCAGTAAGGTGAGCCGTCTCGTGCTGGCGCCGTGCATTTGCAAGTGCTTCCATCCAACACCTTCTTCGATGGTCGTGGGAGGAGCATTCGTGGCTTTCATTGGTTGCATCTTCGCTTTAATTTGGCCCACTGAACTCCCTGCCCTGCTGGTGGCAGTGGGTGGTGTGGCTGTGGGCGTGGGCCCCTCATATGCAATGACGATTACCATGGCGAAAGAGCGGCAACAGCTGACTTCAGTGGACTCTGCCATGTTCTCTGTGGCTTCCTCGCTTGGAGCAGGTGGAGTACCATTTCTCATGAGTCGGGTGCTGAGCATGTTTGGTCACCAAGCATTTTTTCCAACTCTCCTTGGAATGTCTTTGGCTCTGGCGCTTCTCACCAAAATGCTCGAAAAATTGTTCCCCAAAACACAGAAAGAGGAACCCAGCGACATCTTCACAGAAGAAGAGCACAGCACTATCTCCGACTCCACAAAAGCAAGCGAAGCAAGCGAGGCAAGCGAAACCGAGGATGAGTCAAGTGAGGAACCAAACATGCCGGTGCCGCCCTTGGTTTGGACATATTGGGAACAAGGCTGGGAGAACGCTCCATTGATTTGCCAAATCTGCGCTGAAAGCTGGGAGTTGGCAAATCCAGAGCTGACTCTTCACAAAGTGTCAGCCAGGGACCTCCCAGCCTTGCTGCCACATTTGTGCAGATGGGACCGTCTCTGGGAATTGCCTGCAGTACAGCGTTCAGACATTGTAAGGCTTGCTTTGCTCCAGAAATTCGGAGGCATTTGGGTGGATGCCACCCTTTTGAGCAGCGCTCCAGTCATGCCTTGGTTGGAGAACCTGAAGGCACAGCAGCTCCAACGAAGAGCAAGCGATTCAGAAGTCCACGAAGATGATTTCTTTTTCGTCTTCGAGCGAGACTCTGAAAACTGGCCTTATGATCCTTTCGTGAAGTGCAAGCTTCCGTTTCTTGGCTGCCTGTCCAAGAACTTTTTGGCATTTGGAGTAAAGGATTACTAGATGAGATGCACACTAGAAGCACATAGAAGCACATAGATGCACTAGCTTCTTTGCAGGGGCAATTTATTGTCCCGTTGGATTCTTCCACAGGATCAGCGTTTGGTTTATTGCCAGCACTCCGAATCATCCAATCACGTCCAAGTGGCTGTCATCCTTTTCCCAAGAAGTCATGAGTCCATCGATCTCTTACTTCGCTATGACCCAGACATTCAGCAAGTTGCTCGAGGAGGAACGTAGGGGCGGCAAGGGTCAGAGAAGTTATGAAAGGGAAGGGACGAAGAGTGATGATGAGGATCAAGAAGACGTAATACTACCTATCAATCGTATTTACAAAACTAGACACGCACATATATACATGTATGTAGCATGTATGTATTGTATTTTATTGTATTGTATTTTATTGTATTGTATTGGATTGTATTGTATTGGATTGTACTGTAATGAAATGTAATGCATGTAATGTATGTAATGTATGTAATGTGTGAAATGTATGTAATGTAATGTAATGTAATGTAATGTAATGTAATGTAATGTAATGTAATGTAATGTAATGTAATGTAATGTAATGTAATGTAATGTAATGTAATGTAATGTAATGTAATGTAATGTAATGTAATGTAATGTAATGTAATGTAATGTAATGTAATGTAATGTAATGTAATGTAATGTAATGTAATGTAATGTAATGTAATGTAATGTAATGTAATGTAATGTAATGTAATGTAATGTAATGTAATGTAATGTAATGTAATGTAATGTAATGTAATGTAATGTAATGTAATGTAATGTAATGTAATGTAATGTAATGTAATGTAATGTAATGTAATGTAATGTAATGTAATGTAATGTAATGTATGTATGTATGTATGTATGTATGTCTGTGTGTGTATGTATGTATGTATGTATGTAGGTAGGTAGGTAGGTCGGTAGGTAGGTAGCTAGGTAGGTAGGTAGGTATCTATGTATCTAGGTATGTATGTATGTATGTATGTATGTAGGTAGGTAGGTATGTATGTATGTATCTATCTATCTATCTATCTATCTATCTATGTATCTATGTATCTATGTATCTATGTATCTATGTATGTATGTATGTATGTATGTATGTATGTATGTAGGTCGGTCGGTCGGTCGGTCGGTAGGTAGGTAGGTAGGTATCTAGGTATGTATGTATGTATGTATGTATGTATGTATGTATGTAGGTAGGTAGGTAGGTAGGTAGGTATCTAGGTATCTATGTATCTATGTTTGTATGTTTGTGTGTATGTAGGTAGGTAGGTAGGTATGTATGTATGTATGTATGTATGTATGTCTGTATGTATACAATACATTTATACAGAATATACATGTATATATTTGCACCTGGGTGGCTTACAGCCACTAACTTAGATATTTAGTTTTTTTTGGATATGATTGATTTACCATATGGCCACTAACAACTAAACTCTTCGCAAGGGATCGTTAAGCCACCAAGATACACAATATATGTATATATATATATACTCATATATTGACACGCAGTCTCGAAAATGATTTGGCAGAAACATATGATACGACGGAGATGAATTCGCTGAACACCCCATGTTGACGTTTTTCCTTCCAGCCAAATTGTCAAAACCTTCCTGGAAAGATACGGTCTAGCAATCTCCTGGAAACATCCGGTGTACAAAACTTTGATGACACTTGCAATTTTTGTCCGGCTTCAACCTTCCATTTTTTTCTCAAGCTCCCATGCTTTTGAATTGATTGATTTGGTTTGCAGGACACTGAGATAGCAAAGCTCTGCAGTGAAATCCCGCGAGTGTCGGCTCGTCACCCGCACGTTTTGGAGTTTGAGCTTGGCTTTGGCGCTTCGGTCGATGGTTTTGGAGAACTCTCCAAGCACCTGGAAGCTGCCCCAATGCAGAAGCTTTCGCACAAAGTTCTCCAGGAACGCCTTCTGCTGGCTCTCATCAATCCGTGCTCGGAACCGACGCTGCTCAGTGACATGGCTACTGTAGATATTTCAGATATTTCAGAATTATATTGTAAATATTTCAAGTAAGAAAAGAGTCAGAAACTTTGGACTCAGAGTCTCTGGAGGCTTGCTACATCAAGGATGACAAACCATAGTAGGAGGAAACTTGTTTCTTGTATATGTGTTGGTGTGTGATTTCCACAATCTGAGAGCAACCATGTTTAGGTCCATCTAGGTCCCTTGTCTTCAAATTTCCCCAGTTTGTATTCTGTGCATATCCTTGTGCCTTTGTATTGCCCTGATACGAGGTACTTTTTTCTCCCAGAGCAAGTTAGTGAAGGAACTCGGTCAGTGCCATGACTTCAAAGATGCATGGACCAGGTCTGAAATTACCATTGCTGAAAATGAGCAGAAGACTTTCGTCAAGTCTTCTTGGCAGTTTTCTATGCACGTCCCATCTCGGAGCCTCTAATGCCGTGGATGCCACAATGGCTCACACGCGCAATTTTCGGTACCGGCACATTTTTTTGGGGTCGCACTGCATACATCTTCTGTGCACGTTTCTGTTGGCTGTATCACATGTGTAGAGTTGTGCCAACATTAATTCAAATGATTCATCATCTGCAAAGTATCTGCAAAGTTGGGACCAGAAAAGACCCAGCCGCACTGTGTGTGCCTCTGCCTACAAGTCCATCGGTGACTTTCGTGCAGAGTTTGCCATTCAGTGCACAGCGGACAATTCAGACTTTAAGACCCCTGCGAGGCGAGGTCCTCTTTGGGGTCTTTTTTGGTGCACTCCAGGGATTTGAGACGATGAAGATTGAAGAAGATCGAAGATTCCAATGTTGCGATTGGTTCTGCTGGAAGTATCACTGTTAAATGTTTTACACCATTTCCATCAATTTCCATCAATTTCCTTTGAGTGCCTTCAATCCCAGGTAGTCCTATTCACTCACATGCAAATTGCAAGCCGTAGCTTAGCAGGCAATGGCTCACTACGGCTTAGCAGTTTGCACAGATCTGCATTTTATTTTCCCTTTCCGGCTTTTGGCTGCTTTTGGCTGCTTGGGGCTGCTTCTGGCTGCTTCTTTTGGCTGCTTGGGGCTGCTTTTGGTTGCTTTTGGCTGCTTTTGGCTTAATTTTTCTGTATAGTCGCACCGCTTGTCGGTCTTCCCAATCATGAGGACAAGCTCTAGATACATACAAGTCCTTCTGACACGGGAAGGTAAGAACCAAACTCCGAGAGCAAAGTCAATACATGGACTCAGAAAAGTGCTGCATTGAGTTTCAGGCCTTGCTCAGGGGGCGCATCGACAACTTACATGAAAAAACTTCATTCAATTGGTGATAGAATAGCTAATCGTTGAAAGTTGCAAGTCTTTTGTTTTTTGTTTCAAGTTGAAGTTTTCTGCATTTTTTCTTGAGTTCTCTGCCAAGCCGGTGATTGCTGCCAGGAGGCCGAAAGGCAAGGAAGGATTGCTGCAGCTAAAGAGCGCGGAGCTCGAGGTTGAGAAGTAGGATTGAAACATTCTTTTAGAACAATTGAAACATTCTTTTCTCTCCATGATATCCAGCTGCAAGTGATGTCAGCTGGTCTTCACTTTGGACATCATGCTGCTTGGCACTTAGGTTGTCGCATGGAGACATTCAAAGCCCTGCTGGTCACGTCAAAGTCTTTGCTTTGGCTGGACAAGTTGGTCAGGTTCCAAAGGGACCTATCCCTACCCCTAAGATCCCCTAAGATTCCCTAAGGGTCATGGAATGTATGCAATGACAGGGAATGACATGTGATTGTATGGATGTCTTATGATGTCTTGATATGTGGATGTATGGATGCATGGCATGGTATGGTACGGTAGGATATTGTATGGCAAAAGGAAAAGAGAAATCAGATGAAATCACGTAAGATATGGCAAGATGAGATGGGAAGATGAGGAGTTGAAATCAGATGAGGAGATGAGGAGAACGTGGGGTGTGCCAAAACAGGCACTGGCACAGCTTGAACTCCACAAACCATCACCCAAAGCCTTTTCGTTGCAGGTCTTGTCACACTCGGCTGAGTTGTTCCTTTCTGGAGAGAGAGGAGAGCCAGGACATGGACATCTCATGACATCTCCAATTTTGCCGGGATTGTGTCGAGATGACATGACATTTAGGATTTTTGGGAATTGAAGGACAATTCGAAGCCATCCTACGACTCCAGCCTTTGGTACACGTGGGGCACTCGGCAGTTCAACCTTTCAATGCTGAAATCGCCAAGAGCAGACTGAACGATTGAGTGCTGTCCGCTTGTTAGTATTTCACCTGCTTCATCCTGCTGTTTTCACCTAAGGATATGTTTTTGTTGTTCCTTTTAAGCTCCTTAGGTATGCAGAGAGGTGTACTTCAAGGTGGCCCGCGAGGGGCCTTTAGGTTCCACGGTCGAGGCCCGGGAATCCGAAGAGTCTGTTCTGCCGTTCGAGTCCCACCCCGGAAGCCCCATCCTTGCCCTCCAAATCCCACTCATCTTTACCAACCACTATCACATACTACAGTATTAAGTTTTATACAATCGTTCTTTCTTGATATATACAATCATTTATTCCTATATAGATCTATTTCTACATATTTATAAGTTTTAAAAAACACATTTTCTACATTTCTATAACTATATATTTGCTTTAAAGTATTGATTTCTATACCTATTCGATTTATTTCGATTTCTATGTTTTTTGTTCCTATTCCTGAGGTTTGGTCAGAAGTAGCTATGGTGGAGCTGCCAAGGCGAGACCAACATTGCCTCACAAGTTTCTAAGCAGAAAGGGCATGGCACAGCTTCGGCCGCCATCTGTGACCACTGCTATTGGCAACGTTTCATTTGAACTTAGAAGCGTTGCAACATGTTGAAACTAAACTCAAGCCCCACTCTAATGATAAAGAGGCGCAAGTGATTGCACTTCTGGTACGTCGCATGTTGAATGAACGGAAGGTATTTCAAAAACTCTTTGTTGTCAGCAAACTTGACTGAACAGGCTATTTCAGCTCTCCATCACGCATGCCACCAGTCTCTGCCACAGGGATGCCAAGAAAAATGCTGGTTCCGGGCGAAAGTACAGACATACCACAGTAAAGGTTGCAGCACCCTTGATACGTTTGGCCTTTTTGCTTTCCAAAATGAAGATGTTCCTCCTGAATTTCGCTTTCCTTAGCTTTCCTATCCAGGGGAGTGCCTTTGGATTCGGCTTTCTCAGGTGCGGTCGGCATTCCCAAGCAACACTTTCTGGTGGAGGATGAGTGAAGAAGTTTGCGAACTCGAGATTTTTCCCAGTTAAGACATCGGCTATTTTGATTGTAGATATCTTCATTCAATTGCTCCAGCTTATGTTGGCGTAGAGGCAGGCAACTTGCACAACATACTACAGACATTTCATTGTTGTGATTTGCAACCTATCAGTCCCAGCGATTCGTTCATTTTCCTCCAGATATAGTGGCCTTCTGTAATTCTAAGTTTTAATTTTCTCGCCTCTTCATGTTGTCGTTTGGTGCAAGTTTCTGTAGGGTTTTTCAACTCATCATGTACTTTGTATTTCAGATCACTTAACAATGTATTTCGAGGACTTTCAATTTACAGGATCAATTCTCTCACCTGTTCCTTTGACGCTTGTGCGTTTTTTGCTCAAAGTCCACGCTTTACTGTTCAAACTTTGGGAGGCCAGGTGTTGTTTCTAGGCCGCACGAAAGGAAAAGCATGATAAGGACATCAAGGACTCAACAAGGATGTGACACGAAGGGAGACAAAGATTCATTGTTTAAAGCTGTTTGAAGAGTACCAAAAGAAATTCCAATGAATTTGGGATGTTTCGATCATAAGAATTCCTTTTTCGGCGGCCAAGGACCTCAATTGCTTATCGCATGCTTCTGCGCCAGAGCGCAGTTGCTGCAACACTCTTGATAGCAGCTTTGTTTGGTCAAACAGAAGACACTTGGAAGCAGAAGACACTTTGAAGAATTTTGGAAGAAAAGATTTGGAGACTCAGAAGGACCTTCAGCTGATGTGGAAAATGATTTCGCAGTGTCCACCTTTTGCACTTCACGCTGTCAAAGTGTTGCGTTTCCAAGGCAGAATGCACAGGTGCAACTGGATGCTCGAAGGATTCGGCCCCACTACTGTTGCAGGTCTGGATCTGTTAAAATTTCAACCGCTCTCTGAGAAAGGAAAAACTCAGTTTAAGATCTATTATTTTGATTCCATTTTCATATATTTTTTTCAATGTTTTTCTTGCAGATGCTGAAATGTGATTAGATGATTCGATTTTATGATTTTCTTCTATTGTTTTTCCTTTTCAGTCATTCAAACATGTCCAAAAGACCGCAGGTGGGTGGCCGACAAGGCGTTCTGCGTTCTGGGACCGGACAAGACCCGTTTGCTTCCTGGGTGGCAGAGCCTTTCCAGGAGCGAGAAAGGAACAGAAGGTCCCCTTGGATTTCTGTGAAACTCTTGGACTGCCTTTGTTCATCTTTGTGAAAATTTGCAAATTTGCATCTTTGTGAAAATTTGATCAAATTTTCTCATCACAGATTTTCATCACGGATTTCCACCAGGACTGCTGGATCATTTGGGGTCGCCTCGGGGTGCCCCGCAAGCAGCTGGTCGGTTTTCAACGCCGCAGCTTGACTTCAAAATTTACGGCAAATTCTTCCGCATCTTTAGATTGAAGAAACTTCAGTTTGAAGAAAGGCAATCTGGGATTCTTAGTCTAAAACAGATTTCTCTCAATCGTGGAGAGTGCGTCTTCCAAGGAGATATCAGCTGTCAGTCCGCAGATGATGGCCGTGAGCTGCCTGAAGCATCATGCAGAGGCAGACATGCCACTGACGTCCATCGTTGTCCAGAGATGGAGCGCCCGCCAGTCCAATTGTGGCCGTTTCTATGTTTGTTGAAGCTGTTTGACCTTTGAAATGTGGTGTTGGGCCTTTGAATTTTTCATTTTCCCCCAACAGCAATACTTTGCTATGGGGTCTTTAGCCCAGATTAGCTCTGGTGCGATCTGGTGCAGCATGAACACCAGGTTCCGGACAAGGTTCCGGAGGGTTCCGGTGCAGTTGCAGATGCATGTTGAAGTTCCGGAGGGTTCCGCTGCAGCAACTTGGCGAGGTTCCGGATGGTTCCAACGCAGATACCTAGTGAGGTTCCAGACGGTGGCGGCGCCAGATACCTGGTGAGGTTCGGAGGGTTCCGGTGTAGCAACTTGGTGAGGTTCCGGAAGGTTCCCGTGTAGAACCTTGTTGTGGTGGTTCTGGAGGGTTCCAGTGCCGATATCCGATGAGCATTTGGAGGGTTCCGGTGCAGAGAGCCGATGAAGATACGGTTCTGGAGGGTTCCGGTGCAAATACCTGGTCAGGTTCCAAAAAGTTCCATTGTTATTGCTGGTGAGGTTTCGGAAGGTTCCGGTACAGATGCCTGATGGGGTTCCGAATGGTTCTGGTGCAGCAATTTGGTGAGGTTTCGGAGGGTTCTGGTGCAGAAACCTGGTGAGGTTCCGGAAGGTTCTAGTGCAGATGCTTTGGGAAGTTCCCAAGAGTTTCAATTTTTCTCCGACAGCAAAGCATTGTTTGACCAGCTCTTTTTTCCGCAGGATGGGTATTCTCAACTGACCACAAAAGTATCATTAGGTCAGGTCAACCATCAATCCGAAGGGAAGTGTTTCACACAGGTGCATAGAAATTGTCATGCTGTTGGGGACACTTGATAGCACTCCCTTGACTTTGTTAAACAAAGTGTTTTCTCTCTTATTATATAAATATAAGTATAAATATATATATATATATATTTATAAATATAGATATAAATATAAATATAAATAAGTAAATAGATATTTATACATTTTTTTTCCTTCGAAAGTGAGATTTCTTTGTGCCACTGTGCTGGGCGGTTCAAAGATCCGATGGTTTCGGAGGCCTTCAACGACCACGTCATTGGCGTCGCTGCGACTGTGGAGTCGTACTTTGTCATGAACTTCCAGGCGCTGCAGTGGCTTCTCCGACAGTCTTGGACAGCTTGATGTGGTCACTGCGAATCACTCGATTAGACTTCAAGAAGTGAACATGAGTAACAGAACTGACAGTTGATGACATGAGCAATGTTTTTATGAAGGTCTACGCCTATGTAGATATCTTACACACATGCAATATTGCACCCGTGCAGATTTTGCCCGTGAACAACTTGGAGAAATTCATTCTGAGCTTGGTGTAGTTGCCAGCGGAAGTCTCGGTCCTCAGCTGTCCCAATGTCACGTGCTCTTCAGCTCCTTCGGACTCCGGACCTTTGATTTTCGGGTTGGAGTCGTCAAAAAAAAAACCATCCAGCAGAAATCCATTTGGAAACATCGTCATTTTCTATCCATTTGGAAACATCAAAGAATTCAATCAATCTTCTCATCGTCATCTTCTCATCGTCATCTTCTCATCTTCACGACAAGGATCGCAGTTGTGAGGCCGAGACGTGCTGTTCACCTTGCTTGGCTGCATCAACGACACAGATCAACCAGAAGCGGAGGCAGCGACGTTGGAATTCCTGTGCGCAGACATAGATATAGAATCTATATCTATATATATCTATATTGAAATGTTGCGCTTTGAGCAATCTGAGCACATTTCAATCAGTCACTTTAGAATTCAGGTCTTTTAGATGTTGAGCTGTGCGCAGCCCTTAACCGATTCGTAACTTGGAGACCTTGAGTTAGGTGACATCTTTCCGAGATGAAGCATGCATTGGATGGAAAGATGAAGGAAAATGCCGGTCTGGCTTGCCCTTCTACCGATGGACCTTCGCTGAATTGGCAACCTGCTATGCAAAGAAGTTTTGCAAAGAAGTTTTGATACCGCCACCCTTTCCAACAGAGTGCAAGACAGTGAAAGACAGTGAAAGACCGTGAAAGACAGTGAAAGTGGCTCAAAGAAAAGGAAAGATGAAAGGAAAGAAAGGAAAGAAAGGAAATAAGAAAGGAGAGGAGTTCTGAGGATTTGAAGAAAGGAGAGGATTTTGGACACCACAGAAGTCCGAGGCGATTTTGCCTCAGATGTGCTTCCGCTTTTGCACTGCAAGAGGTTCGACGTCCCAGAGACGCTACAGGGAGAAAAACGAAACAAATCAAAATAAATGCATATATGAGTCTTCTCATAATGATTCGATGAGAAAAGATGAGAAAAGATGAGAAGAAAAGACTTCCTCTTTTTCGCAAGAGTTTAGTGTTCATTCTGGCCAGACTGGAGACCGGGAACATGTGGAAACACGTAGTAGAAACACCTGCTCAAAGATACCAGTTACCAGATAAAACTCTGAAAAGAACGAGTTCTGAGGTTTAGATCTCTTTGGCCTGGTTGGCCCGGAGTGCCGTTGCGGTGCCTCTGCCATCAATCGCCAGATTTGGCACGGGGGGACGCCAAAGCCAGGTGGGGCAACAGAAACGAAAACGCGCAGATTTCACGCTTTCCACACTGCTTTCCACGCTTTCCACATTTGATGAAACTTGATGAAACTTGTACTTTTTTGTATTTGTCTCAAAGTCTCCAGATGTCTCAGGAGGGAGGCAGGCTCTCCCTCTTCCACTTACTATTGTATCAACTGTGGCCAATGTAGACAAACGTAGTGTGTTGGTATGAAAAGCCACGCCATACACGTTGGAAGTTTGCTCAGTTGCTCCTGATTTCGATGTACATTTTGTCATTTTGCCGTTTGTTCGAGCGGCGAAGCACAGGACTAAGCTTGGACTGGCTTGGGCTTCAGACGTGCACTGACGACTGGACTGTCCGGGCTTACAGATACACAGGACACTTCGAGGCTCAAAGAGCACCTCTTTTCAGAACTGGAACTGAAGTGAAGTAAAATGAATGACTTAAATGCAAATGTAATTGAATCTTTAAATAAAGAACATGAATTCTAAGACAACATTCAGAGAAAAAGACATGAAAAGATATGAAAAATCACATGAAAACATATGAAAAGTGGCGAAGCTTTGGAGTGCCAGGCGGGTGGGGCTGTGCCAGCAGCTTTGATCTCCATGGCAGAGGCGCCCTTCGTCACTCTGCCCCCATGGTGGCATTCCGCACGAATTTGCATGATCTCATATTTTGAATAAGTAAATAAAACTTGTATACATTCATGATCATTCATGCATATTATTAGTATTTGTGGAACATATCATACAATGATTTATAATGATTTGATTTTAATTCCTTTCAGTTCGTCATTCTTAAACTGGGGCTAAGCTGCACGATCAAAGGTGGACTTCACAGGTGAAGATGAACCAAGTTTGGATCTTCAAGTCCAGGAGAGTCCAGGGAGGTCGGCGGATGTGGCAGGACGATGTTTCCTACATCGACTCCATAGCGAAGGGGGAGAAGATGACCGCGGAACAGGAGGAGGATGTCATCAATATCTTCCAGGCAGCTTCTTCCGATGCTGATCTTTTTATCTTCTTGTACTAAGCTTTGCTTAAAAAGTATACATTAGTTAAGTACTAAGTCATTATCTTTTAATAACTCTCATAGAGAAAGCCGTTCTGAGAAAACCTTTCATGTTTTTTCCTTTTCAAAACTATTTTTGTTTTGTTTGTATGTTGAGGCGATGTTCGAAGTCCTGGTGACATGCCGAAACTGCCGCTGCCAGGCCGAGGTTGATCCGGTAGAGGTTGATCAACCGCAGCCAGCGTTGGTGCAAAGCCAGAGCCATCGGAATGACTGTCGCTTGGTCGCATTTGGTCGCAAAGATGTAGGTCCCAACTCAGTTGCATCAAGGCCTTTCACGAACAGACTTCGCAATTTTTCTGTCAACGAATGAGTTGCACTTGGATGCACATTGGTATTTTGAGATTGTCCAGTGGACCCAATTTTGGCAATGTTTGAATAGATAGCACATAGTTATATTTTGAATGTACTTGATATTTTTTTCATGGAATCCCACGCAGCGCTCAGCTTAGGTCCGGTCACCGGAACTTGCCCCTGCAACAATCCGGACTACCCTTGCTATGCTTGGTACGAAACAGGCCCTGGCAGAAAAACAATCAGACTATGCTGACTATGCTTGCTATGCTTGTTTTGCTTTGTATTCCATTTGTCTCTTGAAGCAACGCAACTAGAGATTCCTGCAGCACCAGCGTGCCAATCACATGACCAATCACAGCGATGCTGAGATGCTTGCATTTCAGGTGGATTCTGTGCCTGCTTCAAAATCAATAGCGTGACAACTCCAGAAAACTGCGCAGCCTATGGTGGCACCTTTTGCGGGGAGTTTTCGTCTACCACCACCACAACTACGACGACCACCACAACAACCTACACAGGGCCTTCAACAACCTACACAGGCGCTTGTGCTACTTGTGCTTTCTGTGCAGCAAGATCTAGCATGCATTGGGATGCAGCATCTCACATCTTTGAAGTTGAGTTCCCCTTGATTTCTTTCTCTCTGACATCGGCTGACAAGTGGAGAGTGTGGACAGTAGTGTGGTTTGCGTGCAGTCTGAGAGTCTGATCTTCTGTTTTTGAGGTCCACCAGATGGGATCGGTTGGAGTCGCTCTGGGCCAAAGAGCAACTCCGGAAACCGTTGGCCAGATAGGAGGCCAGACATGGCACCTATGAAACGATCGAGTGAACCCAGGGCAGTACATAGGAGCGTACAGCAGTCCACTTGCAGTTTCAGGACTGAGCCTCCAGGAAATGCTGAAGATGTTTGGCAAGAATATGAACCTTGGAATTACTTGGAATATGAAATACATTGAAATACCATGGAATAACTGAAGTTTAGAGCACAGAAGCAGAATGAGTTGAGCTGCGACTGGGATGCCAAACATATCTGGGTTTATGTGTTTGGCCATGCATTGTTGTCTCTACGGTCGCGAACTTTGCCAACACCTGAAGCAGACAGATGGTCATTCCTAGGTAGTGATCAGATACACCTTTAATGAAAGCTTGGCGAACGACAACAAAAGGAAAAATGCTTTTCGGCAAGCTGTTGAGATGTGGAGAGCCTCTTGGCAAGCATTTCTCTCATGAGAAGCATGGTGAATCATCTTGATGTTCAGCATGCAAAACGCACAGGGTGTACCGCTCTGCTTGTTGCTTGACAGATTCGATGTAGGTCGCTTCAATTAGGCTTTTTGCATTCACACCCATTCAAAGCATGTTTGGAGTTTGTTGCTTTGTCAAGAGAGACTGATGCTGATTGTTGCAGTTACAGACTTGACCACGAACGAGTCCACTATTGACCGACGTCCTTAACACAGAGGGAATGACATGGAAGAAAATGAAAGTAAAGTCATTATAGTCGGTTCTTTCGTTCCAGTTCCCATTTTTTCTCGTTTTCCGTGCGTCCAAGTCTCCCAAGTTGTGGAACTGCCTAAACGTCTTCAAAACAAAGGATGCCACCTGTATCAACTTCGTTGAAGAAGAGAATCCTTCCAGGCCAACTCAGAACCGGAGCGCGGTTGTGACACAGCGTGCTTTTGATTTGTTGAATGTTGAGATCTCGTTGCAGATGACAAGTTCTCCATTCGGGTTTCAGAGTGTTTCAGCGGACACGAAACTCATTCTGCACAAAAAGTACCTTGAATATGGATTAAATGGGCTAAGTTTGGTGTGAATGAAGTTTTATTGTATTGTATTTTGTCTTGCTACTTTCATCCTTTTTCATCACTGCCTTCCTTTGCCTTGCAGACCATACACCCTGGTTGGAGTTTGGGACACTGGCAGCTGCTACGCGAGCTTGGGGTAGGAGACTCAACACTTCACACTTTTTTCAGCTGACAAAGCATGAGGCAAAGCATGAGGCAAAGCATGAGGTAAGCCTAACATAGACACTGCAGTCACTGCATTGACTTTTCAGCTGCAGATATGACTCCAATGCTTTTTCCCAACTGATTTTGCAGCGGCTGACGCATCCAAGGTACTATTCCTTCTCGTCTTATATGCGAGTCAACCTTGGTTGGTGCAATGATGACCTTCACGTTCCCTGCCTACAGCTAGAGAAGTCTTATTGCTTTGTGATATTTTTGAAGTGAATCTTTGTGCAAAGAGGCTTGGTAGATTGACTACATATCATTCCAAGCATATGATTTGATAAGCCAACATTGTCGTGAATTCTTGCCTGTGTGAAACACAATCTATATCATTTTATTGTAAATGTTGAAAGACATTTGGGAAATGCTTTGCCGCGACATGACCTTTCCAGATACATTCCCCGTCTCATTGTCCTTCCGTTCTCTCAGCAGTCTCTGAGGTGGGAAACATGGCTCATGAGCTCGGGCACATTTTGGGAATGAGCCACGAGCAGCAGAGACCAGATGGACCAGATGTTTTTTACGGCTTCCTGGCGCAAAGGTTTGAGTGAAAGCATGTGAGATTCAAATGAAAGACCGGAACCGCAAGCACACTTTTTAGTCCTAGTGACCTGTCGGCACGCGGCAATCCCATTCTGAGGAAAGGGACCTCATCTTAAGGTTTTCTGGGAATCTTGGAATCATCTCTTGTGGCGAAGTGCAGCGTCATTTGCCTGGAAGCACAGGCATTTCCGTTGTTTGCACTTGAGGACAATATTGGGAGCAACTGGCAATCGCAATACCTTCCAGAAGAAGATGTTTATACAGGATCCAAAGACGATGGTCCTGGTGATCCTCAAGAACCTCGGCTCTCAAATGTACAGGTTAACAAAGACTCAGGTGCTATTGAGGGGTGCTATGGGTATCTATAGGTCACAAAGAACTTTCTCCTCAACCTGCTCCCCCACTGGTCTACCTTGCTAACCTCAGCCCATAGGAGTGTGGTTGTCAGTGCTGCTGGCTGGTTTCCCTTGGTCGTGTCCCAGTGGTTACCTCAGAAAAAGATGCTCCATCCCAACATCAACATTTGGGTTTTGCACTTAAAACTACCAACATCTACTAGTGTAAACATATTGAACTATGTATAATCTAAAGTAAACTACAATATGATCTGAAAAGCTATTTCAAACTGCTAATCTTGATGAAAGTCCCAAGTTCGTGAGGTGGTTTGAAGCAACGTACTGTGAACTTACATCAGCAAACTGTTTTTTTTGTTGCAATATGTTTCTTATCCTTTTCCAAAAGTATATTTGCAAAGTTGCAGGTGGGCTATGCGCCTTATGACTTTGAGAGCAGCCACGACGCATTAGAGGCCGCAGGCGGTGTATGCAGCGATCATTTGTGAAGTTGTGTGAAGTTTGCAAAGGAAAGGATCTGAAGCGAGGTCAAGTAAGCTGGTCTATACAAAACTTAGGATCCCACATCACAAGAAGTTTTTGCACCAACTTTCCTATGTGGCTCCCATCTTGACTCGTCTCCAAGGCATCATGCACTATGGTGGCGGCTCTGCATTTGACACGATTCCAAAGAGCCAGGAGTCTCTGGTTGGCCAGCGGAGCTACTTGTCCACAGGCTCCTGACGTGGACTGATGGGAACAATTGCAACTGTATGGTAACCAGCTAAAGGATGCTAAAGGGACCTGTGGATGTAAGCTTAGAGCACGCATTTTTACAGTTTCAATTCTTGAGCAGGTGACATCAAGCAGATCTTGGACGCGTATCAATGCATATCAAAGGAGACGACAACGACCACCACGACCACCACAACAACGACCACGACCACAACGACGACCACGACTACCACTACGACGACCACGACCACAACAACGACCACGACAACAACGACCACGACCACAACAACGACCACGACCACGACTACCACCACCACGACCACGACTACCACAACCACGACCACGACAACGACCACGACAACGACCACGACAACGACCACGACAACGACCACCACCACCACGCCCACCACGACCACCACCACTATGACGACTGCCACGACCACCACGACCACCACAACGACCGCGGCGATAACCACAACTGCGACCACCACAACCATTGTTACAACTACGCGTGACAACTCTGCAGACTTTGCACCCATCACAGATGATGGCACAAATCAGGTGTGCCGTGGCGAGACAACCTATGACAACCTGCCATCGTGGCCAGCCGCAATTGAACCGTTGGTTTTTTGCCTATGTTTTCTTGCGTCACATCTGAATATGTGATATCTAATGATATCTATGCACCAAGATTGTTTCTTTCCATGCCGATGGCTGGACTCACTAATGGTTGAATGCTGCTGGGATTTTCATGTGCCAAGGTACTTCATAGCGAATTCTGGAGTTGGATCCCTGAGCGAGTGCAAACAGCTGTGTGCTGACCATGGTAGCTGCGTTGGGATCGAGTACAATGAAGGACATTTCCACGAGTTCTTTCTGTTCCAGTCAATCTCTAGGTTTTTTCTACTGCAATCTCAATAATTTACCAAACAATGTGCGTCTAACCTAGCCTAGCCGATAAAGCACAAAATACATTGACAGATAGATCCATGGATGGATAGGTAGGTAGGTAGGCAGGTAGGCGGGCACTGTAGGTAGACAGACAGATAGATAAGCAAATAGATGTGGGGCTCGCACTTCAAGCAGAAGAGACGGATGCATTTCTCTTGAAAGCAGTGTCAGTGCTACTGTCACTGTGTTTGTGTATTTGCTGTTGCTGTTTGTGCTGATTATTGTGATTGCTTATGCTGCCATTGGAGATAAACCCAGAGGACGTGCTGCCCAAAACCAACCACCTGGAATGGTTACACACTTTTTGCGATTCTGGTTGTCTGCAGTCTAGTAAACAAGTGCAGAGTGGGTGCAGCAGTGCATGCATTTCCTCCGCGCAGTGTTCAGTCTTGCTTTCTTTCTGCTTCAAATCCATCATAAGCATTCGAATGCAACTTCGTAGAGGACAGGAAACTGCAATATCCGCATGTAGATCCTCCCCCCCCGTGCAGCCAAAGCGTCATTTGAAGTCTGGGGTTCTTGGGAGCAAATATCAAGCTCAGGCACTTTTCAATCCCTAAAATCCCCAAATGCGATGAATGCGACTCTGGAGGAGTCGTCCATGGCTCACTGGCAAATCCTCAATTCTTTGTCCTTGGGAAGTGGAAGTGGTCTTTGATATGTCTCTGTGCGAGTCCTGACGCATGTTCTCAGCTTTGAACCACGTTCGTCAATGCATTGCACTAAACCTGAAAAGTCTAGCAAAAAACACACACGCTATAATTTAAGCACTCGCAATTGATTAACATAGTATCCGCACAAGGCGGAAGTTGCCAGAATAAGGAGCCTATAGGAAACGCAGGTTCTTTGAGATGAGGTGATGGTGTGGATGATGGTTGAAAGCGATGATGATGATGATGATGATGATGATGATGATGATGATGATGATGGTGTTTTTGCCGCGTTGGTGTTTCTCTCTGCATTTGTTTTTCTTCTCAGGTGGTGTTTCTTTCAAGTGTTTTTTCTCTCTAGTGTTTTTGTCTCTAGTGTTTTTCCTTTGTTGGTATTTTTGATCTGGTGTCCCCTTGGCAGGTGTTTTCCGTTTGCTGGTATCTCTCTCTCTCTCTCTGTTTCTGGTGTTTTTCTCTGCTGGCATTTTTTCTCTCTGGTATTTTTCCTTTCTTGGTGTCTTTTCTGTGCTGGTGACTTCCCTTTGCTGGTTTCTCTCTCTCTCTCTCTCCCTGGTGTTTCTCTTCTGATGTTTTTTTTCTCATTTTTTCGAACCTGAAGGAACACCAAACATTGAATACACACAGCATTTCGTGCATCTTCTATCATTTACGGACACGCACCGTTGAGTTATTAGTTTGATGAAGAAAATCACGAGGATGTAGGGCCCCTCAGTATCCAAAGTCGCCTTGCAGCTGGCAAGAGTGACTGATGTTGAAATTAGACTGCAGTAGCTGTGCACGACCCTCCATCTTGATACAACTCTAATTGGTTAGGGCGGTTTTTTGCTTGGCCACTTTGCCATTCAACGACAAGCAGGTACAGGAATGTCCCTCCACATTCCCTCCCAACCGAACACCGTAGCTTTGTTAGCACAGCTGGGTGAACGGTCGCCTGCCCCCCTGCTCGATTTAGCAAACTTGGTAGCAGAAAAACCATTAGATAAGGCCGTTTGTTGTCACGGTTATCACACACACATCTGTAACTTCTCTTTGGTCTGACGGACTGAATTCGAACGTTTGACTTCCAAACTTACATCCACTACTTGTGTTCTTTTCAGGTCTCTTTGCTGAAACACATGTGAGGACATGTGCTATTCCCAGAACAACACTCACAAATCCGCACGTTATTTCAGAATTGTCGTTGATTTTTTAGGTTGCGTCGTTGGCCGCAACCCAAGTCCTGAAATGTTTCTTTGCTTTCCTCGAATACTCCTTTTTTCAAGGATATTTGTATGGAGGAAAACTGGGAATCCGAGGGCCTCTCATGCTGAAGAAATATTGAAATTATCGAGATATTTTCCATCGTGTAGTGCTTGCTTGGATGTCAATCAAGCTCAACTTGCTACTGAGTATTTCTGCAATTTGCGGCCCATGGTCTGGTCGAAATTAGAATTGTGTGGTGCGCAATCTGGATTTGAAAGTCTGCTGTAGATGGATTTGTCCTGTTGCATTGCCATTTGCCTGTGCTCCAGTGAAGGAGGTGAAAGATGTGAAGTTTGGACGCGTCCAGAGGGAATTGAGGTCACCAAACCGGCTGATGGCTATATTTGCCTGAAGTATCTTCCCAACGTCCCTGCCTAAGTCCTGTTGGTGTGACTTTCGTTTTCAGCCGATGCCAACTCATCGTAGTCCTGACGAGAGGGTGGCTTTGGTTTCTGAGGCTCCTTCGACCACATCAAGTACAACGACAACTGTCGACCCGGAAGCTCGTTGGCACTTCAAGTATCGCAGATGTCTGCGACAAGAGATCAGAAAGCAGAGCACAGACAGAGGGGGAAAGATGGGGAAAAGATGGGGAAAAGATGTTCAAGCTCCATGTGAAAAGTCACTCCCAGATGCCTCAAATGTACTTGTCAAAGCGACAGGCTTTGTTCAGACCACTGACCGGCGATGGCAGTGGACAGGTCTGTCGCGGTGATGGACCAGGCCTTGGTACTTTCTACTGCACCATCCAGCAGTACCAAGTCTTGAAGTCGTATACACAATTACAGTTGCAATGGCTTACATTTTATATCATTTTACTTAGGGTAGTCTTATATAGTCTTGCATCTCACTTTGCAGACTTACCAACTTGACCTTGAAGCGTATGTTGACGTAAGTTGACGGTTTCAAGAGCGCTTGCAGGTGACAATAAGGCTGAGTACTTTGTCGTTCCGAGCGGTTCTTTTACCCTGGCAGAGTGCCAGGCCGGAAGTGGAGAGAGGAGAGAGGAGAGAAATGTAGAAAGGACAGAGAATAGAAGAAGATAATAGGAAGGATGAGAATAGAAAGATATATATATATACACAACAGAAAGTGGAGAGCTTGAGAATCTTGAGAATTGCATTGTGAGGCCGAGTGTGTGGAGCTTGCAGAGTGCAAAGGCATGGAGCATCACAGCAGCGGCCGATGCGAACTTTGGTCTGCTTCTTAGAGAGGCGTCTGGAACTTTGGTCTAGCAGAGTTGCTCTCAGAAGGCCCAATGGGAAGACGTCTAAGGATTCGCCCTGAAGGAATCGGCATGACGCTGACGGGAATGACTGGACACTTGGCATTTTGTTTCCACCGATTTCAAGAGGAGCTCCCTGAACTTTTTTTTCAACTCAAGATTAGGAGCTCCAAAACAAGGATTTCAGAAACTATAAAATAATTTCTTCATCACTTCATATCATTTCTACAAGAGCAAGGTGCAGGGAGATGAACGTCTGCATAGAATGATTGAACTCTTGATTTTGGACATCAAAACGAAGGCTGCAGGTGAGTCTCTTGTGGCACATGCAAATTGGAAGCAATTTTTTCGGAGCAGAGATGGTGTGAGGCTATACTTGCCTGGTATATTCCCCACGAGATCCTTTGCTTTTCCAGCCAGTGTCCGGAGATGGAACAAATCAGGCCGTGTCAGCGGCTTCGCTGTTCTGCGGTTTTAAAGGCAGAAAGTTCCGCAAGGGGCGCGTGTTTTGTCATAAAGTCACATAAGGTCAGGTATGGTTGGTGCAAGACAATGAAGAGGCACGGCCAAAGGAAGGCTGGGCAGCTTCCGAGTTAGGGATGCACCATCACTAAGCGGTCGCACGAGATCAATAGCACAACGCGCAAAAGTACGAAACCGAAAAGTGAAAGGCAGCAGTCACGACAGTTGGACGGAAGCGAAAAATCAGGTCTGAAAAAGTGAGGTGCATTGTGGTGGGAGCTTGAAGTCTTCAAAGGAATTAACAAGCACAAAGTACTGGGTGCACTTGTCGCCCTTTTTCAATCAGAGGGCTCTGGAAAAGTGGTGCGCGGCGGTGAGGGCTCGATTTCAAAAAAGTCCAAAAACATTGCATGGTCGCAGCACCATGTTTCAACATGTTTTCAAGAGGATTCTGAGAAAGTGGCCGTTGTGGCACTATAAAAGTAGACGTGGCGAGGCGTTGCCAAAACTGGCATTGTTTTCGTGTGGCGCAGTATGCGCCTGGCCTGGCTGCCAGAAAGGCGAAACTTCGAAAACTACCGAGTTCCTTTGCATCGCTTTGCATCGCTTTGCATCGCTTTGCATTTGCATCGCTTTGCATCGCTTTGCATCGCTTTGCATCGCTTTGCATCGCTGATCTTCCTTGCAATCATTTGCAGCTAAACTGCTTCGCGTTTGGACATCCACCTTGCAGATTTGACACAGCAATGGCTGATCTGGAAGAGCAGATGGATTATTAGGAATCAGATAGACGGGAATAGATGATTCATAGATGCATAAGGATAGATAGATAAATCTGTAGACGGATAGACATGCAGATGAATCTGCAGAAATGTGAACGGATAGATAGATCAAACAGATAGGGAGCTAGCTAGATAAACATTCATATAGCAGACAGATTGGCGAGATGGGTAAGCAGATAGATAGACGGTCGAACTGGTAAATCATTAGACTATGTAGAAATAAAAGATACATAGTGGACTGGATTAGATTAGACTAGATTGGATTAGACCAGAGAGATAGATAGGTTTCAAATAGTCAGGTAGACACAGTTTGGCAGATAGATATAGAGGTAGCTAGATAGTTAGAGACTTAGAGATTGCATAGAGAACTCTATACGTTCCATTTAGAGTGTACATGAAGACAGATCGCGAAACACAGACAGACTGTATCAATTTGGAAAACATTTTGCGTGTGTGCTGCCCATGAACGACCATCCGAATCCTATCAAAACTTCCGCCCGGGTAGTGCTCTTCAGATATTCAGATTTATTGCCTGAGACTTGAAGTCTTTTGACAGGTTTGCCGGGGAAGCAACAGCGGTGACAATTTGAGTCCCTTGGAAAGCAGCAAATTCCACATTTGCATTGACCTGACTTCCAACAGCGCCACCGTTCAGTCATTAGCATGACTTTGCTTCGTTTTTTATCATTTTTTTCAAAAGAAAGTGCTTCGAGCCTCAAGCAGCCTGCCTGTAGTTTAAAGACCCTTTTGACCCTTTCACGGGCAACACATAGCAACAAGACAGAGCGCTTGAATGCATGACATTGCTTTTTTGCATTTTTTCTGGGGTAGACGGTTTTGGAATATGAAACTGATATATATAGGACTGGGGTTTTCCATGTTTTTCCAGGGGTTGAGCAACATCTGAAGGCTTGCAAAGCACTTTAAAGTTCTTTATCACTGCACTTTGATCCAAGGCAGTTACTTTACAGTGATGTATGGTCTCTCCCTGGGGGAATGCAAAGCTGCATGCGTCGGGACATCCAACTGCAAGGGGAATCTTGGACGTAGCTGAGGGGACCAGCACGCGTGCAGTAAAAGTTATGAACCATGCAGCATGACTCATGCAATACTCAACACTCTGAAGATACTCATGCTGCATGGACTCATGCTGTACAGATTGACTCAGCGCTATACAGCCGACGTTGGGACGGAGCTGTGGCTGTGTCATTTGAACCAATCTGCGGTTGTGCTTTCCAAGGATAGAGCACCACCGAAGTGGCCGTTGTCATCGGCTTAGATCCTGTGCAGAGCACCATTGGGAAAGGAGCTGACACCTTGAGGAGTTGAATGTGTACAGAATGAGGCAAATCAAACAGCACATCTCTATCCTTAACTCATCTATACTCTTAAGTAATCACTTGCACAATTAGATGAATCTATTCTCTTCACAACTGAGTTGTTACACTGCGAGGTGAAATCTGGATCAGACCGGAGGGTATAGGAACCACCATCAGCAATGTCGAGGGCTACACCTGCCTCCGGTATGTCTCTTGCCTCATCAAAAGATGCTTCTGCCTTTGGAGACTTCGAGATTCATCAAATCAAATTCTATGTTTCAGACTATGATTCATGAACAAAATGATGCAAGAAATGATGCTTCAAAATGTCGAGCTTTGGTTTTTAGGTACCTGATGCCACAAATGCCTTCTGAATTCAGATGCGTGCCTGGGTGGAGAATACTCCAGTTCTCTTGAAAGCACGTGGAAAAGCTGCCAATTTCCAGGGCAACCATGAGTCTTCCAGACCGCATATTTTTTTCCTTTGGGGGAGATTTTTGACTTCTTCTCACAGCCAGCGCAGGATGTGTAGGGAATTCATTTTGAATTGGTAGTTTAGGTCCAGACTTCGAGTTATGCAATAAATACAAATTCCCTAATCAATGTCAATGACAACTCTCCTATCATCTCCTATCCCCCAGTCCAAAGTACAAATTGCGCACCTCTGAGCAGATTGATGGGTTCTTTTGATGAGGTCTGACCGAGCGGCATCGTTGGCACCCAATGCCGGGACCAAGCTGTAAAGGCCAGTGCTTAGTGCCGTGTGTCGTTGGTCAATGGATACGGCAAAGGAAGTCGCTGTGCAAAGCTGAAAGTTCTGAAAGAAAAGAATCCAAACCGGCAACTTGATGTTTTGAAGATTTGAATCTTTGGGGAGATTTACTGCATCGCCTGCCTGGGGAGGTTGCATCGCTTCAGACGTTCTCACTTGCTCCTTTTCGATTCAAGGCTAAGGCTGACGCCTTGAGAATTCAGCTTGGTGACAAGCTTTGTCTCCCAGCTTCGCCTTACTTCATTGTCTTCATCCAGTATCTATCAGGTCGTACAATTTTGAGTTGGTCTGTAGTTTTTGACTGAACTGTCTTCCCATCAGCCTCTTTGCACAAATGAGCCACTGACTCCAAACCCAGATTGGTGGAAGTCATGCGAAGTGATGCGAACTGGTCTCAAGATGTTCCATGCATCATTAGTGAAAAATCATGCTTGCAACACTATTGTAAAACATGTTAGGGTACGGGCCCGTGCTAACCAACCAAAACATGGGCAGATAATGTTGGATGAACATCCGACCGAGGCTATTCAGTTTTGTCATGTTTGAAAGGTACTGTTTCAAAGTGTTCCTGGGTATGTGAGTTTGATCCACGCTAGTTCTTCAGCAGCAGCTTATGTCAGTAAATGATTGATGTGCATGCTGATTGCGACGCTGGAAGGGTTCCAGAAAAGGTGTGTCATCCGTGGTCAATTAGGATCAGCGGTTCACACTAGTCCAATGGTCTTATCTGGTCCTGTACTACAGTGTGTATAGCTGTTTGATCCGCTCGGCAAGGCTCCGCATAAGTTTTGTAGCTGATTCATTCACATTCTAAATTGTCAGCACTTGCTCTTTCCGAGACATTTTCATGCGCGTTTGCACAATGGGCCTTCCGAGATTTAGTCTGCTGCGAATGAAGTCGCGGCTGCTGCACGTGTCATCCAAACTTCCTGAAGATGGATAGGCCCTAAAAGTTGCACCTCTCAATGCCATGCGATTTCGAAGTCCAAGAGCAGAAATCGAGATACATTTATAGGCTGCCACCCCAGCCTGTGACAGCGTTTCCTCGGCTGCCCAATGTTGTTTTTGGACTCCCACGGATTCCGAGACAGGTCCACATAGAAAAGCTCGGTACTACGACGACTACTGGTACTACTACTACTGCTGCTACTACTACTACTACTGCTGCTACTACTACTACTACTGCTACTACTTATGCGTTGGTGCACTCTTCCGCTATAGGCTAATGCCCATTTTGGCAGAGAGGGTTTCTTCATAGTCTATGATTAGCATACCCAATTGTCTTGGTGGATAACGTATTGACTAGATATTTATTTTCAGTATGCAACAAACTATTACGGTTTTCGATCGTGCTTCAATGCAAGAAGTTTGGAAATGCCTGCAGCACAGGGAGCTCCGATCGCTTCGCACATGTCCATGGCTCAAAAATTATGTATCAATGGATGACAAGTCCATGTGAGATTTTTGATATTCATGTGGTCCCTGGATGTCCATGGACCCAATCTTTGAGCCATACCCACGCTCCCATTGGCGCGTGTGTCTTCGCTTTGATGCCTTCTCCCGGGCAAGAGATTGGGGTCCATTTTCAGCCGGTTCAGTCCGATGCATTCCTTTCTCTTGCAATCGGCCGACGTGGGAGTTGGGCCACCTGCATTTTTAGTGTTCAGCTACGATCACGAAGGATCGAGCAGATGCCCTTCCTTACACAACGCGAGGGAGGCTCGTGTTTGGCAGGCTGAAAGGCTTCAAAAAGTGAGCCTTTGTATACCGTGATAGGGTCATGCTTCAGGGATGGTGGTCACTGGTGCTCAGTAGGGGTGTTTTGACGTTCAGGTCAGCGAAGCTTCCTCGCCCAATAGCCTTGCCAGACATTGGTTGCGGCTGTGCTTCAGGAGGAAGATGAAATTCTGGTCATCAACGCTTGGCAACGCGATGAGGAGGGTTGGGGCACATAACAGACTTGCAGAAGTGATGCGAGTGGTGGACAGACTTGAAGAACACAACGTCAAAGATGCCGAAATCTCAGGATGAAGCCAAAGAGTCTTTAAATCCTGCAGCCATATCCCTGGAGCAGCTCTTGTGGCTGGAAGCTTAGCTTAGCTTAGCTTCCAACTCTTTCATTCTCTCGAGCCGAATTGTTGAAGAGATCAGATCAGCGCTACGCATCACCAAGTTTCACCACACAACTTGCAGGTGCGAAACCCTTCGAGCTTTGGCAGAAACATCGCCATGTGCAGAGGTGAGGCATCGCATGGCATTGCACAGCATCGTGGCGTTGAGTTGTGAGATTCTCGTGACAGATCTGAAGAGGACAATGTCCAAAAAGGAGTGGAGCTACAGATTAGGAAATTCAGAATGGCCAAAACATCCACGGACAAAATTGCAGGATCATGGAATATACCATTGTCATCCATTGTCAATTGTTTCGAAGTGCACTTTACTGTGTCGAGGAGGCAGTTCCTGCGGCACGAGTCAGCTTGGCTGATGAAGGCCATGCTATAGAAATTGCACCAGGGCATTCTCAGGGCATTCACAGGGTCCAAATACCTCTTCGGTGGGTTTCACACAAAAGTACTTTCCCACATTGTTGACCAATATGTTTCATGACGGGGCGGTTCACCAACCATCTCTGGCATTGACCATTCCAAGTCATTGACACTACACGTCTCGAGTGCAGGCGTCACCAGCTATGAGGAGCTTCTTGAAAGTCCCACCGAGGAGGTGTCGACAACGCGAGTTTGTTGGCAGTTGGAGGTGATGGGACGAAGATGGACAAGGTATGAAGATATAAATCTAAGATGTATGCAGAATGAAGATGAAGTTCCAAAGGCAAAGGTGATAAAAAGGTGATGAAAGGCGATGAAAGGCGATGAAAGGTACAGAAAAGGTGGAGAAAAACGATGAAGATAAGAGAAGAAGAGAAGGCGAAATGTCGACACGAAGAGACGCAGGGCGATGCAGCACATGGCTGTCCTTTCAGGGCTCCGGAGTGCCCAAAGAGGATGCTCCACGACTTGCTTCTTTGGCCTTTCTCCGCCAGTGCGCTCGTCATGTCTCGCCTTTTGGAGTGTCATCTTGTGTCCTTGTCTATGCCAAAACGCAAATCTTGGCACTCAATTGTTTTTGGTATTTGTGAGAGCTGGATTTGGCGGCAAAAGGTACATTGGCAAGGCTGTACTTGAAGAGGAGGTGCCAAGATGCATGGCATTGCGAGCCGATCCAAGATCACCCTGAATTGTCAGATGTGAGATTGTATGCCCCATGAAATCTTCCATGTATCAATTTATGACCGTCAGATGATCCTTTTGAAGTCCATTTTACAAGCTGACCCTGCGCAGCTGCTTCCTCGTTTGCTTCCAACTGGCCGCGGTGTGGTGCGGGTCTTCAGCGCGCAGCTGAATGAACGTGAAGGTGAACCGGTTCCAAACCCGGGGGAAGGACAGTTTCCCAACCGCGAAAGATAATACTTTGATGAAAGTGCGGAACTTTGAAAATTTGAAGGACACTTTCCTCACGTTCTTTATTTTTCTCTAAATGCATACAGGTACTAGTTGGAGTTTTCTACTTCTCAGATGTGACACTCAAGTGCTATGACTCACCCATCTTCGACTCTGGAGGCGGATCGCCATTGAAGGGCCTCAGACCTCCAAAGCAGGAACCCTAGGAACCCTAGGCGTAGCAAAGCCAAGGCAGAAGTTGGAAAGTGCAATGTAGCCTTTCTGGGAGCATGAGCCCATCGTTTTTCTGCTGATGCAGTTCACAGTTTTGTCCTTCGAGAACCATTTTTGGAGGTCGTGAGCCGTGTAGGCAAGTTTTGTATAGTTTTTGTGATGTTTGGATATGTTTGAAGTCGTTTCTTACATATCTCAAAAAACAGAATGTTCCAATTTGTTGAATGTTTTTCCTCATTGGATAGGTGAACTGAAGGATCCTGCGAAGTTTCAGCTCTGAGGCCTCAAACTGTGGATGACTTGTTCTCCGAGAATCCCGACTTCAGAAAGCCACCCGGATCCAATGCTTGCAGTCAATGAACAGGAATGCTGTGAACAGGGAAAGCCGCGCTAAGATGCGAACAAACACACACATTAGATATATGAGATTATGATATATATATATGATATTAGTAAAAAAACAAACAGTCAAATCAGGCAAATATATGAATGTATATTTATTTGATATACCAAGAATATGTCTATACAGATGTATATGTGTCTGTGCGTATACACACACACACACACACCGTACCCAGACAGATTCTGAGCACCTTTGTATGTGCCCAGAAACGTATTAAATGGAGGTGATATTTTAGATCCTGTTAGAATATAATAGCATTAGCAGCTTTTCCATATGCCGGCAGCAATGGTGAGACGGTTGTGGTGAGAGGGCCCACCACCTGCCAATGAAGCACTGTACACTTGAAACACCCTGAAACATTTATGTGTACATGGACAAAGCAGGCGACCGCGTCAACACAACTGTAACTGGTCATTTCTCATCAAGGCCAAAATGTATCAACATGCGACTTCCAGAATGATATCCGATCAATAATGTATGGATAAAAATTCAAGGAATGGAATCAGAATATTTCGATATGACACATGCAGCTTCCAAGATGCATCAGATTTTGATTCCATTCTTGTGCCTTCAACAAGACTTGAACATAGTACTGGCAGTGTGCTGATATTCTTCGATCACGAAAATGCTGTACAGGCCGTCCAAAGAACACATAAAGGCAGACTGAAAGAAGAAACCTTTTTCCATAAAGAGATTCGACAATTTTTTGTTTCTTTACCAGAGGTTCAATCAGAGAACTAATTTTGCAGTTGGGACACTTTTCAAAACTATGGCTTTCCAGTTCGAGATTTTGTGCAGTTTCGAAGGGCCAAAGGAGTGGCCCAGTGGCGCTGTGCCCACCTCGAAGGCCCTCACACTATGCGACTGGCGACGAGAACTACGTGGACGGTCATGGAGATCCACTGATGACGTCGCCTGCGGCATTCTGCACACTGCCCACTGTCTTCGCATCTGGCCTTCTTGGATGCGCTTGAAAATTAAACATGGTCACAGTATGTCACAGTTGTCGCGTTAGGTACGACCTCACTTCAGTTCTTCTTGTCTGTGAAACATCAGGCCTTTCGCATCTTTTAGCAGCGCTTCTGAAGTCGTAAAATCAAACTGCAAACCTTCCAAGCACTGCATTTGTTTGGACAGGCTTTCTACTGGCATTCCACTGCTTGCAGGCGACAATGAATCTTGTGATGCAGTTTCCTACAATCTAAGTACTCTTTCAGTGCTAAGGGACCTGATGCAATATCCTCTGAATTGGTTTCCCTTCCTTCCCCCTCTGAATTGTTCCTTGCCCCTGCATTGAACTCAGGCAAAAGATCCAGCTACATGATTTGAGTGAGATGCTCTCAGAGCTTCCATTGCCGGTTGGCACAAAGCAGGAAGTTCCATCATGAGCATTTGTAGAACTTGTAGAGTAGAGCAACGCCGAAAGCTTCGATGCGAAGCGAAAAGATGCACAGCAAAGCTCTGGCATAAAGAAATGCATCATTTCCCTTTTGAGGTGATTTGGAGTAAACACGCGCTGTTACTAAAAAACACGACGGGCAACTTTGAGCTTAGATGAAGATGATGAAGTGATTCTATTAGAAAGATTGAAGAAGCTCAACTGGACACTCCCTGCATTCTTGCAAACACCCTAGGTCAGTCATGAAAGCACCAGTTTTTGTAAAGCTGCACAACTTGAATTAAACCTGAAAAATACACTTTTCGGCACGTTCCAAGATCATTCAGGATTCTAGGAAATCATGCAAAGCTGTCTGCTTGCCATTCCGGTTTAGACTTAGAGCGGCGCCCCACCGAGATATAGCCACCGTCTCCCCGACATGTTTGCCACTCTTCACTCATTCTCTGATTTCGTGAAAGTTTTTGGACATGCTATGCAGATGCATGTGAGCCCATGTGTATGTTTTTCTTGGGACGGTTTTATGCAACAACAACTACACCAATTTGTAGTTGATGTATCTATGTATATATAGATGTCACCAAGTTTGAAGCAGGAATGTGATATGCATGACTGCTAGTTTTGTTTTCTTGAAGTTCGGTTCATGGTCTTTCTGTAACTTGTCCCACAGGTGCCTAGTCGGCGAAAGGTGGGGAATTCGAAGTGACTCGGCATTGATTGTAGAGCTTTCAATGTGCTTATGCAAATTTGACTTGAAGGTCAAGAAGAAAGTTTAAGTGAGAACATAAAGTACTAACAATAAGTGAGTATAATCTGAGTATATATATATATATATACACATATATATATATATATACATGTCTATGTTTTGCATTTAGAGAAGGCATGAGTTTCCTGTCGCGAAGTGAGTACGACCGCGGAGTGTGGACCCGAGTCAAAAGAATCAGCCTGGCATCAACTCCGGGATTTCACATCCTTAAGGGTCACAAGTTGAGTCACTTGCGATGGACAAGGGCAGGTTCTAAGGGGGGACATGTGCTACGAAAGACATCGAGGTCAACACCTTCTCTCCAGAAGGCCGACTCTTCCAGGTGGGAGCAGAGGAAAGATGAAAGAGGGAGAAGAAACAACGAAAGGAAAAATCAGAAAGAAAAGGAAAATTAGAAAATTATGAGAAGAAAATACTGAAGATGAAGAAAAAAGAAAAGGAGAAAAAGGAGAAGAATCACTCAGGGCTTCTCACTGCACCTGAAACAAACATCAAGCACAGGCTTCAGCTCTTTTTCCCAGCTGTGCTTATAGTGAAAAGCGAAGCACTGTGGGCAGAAGCAAGCCATGCCCAGGGTGAAGGGTGAAGGTAAGTCCAACCCATGTGCAGGTCGAATATGCCATTGAGGCCATCAAGTGATGAACTGAGATTTCTTATGATTTCTTGATTTTTTGAATTAAAAACACCTGAAGCGAAAATCTAAGTAAGTGGAATCTGGATTTCCTCAATTGCGCGGTCGGAATCCGAGGCTCGGTTCAACTGCCATTGGAATCTGCACCAAGGAAGGCGTCGCATCCTTGGAGGAAATTGTTGGAAAGTCTTGGACCTGAAAGATCTGAAAGGGTCTTTCTAAAATACATTTTACACTAATCAATTCTTTCATTCAAGTAATTTCATTAATTTAAAGGGTCTCTTTAGCTTTCATGGAATTTCAGTGCCATTCAAAGCTTCCAGCAGTGCTCGTGCACTGAGGTCATTCTTGTAGTAGAGAAAAGGCCAGAGCTTTCCAGTTCAGCAATGCAGCAGTGCCGTTGTCTTCAAAGAGATGTGACCGGTCATGGTTTTGGGTGAGGATCCGCCAACATGCGAATGCCAAATCCATCAGTGACTTTTCTTTAAATACTTGTGAGTATGGGATCTTTGGCATTCTCTTGTTTCATTTAGCTTACTACAATGTACATTGACATACAATTTTTCCTTTTTCAGTTTTCTCACAATGGCTGCCCTGGTAGGGTCACCTCTCCTTTGGTCGATCCAAGCTCCATTGAGAAGCTTCTAGAGATTGACTGCCACATGGGTTCCTGGGCACATCTTGGGCACTTGAAGTGACAAGGAGAGTCAGAGACAGTGCTGTGCAGTGCGACTCCACGGTTGAGGCTGTGCCATGAGCGGACTGACGGCTGATGCTCGGACTCTGGTGGACCATGCCAGAGTTGAAGCCCAGGCGGATCTCGATAGCGGCCCTGTGGAAAGACATCAAGCGGTCAAAAGAAGGATTTCTACAATTTTCTACACCTGCATCTTGTTGCATCTTGTTGCATCCTTCTTTTTGATGCTTTTTGTACACAAGTGATGCAGTATTCAAGTCACTAAGTGGCTGTGAAACCATTGCTTCATTTTGCCAGCTTTTAATCCAAAGGTCACGCACTGTTCCTTGCGCATTGGTTTTCACTCTGCAAGGCGCATTGGTTCACCTACAATGAGCGCATGCCGATTGAAAGCAACGTCAACGCAGGGGGCCTCAAAGGAACACACTACACGAAAGCAAAGTCAGTTCCCTGTGTCCAGCATGTAAGAAACAATAAGAAACATGTTTCCTTCTTCCAACTCGTATTTCCTGCAAGGCTATTGCGGACCTTGCTTTGGATTTCAGCGATTCAGACAAGAAGAAGAAAACAATGTCTCGTCCATTCGGCGTCGATTCCTCAGGGGCAAACCGAGAAGTAAATGGAGTAAAGAAATTAGTCAAGAAACCCGTCAATCAAAAGTGAATGGTGTCGCATTTGCTGATTCTACTCATCTTTCTACATTTTTCTGTCTCGTTTAGAGCTTGTGATGTGCGCCGCTTGTAGGTTGCCCTTCTGGTTGGTGGCGTGGACCCCTGGGATGGTCCTGTCCTCTTCAACACAGTTTCGAGCTCAGCCATGGAAGTTCTGGACAGTGATGGCATCACTCAGCGGTGACTCAGAAATACTCAGATTGCCACTGGGCTCACAGGATCCTTCCGGGACTTTCACCAAGTATGCTTCTGGGCAGAAATCAAAGAGGAGAAACAGACTTCTTTCTTCTCCCGCTTACACTCTTGATCCAGGAAAGTTTCTAGATGCCGGTTTACCCAGGAAAATGTTTGGCTAAAGAAACAGTCAGTTTCCATCAGTTTCCTATGTCCATCTCTGTCGGTGGAAAACAGCAGGAAAGCTCCGTGGAATCTGCGAAGGAAAGCGCTTTCCTGTTTGCTCCTTTGTTTGGTCCTAGCCCCTGAGGCAGCATGTGCAATCGGAAGCGCTCAGGAAGGAGCCACCAGTATGTTGCAGGCGCAGCGATATCAGTAGTTGCAATGCTTCCACCTTTCATTGCATTTCATCCCGAGGCATCACCAGCCTTTCAATCAAAAATCAGTTATCAACCAGTCACCTTCATCAATCAGTACATGTAGCAACCACTGTCATAAGGCATAATGAATAGTCACCATATGTTTCAATGGTGGCATTTATTCAGTCAATGGAACTGCAGCCTTTCAGGAACAATACAACAAGGACATGACTCTGAAAGAGGCCGAGATTTTGGCACTCACTACGTTGCGACAGGCCTGGCTTGGGAAGCAAAGTACATAACCACACAGACTCGATGCGCATATCATCATCATCATCATCATCATCATCATCATCATCATCATCATCATCATCATCATCATCATCATCA
>VSDK01025179.1:207438-226624 GCA_009767595.1 Symbiodinium kawagutii
TCATCGTCGTCATCGTCGTCATCGTCGTCATCGTCGTCATCGTCATCGTCATCGTCATCGTCATCGTCATCGTCATCGTCATCGTCATCGTCATCGTCATCGTCATCGTCATCGTCATCGTCATCGTCATCGTCATCGTCATCGTCATCGTCATCGTCATCGTCATCGTCATCGTCATCGTCATCGTCATCGTCATCGTCATCGTCATCGTCATCGTCATCGTCATCGTCATCATCATCATCATCATCATCATCATCATCATCATCATCATCATCCTCAAAATCTTTACTTAAAAATTATACTCATACAGCAAATACTGATATATACTGTATGTAGTACATTACATTTTTATCATAGCACATGTACGATATAGATGCTTCAAAGTGATTACATACATAAAACAACAGTCATATGTATCAGTACATTTACATTGCCGTGACTGACATTTCAGAAGAGAGGAACATTCAGAGCTCATCACAGGTCATGGAAGAGAAGTTGAGCAAAGTCAACATCGAGGTTGGAGTGGTCTCAGCATCCGATGGAAAGTCATTGGCCTTAAAAAACGAAGAGAGACAAGAGTGATGCATTCCACACCTGAACACTTTGGAACAAGGAAGATGCATGAGGAGAAAGAATAAAGAGAGGATGAAGAGAGGATAAAAGAGAAAGATGAGGAGCATAAAGAAGGAAGAGGAATGCTTTGAGAAGGATGAAGAGGAAGAGACAGAGCACTTGAGGAGTTGAAGGATAAAGTGACCTCGTAGCACCCAGGTTCCGCTGCTACAATGCAGAGGAGCTCGACGACGTGATTTCTCGCTTGTGCGGAGCCACGGTCCTCTTGTCCACTTTTGTCTACGAAACGTGGTGTGTACGCTGTCCAATCTGAAGCAATTTTCAACACTTCTTTGAAACGAGGCCAGCACCAACACTTCCAACGTTGTCATCCGCGGCAGGTCCAGGCCCAGCAATAAAGATGTTCAGATTGGGAGAGCGGTGCCTTGTGAGCGGTGCCTTGTGTAAGGTCGAAGCGACCTCTCATATAGTGGGCCTTAAGAGGCGCTCGAGCCTGTGCTTTGATTCAAGACTCAAGACCTTCACTTCTATTTTCTCTATACAAAGAGAAAATATTTCAGGATACATCATACAACATATATATATATATATATACATATTTTTATATGCATAGATATTTGCGTATGTATATATTAACATGATCTATGATTACTTGAATATTTTGCAATGCAAGAACCCAAACTCACAGAATGCTCACTTCACGGAGACAGCCATGGAAATTTCTGTGAAGGACTCACAACCTATACCTGGACAGGTGCCTTGCCAAACCATTCACTTTGAAGATCTGGGGGTTTCTCTAAAAAAGGGACCCCACAAATGGTTAGTTTACCATTGTAAACGGCTCATACTGGATGATTTTTAGGGCTCCCCTATTTTGAGAAACACCCATATAGAAGTCATGCAGAATTGGTTATGTCATGTGTCGTCCTGCATCATCATCACGCACTTACGCATATTGCTCTTACTCTGTGCAATTTCACCAAGGATTGGCACTCAGGATGCGTCAGAAACGGAGCAGTCACAGCGCTCTGACGAAAGGAAAAGTTTGGTGGAGAGGAAGAAGTTTGATTTGAGATTTCCTTCAGAAACTGTTGAAATGTGGTTCCCCGAGATTGAAGTCAATCCATGCCTTGGACATCCCAGCTTGAGTGTTTGAGCAGTGGATGCATTTGTTCATGTCCAAGCTGGATTTCAGTCTCGAGCTTGACATATACCACCTTTTTCAACACAATGAATGAAGAGCATGGGATACTGGCAGCATGCAGGCTGCCATATCAATCACACTAATCACGAGATCCAATGCAGAGTATCCAGCCAGCGAGTGAAACCCGTTGTAAGCAAGGCAGATTTCACAGGGAGATGTAAAGAGTATTCAGAGACAGCAGCACACTGAGAAGCATCAAGTCATTCATATGCAAGAAATACACAACTCACAGCATCAACCTCTTACAGTCGCATGATTCACCGCGTGAGTGATTTTCGACATGTTTCTAAATCTAAAGAACTTCAAACACATTTCGTTGAATAGGTTTAAAGAAATCCTCCTAAGTATCAAAATCTTCATTTTCCAAGTGCTCCGATGTCCAGTCGTGCGCGCTGAAGCCGTGCTCAAGTCGCCGGCACTTCGCCGGTCGTGCTGTTTGGGCCACCTGGAGGCGCTGGTGAAGCCACAGACATGGCGAATCCAAGGGGAAGCTCTGTGGAGATGGATCCTCCTTGGAGATGGATCTTTCTTGGGATCTTCCTTGGGGATGGATGACTTGGAGATGGATCTTCCTTGGGGATGCCCAGTGAAGTCCTTCCCAGGCACGGCGACAGATTTGCCGAACGCTTGGAAGGTGCGACGGAGGCCAGCCACAGGTCACAGCTCGCGTGTGCACCACTGAGGAGTTGACAAGAATGAAAGGAAAGGAAAGAATAAGGGAAGGAGAAAGAAATAAGAACAAGATAGAACAAGAGAAAAGAAATAGGAAAGAAAAGTCACAAAGAATGAAAGAAAGGAAGAGGAAGAAAGGGAAGGAAAAAATGGATGGAATTTGGAAATATTTGGAATATAGGAATCTAATCTCACAAGAGAGTTCAAGATGTTATAGTTCCAAATTGTTGAAAGATCGTCAAGCACAGAAGCTCCAAGGAGCTCTGAGACTTCCTCTGAGGCTTCCGAAGCTGATCTTGGTGGAGCCGCCAGATGTGCTGGGTCCCATCGAGGCATGCGCTGAATCTGAACGAGACCAGATTTGCAAAATCGTAGGTAAGCTCATCAAAAGAAGATGAGTTTCCATTCAGGAGAGAGGAGGAGAAAGAACAAGCACTTGACAAGTTCTTTGTTGCTATTTTTAGTAGTGAAACGATTGCTCTTGATGGTCGCTAAACTTTGTGTTTGTAAAGGATTTTCTTTTCCATTTCCAGTCAGTCCGCTGGCCACTCTGAATGTATCTCTCGCATGGTCTAACAATCCCAGCAGGTGACCGAGTTGGCAATATTTCTTCGCAGCTTGCAGGACAGCATGAATTGTGTCTGTCACACGAGTCACATGAGTTTTAACTTTTCAAAAGACATCATATGTGTTATGTATGAATAGGTTTAACAATATCATATGCATTCATGCTGAGAGTTGACAAGTTGACTTCTTGATGTCCAGCTCATGAGTTGGTCAATTGGAAATTGCTATGAGTACACATGTTGTTTGCAGGAGGCTCATGCCCTTCTCGTTTGCGAGCCGGGATCATCTCCTGAACTGATGCTGGCAAGTGTGGGACTGAGGAGTTCAGTCATAGAAACACCTGCCCTGTTCACGGTGTGTGAGAGAGCTTGAGACAAACTGTGCTGCAATTGTGCTTGTTGAGAATTCTGGTTCTGGAATTCCAGAAAGTCATAGGCTTCTACTGCCCTAGTGCGAAGCTCAGACTTGTTGCTGTGAGTCGTTCCATCATGTAACACGCTCCTGTCCACTTGATACATCGAACCAACGTTGTATCATGTTTTAGGCGTCACTGCCATGGAGAAGCTTCGCGGAGGTACCATGTGACAGCGAGGCGCCATGCTGCGTGTATGCTTGTTGACAGGGAGCTTATCAGTGCGATCAGTGTTCAGGTTTGAGATTGGCGCCCCTTGAAGTTAGGTCACCGTAGTAAGAGACTTCTAATGCAAATCCTCCAGGTACTTCATGGAGTGCTCCTTTGATGCCTCGAGCGTTGCAGTTTTCCATTGACGCCACAAGAGAGGACACTGACACAGTGGAAACATGTGGGGAGGCACTGTTGAAGCTTGCACCATTTGGAGAAAAGTCCAGGCTAGGCATGTTGTGCGTACGAAAGCTACAAGCTAATCTACTAGTAAAATCTACAAGCTTAGAATCTAGCTTCTATATAGATGCTTGTAGCTAATCTGATGAATTCAGCACACAGACATGCCTTTCCGTCCGGATGGTGTGACAGTCAACGCTTGTCCTCTGCGAGCCTAGCAGGATATGATCTGTTGGGCCACGATATGTATCATTTTCATTCATTTTCGTTTCTTCTTTAGTTACTTTTATTTAGATATGCTTTCCAGCGCTGTTAGGTCCTTGAATGCCTACAGCTTCGCACAGGACAGGTCTGTGAACCACTCGGCTACAAAAACGAACTGCTGATCCAGTACAGAGGCAGACCTGGGAACGGCTTCACTGTCAGCGCCAATGCTTCTTCATACAAACGGTGAAGGTATGACAACATATGACAGCATGATTCAACATGATGTATTTGAGCACTTGAAATTTTCATTCTCTGCAAGTCCGTGATGAGAATCTTCATGTCAGGGATGTTCTTCACGCCCGAAGCGCAGCACTTTATGGTTTTGGCATCCTCGTAGTCACGTAATGAGAGTCTCAGAGCACATTTTGTAAATGTAGGATGCAACAAGATGCAACAAGTCAAAAGGGGGGAAGCAGCTTTTCCAACACTTGCTGTGTATAAAACGGAGTAGTTCTGCAGCCATGGACACTGACTTTGTGGGGGATTACCAAGCACTTCGAGACCCTGGACATTTTGCGGATGCGGAGGATCCCAAAAAATCTGAAGAGGCGCAACGTTTCAAAAAGATCTTCAAAGCCAACACCTCCACCTTCAAAGACAAGGAGGAGCGAGAAAAATTGAGTCGCGCACTCCGCGCGAAGAAGGAGCGCGAGCAACTGAAGGCTTTGCGTGGTGGCAAGGGACATACATTCCTATACTCATTGACCAGTGCTCACTCACACCGTTGGGAAGCTGTGTTGTTTCGAAACTTCATTGGTATTTTCATTCTCATGAACGTGTTTTGCTTCATTATCGAGACGGACAAATCCTCCGAGCAGAGATACAGAACTTTCTTCGACAACCTTGAGGCGGCGTCATCGTGTCTTTTCCTAGTGGAATATCTCATGCGGCTTCTGACAGTTCACGAAAACAAGCGCTACATGGAACTGCCCCGCTACCAAGCACGCCTGAAGATGCTATTTTCCTTTACTTCTATCATCGATCTGGTTTCTTTCATGCCATGGTTCGTAGAGCGTTTGCTGCCTTACAAGCTGCCAAATCTTCAGTTTTTGCGAGTGATTCGTCTCTTTCGCTTGTTCAAGTCCAACTCTGTGATGGGTTCCGTTGATGTCATTGCGCGTGTCATATACTTCAACAGAGACATCCTTTGCGTCGCGTTCATGATCGACATGATCTTGATTTTGTTGATGTCGACGGTCTTGTACTACATGGCACCACCTCCAGACACACCTGGAATTGAAGATGATTTCGAATCCATTCCCGCAACAATGTACCTGTCAGTGATGATGCTAACCGGACAAGGGCAACCGAACGGACAGTTGCCCTGGTACACCAAAGTCATCGTGGTTGTCACGGCTGTGCTGGCCACGGCACAGTTTGCCATCCCTGCATCCATGCTGACTTGGGGGTTTGAACAGGAGGCCGAGAGACGCCTCCACAAGAATCATGAAGCACAGATCAAGCAGAAGGAGCGCATTCTGAAAGGCGATTCTCAGTGGGATGTAGCAGACATCAGTAGCAGTTCTACGAGTGAAAGTGACATGGGCCATGAATGGGCAGAATATGAAGCAGTCGTTGTTGGCAGCGATAGTGACACTGATGAAGATCGCGTGGAATCCGCGGCACATATGACCTCCCTAACAGCTTCCGAAGCTGCACGGATCGCCAAAGTGTTCTCCATTTTGGATGCTGATGACAGCGGAATGCTTCAGACCAGCGAGATTTGCAGGATAGCCTCAGGGCAGTCAGGTCAGAGTGGTCACATTGACTGCCAGAATTTGGTTGAAGTCCTTGACTCCGATAACGATGGAAAGACATCATCTGAAGAATTCTTGCAGTGGCTCACTGGAATCAAAGCAAAAAATGTTCATGTGTTCCACATGATCATGAAAGACCTGGAAAATCTGAAAATGAGCAGAGTATCTGAATCCAGCCTTACACCAGGAAACCTGATGAAATTTGCACAACGATTCCAGGAGTTAAATGATGAGGTCCGGAGATTGAGAGATGAGCTTGCATCCAAAGAGGCAGAGATTGATCGGTTGAAGAGCGACCAGCCTGAATCCAAATGACGCCTGGTCCCAGCATTTGCGTCAACTTGTCAGTAAGAATCGTAGCTTCGTTGAGGGAGTGTGCTCGTAAAAAGAATCATGCGAAGTTCCTTGGAGGACATGAAATCATGCGAACACGCTTCTGGGAAAGGAGCCCGTCATTTCGTAGGGGAGAGGAGAGTACACAGTTTGCTCTCGCATTTCTGACGCCAATGTGGTTACTGGATATTCCTGGATGCTGCTTGCCCTAAGGCAGAATTGAAAGCAGAACTGAAAGCATCACTTGCATCTTGGTGTCCTGAAATATCTTCAGATGACTCTGCTACCACTGTGGTGCAGGCATGCGTCGGCAGCTGTATCAGCAGCAATTTGACTGCAAATAGTAAGAGACGGACGGTGATTAATTGATTGACTTCGTCAAACTTGGGTGTTTCTCAAAATAGGGGTCCCTCCAAAATGGTTGGTTCATTGTACCCTTTGATGATTCTGATGTGGGCCGAAATTCTCGCATTTCTGCCACATTGTTGGGAAAGGGACCCTACGGGTGGCATTTCACATCCCGCTGCAACGACATTTTTCCTTTTGTATCCATTGCGCCGACGATACACAAATGCGGCACAAGTCATTGTGCCATGGTGTTTTGGGCATTCCCACCGTGGGAAAACTGTGATTTTTCAAGTTTCAAGATCAATGGGACTCAACGGCTCAACCAGCATGTCAGTAGCAAAAAGTCATGACGAATTCAGATCATGAAAGCTAGACAAAGTATTCCAAGATATTCCAAGATATTCCAAGATATTCCAAGTCATTGATCCAATTTGATTCATCATTGGACCCTTGCACTTTGTACTTCGTGGTGCTCTGAAGCTGTGCGCTCGCGATGGATCCAATCATTGACCTGGCACAGCGGCTGTCAAGAGAGCTGACTGAAGAAGCCCAGAAGTTACAAGCCGAACGTGAACGTTTAGAGAAGGCCCTTGATGAAGAACGTCGAGGGCTCAGAGAAGAACTTCGACAAAGGGAGCAAAACATTCGAGAAGAGCGGGATGGATTGGGCTATGATGAAGAAAGAGTGAATATTATCACTGGAAAGGGAAGCCAAGTGCTTGAAGATGACGTTCTGTCATTGAATGTTGGCGGAGAGTTCTTCTTTACGCAGCGCTCAACCCTTTGTGCAGTTGAGGAATCATACCTGGCCAACCTGTTTTCAGGGCGATGGGAATCTTCCATCGAGCGTGATAGTTTTGGTCGATTTTTTTTGGATTTCGATCCGTACTGCTTTGGACTCCTCCTAAACTACTTGCGATCCAAGCGCCAAAGTCGATTGCCGCTACCAGCCCCACAGGTTCCGTCTGACAAAGAAGAGCAGTTCTGGCATCTCGTGGAGTATTTTGGTTTGACTGAGCAATTTGATGTGGAAGTTTCAGAGCCCAAAGCAAGCAGTTCGACTTCGAATGGACTCTTGGGAAATTTGGGAAGTGTTGGAAGTGCAGTGGGCACTGTAGGCAGCGGTATTTTTCAGACAGCTCTGGGCGTTTTGCGTGGGGACACGCGGTCAGAGGGCGAATCACATCCTGAACCAGGAAGGACAACCCGGTTACCAGGTGATCTTCCTGTGATGCATTCTGCACCTCAACATGTGTGGAGTGCCCCTCCTGCGACCGGCCCAAGCCATGCGAGCCATGCCTTCCCAGCTGGGGGACCACCAGCAATGTCTTCCGCAAGGTCCGAAGAGGTCACTTCTTCTGTAGCTTCGCAGCCGTCGCAGCCGTCGCAGCCGTCGCAGCCGTCGCAGCCTTCGCAACCTTCGGAGCCTTCGGAAGCGCCACCGAAGAAGCCCGGTTGGTCCAAGCGCGTTGCACACCGCCTGGCGGCGATCGACGAAGGCATCGTGCGCATCAAGGATTCCAGATCCTCGGGAGCAGCAGCTGCACTCAGAGCTTCACGTGGCTTTCGAGCAGGGCAGCACCTTTGGGAAGTGACTTGTCTTCTTTGTTCCGATTTTTCATATGTTGGCTTTGTCTCTGAAGATTGGACTTCCCTCACTTTGCCCATTGGACGGGCTCCAGAGTCTTGGGGCATTGCTTCAAATGGAAGAGCCTACGCATCTGGAGACGAGCTGGAGCAGTCAGCTGTCCGCTACACAACTGGCAGCTGCTTACGGTTTGTTGTGGATATGGATCGCAGGATTGCCACGGTGGAAATCGATGGCCGCGAGTTTCAAATCTTTTCGCATCTTCCCTCCACCGTGTTTCCAGCGGTGTCAAACTGCAGATCACCAGCTGAATACCAAATTGAGTTTCTGGGAGAGTTGACATCAGAAAAGACGAGAAGCAGTGCAACACAAACAATAGCATAGTACCACTCGCAGGCCACACAGCTTTGATATTTGCATGTTCCTTTTTGCACTACCACTACGAAGATTATTCATGTTTGTGCCCAAGTTCAACTCTTTCCTGCCTTCTTTCCCATTCCCACAGAAACTCACATTGATTGTCTTGATGGTGTTGTTGCGTTAGCCTTTGCGCGTATCCTTTTGTTTGTCCCTTGCAGGTTTTGCAGCGTTTGATTCTGGAGACTCTTTGGCTTCCATGACTTCTGAGGAGTCTGTGCAGTGGCAGCATCGAAGATTCAAAGCCTAAATCTAAAGGATCATGAGATTGAAGCATGTTGGAGTGATCTAAAGATGTTTCATGTTTTGTTGCCTGTTCATGAACGTTTTGTGTGGATTTGTGCGGTGCCCCTGTGTGAGACGCAATCTCTAACATTTTCTAACTATATGCTGATTTTCTATGATTTTTTGCATCGATTCGTTTGCCCGGAATAAGCGTCTTGCATCGGCAGCCCATCATGCTGTGCGGAGACGTAGCCAAGGTGTGCAAAGCAATATCAGCTGAAACTTGGCGTCAAAAGCACTGCTATGTTGAAATGTGTTGTGCTGCGGCAAAGAAACTCGGACTCATCCGATCGAGTGAATCGAGTCTATAAATCTGGAAATCTTATGAAACCTTTACATCAGTCTATAGTCAATTCTTCACAGTTTTGCAAAGCTGTTTGTAGCCCTTAGGATCTCCGGAGCGCCTCAGGATGGGGGTTCTGGACACCTCGGTGGTGGAGACAGTCACTTGCCACCGGAGGCGGTTTGAGGGATACGGCCTTGGAGGCGTGTGTGACCGCTGACGGAAGGACTATGGCAAGATGACGTGCAGGAAATAGATCTATACAGTTCACATCATAGAATTAGGTGATTGTATGTGTACATATATTCCCGACGAATCCAGGCGGCATACTTCAAGGGTTTCAACATGTTCTCGAGAGTCCTCACACCGAATTTTGGGCAATTCATTACTGTCACTGTGTCAAACAGAAGCGCCAAGAAGTACTATGTAAATACGTCATTTTATATTCTATCTCCTAGTCTTACAAAGAAGTACCTTTGGATCTCCAAGGTTCTGTGAGGTTCTGAGGCTGAGAAGTACCAGGTCTTGTGAAGCAGTGAAGCCGTGGCCCTTGGAAGCTGATCAAGTTGGGGCGCTTGAAAGGTGAAAGTTATGGAAGCCAAGTCATCACAAGATTCTCACAACAGAGGTACTCATTTAGACTTGTAGAAGTGTACCTCTCTAAAGTAGTTGCAGTACCGTCGCTCCCAAGACCATGCTCCAAAACTACAAGATCTCTTTTTGCCCCTCCATCCCTTGCATCCCCAAGGGATACTGCTGATACACCACTGATATATCACCACTGCAGTGCCCAACACATCGACGACGCCCAACGGCAGCAGTGTCGAAGTGACCCATTGGAGTTCTGCGTTGCCATGGGTGAGAGCAAAGAAGTGAAAAAGAAGGACCAAATGGGGACCCCAATGGGGACACCAATGGGGACCCCAATGGGGACCAAAGTAGTTGCCATCTCTCACTTTTTTGCATAAATAAAGAAAAGCACTGCTTGCTAAGCATTTTTCCCTTCACATTTACATCTGAGATCTAGTGAAGCGCAATCAATGCTTCAATGCGTGCCAATTGGCACCAGTTGTCGGCTGAAGCATAGAAGTATCTCCGGTCGGTCGATCCTGCAGGAAGTCAAGAAGAAAGATCCTCCAGCCAAGGTGGAGAGTGGTGCAGTAGGATGCAGTAGGTATCAGGGGGACATTCGAAAATTGTGCCACAGCTATCTTCTCCAAGGATTGAGTGTGGAAGACGGACACAGTTTAAACATCGTTGGAGCTTACAAAGACGCACATAGGTCCACGTTTCCACACTCATGATGATCATTTAGTATATGTCGCAAACATGCTGTGGATACATACATGCATTTACATGCATTCATAAAAGCAAGCGAACAAACGAACGAACGAACAAACAAACAAACAAGCATCCATTCGTCAGCCCGTCCACACCATACCATGCCATGCCATGCCATGCCATACCATACCATACCGTACCGTACCATAGCATACCATACCATAGCATACCAGTACCATAGCATACCAGTACCATAGCATACCATACCATACCATACCATAGCATACCATGCACATGGATATACATATTAGTACAATGTGCACATGTACATGTGAAAAAGTGCATGTTGAGGTCTATGCCTCGGTATATCATGGGACACTGCATATGTGTTTACATGCATTGACAGGGGACGTAGTAAACTGCAGTACATATTTATTGATCATCGCTAAGGGCCACTTTGGAAGGTGTCCAGTGGGCAGTGCAGCGAGTGTGGCAGGAGAAGCCAGCTGAGAAGGCTCCGAAAAAGGATGATAAGATTCTCAGCAGCGAAAATGGGTGGACCAGCGGTGACCAATTGGTAGCAGCGACAAAGCAAAAATTGTTGTTGGCGAAGGCGGCGGATTTGAAAGGCTGCCTGTTTGAATTGCTGGTGTAGGGAGATGGTAGCAGGCTGTGTCCTTGATATGAGAATATAATGGACAGCTTCTTGTCCAGCGACCTTAAATGACCTCAATCATATAATATCACATGCCTAAAACCAAGCTAGTCAACCCACAATGCAAAATACGCGTGAAATATTGTGAATGCATATACAGGTTTGTGGACAGCATGGGTCAGCAGAATCTGGTCTTTTGCATCAAGGAAAGCAGTTGAAAAAAAGGTAAAAGCCAAGGATGCCAAAGGGGAGGAGAAAGCAGAGAAGCCTGTGAAGAAAGATGCAAAGGCTACGTGGAATCAGATTTGGGCTAGCCCTGTTAGCTTAATTCTTGTGAATTTCGCACTTTGTTTTGGTTCAAAGCTGAACGATCCTTTCAACTCGACCCTTTCAGTTCCTTTCATGCGACTTCTCAAAGAGTAGAAGTTTCTCCCCGTTTCTTCCAGGCGAAAGCCGAGGAGAAAGACAAAGCCAAGGTGGCCGAGGCGCACTGAAACTTTGGGATCGCCATGAGACAAGCCATGGGGCCGAACACAGAACTCTCCTTGCAGGGCAAAAAGCGAAAGAAGGAGAACTGGGAGAACTGGGGACCTTTGCAGTACCTCTGCAGTTCTGGGGTTCCTTGGAGTTCTGGCTTTTCGGGAAAGATGCGTCTCCAACTTGAGTTTGATCTTGTGAGGAAAGTTCAAAACTGGTGGCAGTAGAATCGCTTGGGCTGAGCGGATGTCCTTGACAATCCGTATACACCGAGCGGAGACTATCCTGGGAATGCAGTCCAGTCTTGGGGCAGTTGTGAACAGTCCCAAATAGGACCCTGCAACACAGACACGCAGATGCCATCCAGCACTGATACTGTAGTGAAGGAAAGGGTTCTCCAGTTCTGTGCAATCTCTAGGAGGAGAAGGTGAAGGAAAAAGTGAAAGAACCCGAGCCTGTGGAAGAGGCTTTGGAACAGCTGAAGCGATGCCATTTCAATCCATTTCCAAATGGATTTCCAGATGGATTTCCAGATGGATTTCCAGATGGATTTCCAGATGGATTTCATGGGTTGCGTTTGACGAGTACTGCTGCCAGGAGGACAGTGACACACGAAAAGTGCAAGAGGCCCCGATTGCGTTGACCAAATTTGACCAAGTACTCGTAATAGACACAAAGAGCAATGGACAACACAGCCAGCACATCCAATCACCCAAGTCATCGCAAGTTCAAATCAACTGCCGCTTCCCCTCAGGGTGTCGTAGAGGTTGATGATGCGGTGCCAGAATCAGAGCCTTGGATTTGTTTCATTGCTTCATTGAGATCCGGAGAGAAGAGCTGCAGCATTGCAATCATTGCATTTACAACAAAGACGGAAACCAAATCAAAACACATAAAAAACGCTAGGCACTTAAACATTAACCAATTTTATATTCCTGTTTGCATTCCCAAATTAACCACGATAACACTGACTTTACTTCCAAGCATTCGATTTTCAAGAAGCACGGGTTGCAGCAAGGCCCCACGAAAGTCAAAGGGTGCTTGTGCTGCAGAGGCGCAGTCACCAAAACTACACAGCTTCAGATTTTCAATCCATTTCAATTCATTTATGTGTGATTCTGTGTACATCTAGAGATCTATAGTTCTTTTTGTGTAAAGCTTCAGATGTGCAAATTGTCAAAGGCTTGAGGTATTGCCAACTTAATTGCATCCTATTGGGTCCTATTGCAAGATTTCACGAGGTCTTGAATAGACTGGTCCATTACTACTCCACACCCGTGCCACGCCAGAGACATCAGGCGCTCGATGAAGACGGGACAAAGAACGGTGACTTGATCGCAGGTTTCTGATTTGGGTTCGTCGATCGTGGTGCCATGTGGTCCCTACAAGCCATCCAATGAAGGCCATTATGAATGCTGTAGATTGAATAGGGAAGTCATCATTTCTGGGTACTGGACAATCCCATTTCGATATTGCGAGACTTTTTGATCCTAATCCTCTCGCACCATGACCACAAGTGCACGAAGCCTTCCTTGTGCGGTGAAGTCTCGCGCTCAGGAAAAACCAAAAGTTCCAAGTCCCTAGTCGGCAGTTTGATTCAGCAGCTGCGAACAATGACTAACAGAGACTGATGTTTACTTCAACCAGGTAAAAAGCTGAAAAATCAGTTGGATATATAACAATGAAATATTTCAGTGAAGACTCAGACCTTGGCTTTGGACAGTGGAAGCTGTGTTCCAATTGCCTCGGAAGACCACTCTCTGGGGCCAAGGAAGTTGGGACAGGCAGATCGCGAAGATCGCAGCCGTAGTCGCGACGCAGGTATCTTGACTTCCAAAGCCGGAGACGTAGCAATGCAGCACTGATAATACAGAACAAACAATCCAAAAATAGATGGCATAATGATAACATACATGAATTGTGTATACATAATTGTAAAAACAGAGAGATCATTCTGCAATCAATTATGAATATGGCAGGGTCAATGTCCAGGTTCCTTCGAAGTACTTGCCTTGATTGCCTTCTTAGTCATACCATCTAGCTCTTGCGGCATTTTGCGGTCATGTCCGCGTGAAAACAGACGGTTTTTGGACTTAGCAAAACAAACTGAGGCAAAGATGAGAAGCCAAAGGCAGCAAAGGCGCAATTCGACTAACCCAAAGATAGACAGTGACTGATCATGTTTCTTGCACTTTGTTTGGCCTTTAGCCTTGCGCTGTTGGAAGTGTGAGGCCAGAGATGAGAAAGAAAAGGAAAAAGGTGATAAAGGCTTCAGCTTTTTTTGCCAAGTGTCATTGCTGAGATAGGATGAGATCAATACATCATTAGCAGCTACAAGTCCATTGCAGAATTTGTAGTGAACACTTGGAGTTGAATCGCACTATTTATTACTCTGATTGAGAACTACTCAATTGCGTATGTTTTTGAAATGCATGCTTTGGTTGTTCTGATAGTGTTGATTTGCATGGAGGGTGTTTCGCTGCGGCATGACAGTGACAGGTGTGTCAGATATTGAATCCACATTTGAGTGAGACATGGTGAGAAAAGTTTGAGTAGCTAATTCGCCTCAGTTGGAAGGCAAGACGAAAGACAAATCCAAAGCGAAAGCACCAGAAAAGCAGGAGAAAGCTGCGAAGGAGAAAGAGAGGCCTTGGAAAACATATGGGAAAAACAAGTGCAGAATGCAAATAAAATCAAATAGATACAAACACTCCGTCATACATATTTCCATATCTATATATACATATATATATATATATATCTATATGATAGACACATATTATATATGCACCAATTTCACATGAAGCATCTTTTGTGGACACAGAATCACTGCGCAGGGAGGAAGACTCCAGCTACAGCTCCGAGGCTTGGTCCAACAGTAACTCATCCACTTCAGCACGCCAGCCACAGCTCAGGAGTCCAGTAACGGTGCAGCGAAGCGGCGGCTGAAGCGACGTGCAGATGCTGGGCTCAAACCGGCATCAGGCGATGCTCAGAATCGGGGCATTCGTCGTTTCGGGGCAATTTTTTGATGGGCAAAGATCATGGCTATGCTATTGGTTGTGGTCAATTGTGGCCAGGCGAATGATTTTGTTCATGGGACTTGCTCGAAGGAATTTTGCAGAAACTTGCAACATCTTGCAACCATCAAGGTCTGGACTGTAACAAGATGCTCAGACACCTGAACACAAATCAAACAACATTTTGCACGGCAATACAACAGATCAAACTCGGTCCAAAGTAAGAGATACATAGAGACACTGATCCAAATCGTCATTCGGAGTCTTGGCTCTTCCTGGCTGTTTGCGATCGCAGGCTTTAGCCTTGCTCCGCCGTCGGCACCAGAGTCTTCCTTCGTCGGGCCGGCACCGAATCCACTGGCCGTGTCTTGGTGGCAGACCGCTGCCCGCTTTGGCAGTTTTGGCTTATCACTTTGCTTAGTGATCCCCACCATGACATCTTAGCCTTACATCTTTCACTGGAATGTATTCTGGCCTTCTGGGATAGAGTCTTTGGATCTGGTGCTCGTGTATGCAGTTCGGGTCCGGTGGTGCCCACTGCGATCTGGAGCTCGAACCAAGTAGCGAGGAGGAGAAGGAGAAGGATGAGAAGCAAGGGGGCGACCACTGACATAAAATCTAACAACCCTCACATGGCAGGTGTGGAAAAACAAATTTACTTGGGACAAGTGCTAGACATCTCATGGCTAACTGACCGAGTGCTGTTTCGGTTGAGGTGCTGCCATCTGTGCCAGCGCCAGTGCAGAACCTCCTGGGTGCCGATGTGACTTCGGAGTTAGTTCGCATGCGCCAGGCAGTTGAGGCGCGCGACAGAAGTTGAAGTCACGTCAGTTCAAGATGTTCAAGTTACATTGGGAGATCTCAGATGATCACAGGCAGCCACCGGAAAGCCGGTGGAACCGAGGCAAGAGCAGTGACTCATAGATTGACAGATATTGACAGGTCATAGTTGGACCATTGGTTTCTTATCGCATGATTTGCAGTTTGCAGATTCATTTTTTTTGTAGCGGGAGTGGAGTGCTACCCTGGGTAAACTTGCGCACAATCTGCAGTGAGTGTGACAGGTTGAGACTTGACCAGCGGGAGGAGCTGCATATTCCTCTTACGTCATGGAGTAATTCCTCGAAAAGCGACCACTGCCAGTGATGGTAAATCCATGGAAATCCTTTGTTGGTTGGAGGCTGTGTGATTTTTGTTGCTTGTCTCCAGATCCTTCGGGCAAACAGGAGGAGCAAGAGACAAAGCTCAAGATGACGGAAGAGCTCAGAGAAGGTTTGCTGGATCCAGCCAATCAGATCCTTGTTTGGAGCGGAAAATCTTTTGTGTCAGGGAAGCTTTATTCCGGCTGCCATCCAACACGAGCTTAAAAGGAACACCGGATCACTACTGAAGATTTTCATATATTTTCCAGATATTTTCCATATCATCTCGTCCGTGTCATGGTCAGTGCAAAGGCAAGGTGTGTGAACCTGCCACGGCCCAGGAAGCAATTGCTCGCACGGACGAGTCTGCTGTCTGCTACGTTGGCTGAAGTGCCTTGATCGTTGAAACGACCTTTGACACCTAGTAAATACAAAAACAACTGAAAACTCTTGGTACCCGTGGCCGTTTGTCTCACCCAGTGGAGCATGGGCCCGTGCTTCCAACTTATGCAATTTGGACTGGGTAAAAAAGATGTAAGGACTGGGTAAGAAGATGTAAGAAGTAAAATGACCTGAGCATGGCATTTCTTAACAGAAGTGCCTTATGGATTCGCACCTTTTTTTCCACTTGTTTTTCCTGTCAATGTGTTCTCTTTGGCGATTGCACTCTCTTGCAGGATGGCCAGGTTGTCCTTCGAGCACCCTCGAAGCAGTCCCTCAAGGATCGCAATGCGTAAGAGTCTTTGGAGTTGCCATCATTGATATCGACATTCTACAAGTGCAAGCTTAATCAAAATTAATGCTCAGTTGCTAGCAGATTGTCATCGGAAGTATGGAAGAGGTAGATTCGGAAAGTTTGGCACACCAAATTGTACACTGACAACTCACAACCGACCGTCCTTGCATACTCTTGCCACACGCAGGACGCCATGTCTGTCTTGGCACGAGTTGCACATCATTGTCACATGGCCAAGTTGCAGGAAGGGCAGACTGTTGAAAAACTCTGAATGCAGAAAGTGGCTAAATGCACACCGTCACTGCATATTCAGAAAGCATCTTGATCATGATTTCATCATATTCTCAGAAGGTGCCTGCAACCTTGCTCAAAAGATTTGCTGGATTTTTCTTAAAAACGTTTTTGTGTGATTTGGTGATGCTTCATTTTTTTGATGTTCCCAGTTTCAGTTGAAATTTTGCAACTGATACTAAAACATACTGAGACATGTATAAATATACATATTATGTATTATTATATTGATGTACATGCACGTGCGTAGTGCCTTGTTTGCGTGTTATTTCCTGGATGTTTTGTCAGGTCTTTTTGCGGGGTTGCTGTTTCTTTCTGAACGCCGAGGTCAATGGGGTTGCAATCCGACCAAGGTTGGCTTACTCCTGCGTGGGTTTGCTTAGCAAACTCGCAAGTCATGCATTGCAAAGGAAATCAAAGGAACCAGCAGGAACAGAAGTTGAACAGAAGCTTGCAGAATGTTTTAGTAGCGTTAGAGACGACATGGATTCTATGCACCCCGATGCTTGAGGTGAGAAGCCCGAACAACCAGTACATACTGTGCTGGTCCGATTAGCTGCAACCTCCAGCAGGATGCAGACTCAGGAGCGCCGAGTGTTGGGAGTTTCCACCATTGATCTCTTCGATGCTCTTAGCGTTCTCCTCTCCTGTAGGAGGGCCGAGTCAATCAGAGACAAGAGAAGCTGCGAGTGGGCACCGATGCTACTCAGTGCCAGGCCGAGAAGTAAGAAGTGATGATGCTTTGAATCAGTCTCCCTTAGTCTTAACTATTTCATACTATGTTTTTGAACCTCACGGTACCTCTATGGATGCTCAAAGATTTGTTCACAGTGTCCTATTGACATGGCAATCGGGGTCGGAAGTCTTCAGCTCGTTCCCATTTGCAAATTGGTTCTTCAAATTGTGGGACCACCCTTCCCCAAGGTGGGTTGTATTAATCGGTGCAAGTGTTTGAATGTTTGGAGAGACTTGGAGAGACTTGGAGAGACTTGGGAAAGGTTAGGAGTCGACTCAAACTGTCCCAAAGATGTGTGTTTCCTTCTGTTTCCAAAAAGCCATTGGAAAGCACGATGAACACCACAGAGCTAAGCAACGTGCTTTTTTGGAGCTTCTCGATTGCAGATCGCGTTGGAGCCTATTGCCGGAATCTCCCGCAAGCATGTGACCATCACCTTTGAGTACGACAAGGGTGGCTGTTTCTTTGCTGCAAATGCTTTTGGGAGAGGCTTCACACAAGTGCAGAAGCATTGGCAAAGGTGAAGCCTTGTAAGGCTTTGTATGCCTTTGTAATCTCTAAGCAATCAATCTATATATACCATATTCTGATTCTGTGTATAATCTGTATGATTTAAGATTCTACTCTAACCAAAATCCAGTATATATATATATATACTTTATATACTATCGACTGTCTGGTTGAATCTTAGCAATTTCTTTGATGTGACTTCAAGCTTTGCTTCCGCAACTCTGACAGGAAGAGGCTTTTGATATTTCCAGCCTTGTGACGCAGCAAAGCAAAGTGCACAAGATGTGTATAAGATGTATATATACATTTTAAGCATACATAGATTTAGTCAAGATATATCAAGACTAAGTAAGTACAAGTTTGCACACATGACCGCATCTCCCAACAAGATTCAAAGCAGCTATACCTGTCCAATTTGTCCTCATAAATGCTCATGAATCCCCGCAACAATCCTGGATTTTGACGGACCTTGTGAACTCCAGAAATCTTGGACCTTGCCATGGGCTGCTGTGGTGGCAAAAAAGCTCCTCTGAAGAACCCCCCGGTGGAGCCTTCTGAAGAGCAACCAGATCCTTTGGACGACCCCAAGGAGAAACTCTGAGAGTGGCGTGTCGCTTCGACATCCAATAAAGCTCAAGCAGACTTTGCAAAGCTCAAAGAATCGGCTGATGAAATGATTATTGAATGGTCATTGAATATCTTATTGAAATGATCATCGATTGAGATCATTGATCATGAAAAATCATGAAAATGTAATGCCCTTTTCGCCCATCTCATCCAACTGACCGTTGCCAAGCTGTCTAGGAGGAGCCGGTTGGAGCCGCGCCATCTCATCCCATCCTCGAGGAGCCAGATGCGCCGGAGGTCCAAGCAACTCCGTTCCTTGGTGCATTTGAAGCATCTGAAATCGTTGAGCGTCGCTCTGGTTTTCAGGTACAACACTGAAGTCTTCATGGAAACCGTAGAGTTTTTTTAGTGAAGAAAGTGATGGAAGTCTTCGTTGGGTTCAAAGGTGTTGTGTGTTGTGGTACTGGTTCGCACAAGCTGGTGGCAACTTAGGCGGGCAGATCCGCCAGAATTCAGGCGAGGGCTGACTCTGCATATTTGTGATCCTCTACGTTTGAGTCAAAGTTAGTCAAAGTCCTTCAATTTTGAGATTTTGAAATTTGTTTGTTCTAGATTTTTTGTCCTATTTGTTCGTTCTACTTTGGTCCTGCCAGGATAGGACTGGGGGCACTCTTT
>VSDK01025179.1:252763-266563 GCA_009767595.1 Symbiodinium kawagutii
CTCTTCCAACTGGTGACACATTCAATTTCGATGCACCAGTTGACTTTACCAAATCGAAGAAAGGTAAGGAGTACATCTTCAAGCAGCGGGGGATTGAAAAGCTGGCAATCGGAAACGCAGCGGCTTTTGATCAAGTCGACACAAGCGGAAAGCGTGTAGGATTGTCCAAGTATGGTTCCTTGAAAATCAGCTCGCAAGTATTTTACGACTGGGACGGACGGGCACATGCCAGAAGTCCAAGTGCTTGGCTTAGCAAAGGTGAGGAGCGCTTGATGAAGGAGGGAGTGGCCAGACATTGGTCATCCATGGAGTTGCTGAATGATGGGACATTTCATTTGTTTAATGCAGTGACTGGGGCCATCAGGGCATCATTGGGTTGCGATGCAATGAACTCTGATTGTGCAGCAGACATTTTGGAAGCTGCAGTAGTTGACATGTCTCAGGGAGTTGGAGCTGTAGCTGGTGGTGCAGTTGGTGGTGTTGCCGGAGCTGTTGGTGCCGGCTATGCTACTAGCGCCCTAATGGTGGCTGCTGGAGTTGTCAACCCTTTTTTGGTTCCTGGAGCAATTGCTTTGGGAGGTTGGAGTGGCCAACTGCTTGGACAAAGTATTGGTGCCCACCTGGCAGCTTCTGTGGCTCGATGGATCTCTGAACACACACTGCGTAGATTCATGGGTTTCTTACAAGATTTGGCAGGATGGGATGGAGAGCATGCTGCCACGCGAGAACTGGAGCTTTCATGGTCTTCGAAAAAGTCCTGTGTCAAGATTTATCAACAGCGTCGGGTGTTGATGCAGAAGCATCATCCTGACATATGTAGAGCGGAAAGCTGCAAGGAAAAGTCCTTGCGGATCAATGCAGCTTTTGAGAAGCTGCGCCGGACTTGCTCTGATGGAGCTGACCCCTACAGAGAGCACGACGAGCTTTGACAGAGCCTTGTATAGTAGATGTGTGCAGACGGAACCCGCAGAATACCAAACGCAGAATTTCGAGTACAAAATGCTCATGGGACAGGAGGTCAAACTGTTGGGACTGCAGTTGGATGTGGCGAGTGAGACTGCTGAGGTGAGGTGCATCCTGGTGATCTCTGCGCACTGGGAGACCAAGGGTGAGCTGGAGGCCAACCCAGTGGCTTCAGATTGGCACAGTGTGACCCTTGTTCCTTTTCGGTGTGACCCACAGTCGTTACGTGACAACGTTGCTTCCTGTGAGGTGACCCTGAGACGCACTCACGGTCAAGGGCTTCTGTATGACTATGCTGGAGCTCCTCGAGAGACCTACGAGGCCAGGAAACAGAAGCATTCAAGCGCAGAATAAAGATATTGTGAGAGATCTATTTATAAGAGATTCATAGAGATTATAAGAGATTTAAGGAAAGAGAAGGAAACAGAAGAAAAGAATTCAAGAGAAGAAACCACAGCACAGCATTCTGTACCTATTGAGAAATGCTTAGATTATTGAAGCATGGCTTTCAGGTCCACCATCGCTTCCACCCACCGGGTGATGCGGAAGTGCCGGGAGACTCAGCAACGCCGAATCACTCGGGGGCAGTGGAAATTGTACGACTGGAACAATCAAGCAGCTTTCGTGAGGCAAAAATCCGCAACATCTCTAGACAGTACTCGTACGTGAGAGGTCCATAGGAAGAGTTCGCATCATTTTCTCATTAGGTGGCCCGTGCGAATGTTTTCAACTCTAATTGATTCACACAATTGCAGCCTGAGCATGGCGTCTAAGGTCAAGCTGGGTTGTTGACTTGTTGGAAGCAGCTGGCAAAAGTGTCAGACACAATGCAGGAAGGAATTTGGAGACTTGGCAAGCCTGAATGCGTTTGCAGGGGTGTAAATTGAACTCTGATTGTTTTTCTGAGTGTCTTGACACGTTTTGACGATAGTTTCAGTGCTGTCTCAAACATGATGTGATATGTGCTTCAGCTTGGACTTGTAGCTTCACAGAATGAGGACCACGGTGTTTTTGTCCCGTTGGTGCTAATGCAGCTTGCAAGCAAGAAATGGGCAGAAATGGGACCCTGTTAGAAGTGACAGTCGATCAGTGAATTGATTCTTCCTCCTGGGTTGCAACCGGACGGTTTTCATGCGCTTCAACGGCAGACCAAGGCCAGCCTTGGTGAACATCCCCGTGGTACAGCTGAGTCTCCCAGAACTCAGTGGCCAAAGAGGTGCTGAAGTGGCGAGGCATTGCTTGGAGGCCCGTGATGGCCCGTGTCCAGATGTTGCATCAGGTGTTTCAGGTGTCAAGGGAGATGGGAGAAGTCTGAATCAGCATGGGAACTTGCACAGCATCAAAGTAGATTCAAGCTGGATGGGAGCTAGCGGAAGCCTGTTCTCTCTCGACGAAGATTAGTGCGCGGTCATGATTTTGTAGAATTTGTGGGTCTAGGTCGCTTTGTCCTCTAGGCTTTAGCCAAACATTATCGACTTAGTGGCATCTGAACACAGTATTCCTCGTCCTCAGACCCTGCTTTCATGAGAGGCTCCTGAAACCATTTGGAACCAGTATCCTATACCAGTGTTCCTCGAGGATTGTATACTGGTGTCCGGCTGCAACCAAAGCCAGGGTTACCTGCTTGTCAAGGTCCCACTTTCAGCATTCTTAACATGCTGGCTGTTGAGTCGACTGGTTTCGGAAGTGTTTCTTGGGTTCGTGTATGGACCGCAGATTGTCATTTCTGCATTGTGCACTTCTTAACAACTCCAGATAGCAAAACACACAGACATGAACTGCCATGAAATGTTGCTATTCGCCCTCCTGACTTTCGAGATGCCACCACCGCATTTTCTCCGCTTTCGCCTATTTCAGCGTATTTCACTGTATTTCAGCCATTACAAAGCACTTTGCGCTTGGGTAATGATCATACTGCTCCACCTATCACCACTTTGTTTAAAAGTAGAGTAGACCTTTTGGTGGATTGGAGTTGGATTCCCCCCACTTCCCTGTGCCTTTTCTGTTTGAATGCCAAACTGAAAAGGTATAAAAGATTCATTTTTTCCATAGATGGAATGAAATCTACATTTCAAACATTTCATGAACTGTTTTCTTCCTTTTTTCTGGATGAATTTTTTCATCACTTGATTTGTAGCGATGCCTTGGTGCTGCATGCAGATTGGTCGAGCCTTGGCTCCCTTGCGGTCGGTGCCTTTGGATCAGACGAAAGGACAAGCAGCTCTACAGAAAGGACTAATGACTAAAATCTTCTAAGTGACTCAAGTAGGCTAAAGTTGACGAGTAAGTGGACTCAAGCAACGAAGAGGATGAGTCCTTGAGGAATCTTCTAAGGAATCTTCAGGACTTTGTTAGGTTGAAATATTCTTGGAGACGAGGTCGCGAGGAGTCCTCATCATGGGTAGTGGCCTCTCATCCAACTCTGCTGCCAAGCCAAAGCATCTCGAGAGGTGCGACAGAGCTTCTCCTTCGGCTTTGGGAAGCTTTTGCTTTCTCAAACATGTCAAATCATATATTCAAATCTACTGCGATGGCCCTCGAAACATGGGCCTCGTAGCTTGAGGAAATCAGTGCCATGTTTGCCACTAGGTGGACGGATCATTTGAAGCAGCTTTGCTGCAAAGCTCATCCTTCCCAACGAAGCTTGGCCTATCTTGGCTTATCTCAGCCTTCATGCTTCCTTAGTCCTTTTGCGTTGTCCTATTATAGTTATATCTTATATCGATGTATATCTTATTTTCGTCATACTTCGCTTCATTCCTCTCCTTTATCAGACCTGGTATAGTGACCAAGTGCAGGCGGCAGCAGGTCATGAATTGCAGGCGCTCACTATATCTTACCCGGCTTACCAATAATCAGTTCTGGCGAGGTGTTTCCAAAACATGTACGATGTAGGATCTTGCTACGTAACATGGAGTCTTGAAGCCTACTTCAGTCATTGGTTGATGTGATGGCTCGATGGCTCTGGACACGCTTTCAGGTTATGAAGGTCTCCGCCAGTGGACATACTCATTGCCTCATGCCCGCGAGGCACACAAAATCCGAAGTCTAAGCACGTCATATCGATCAAGTCACATCCTCTTTGGACTGGTAGAATGTGCAAGTGCCAAAAGATGCCAAAAGGTTCTCTTTGAAATCTTTAAAATCTTTAACTATATAAATTATATTAAGATGCTGCAAGATCCTCCATATCTTGCTTCGAAGGTCCATGGCCGCGAAGAGCATTTGCTTCCGTTGCACGTCGTTGCAGGTGCCAAGGAATCTTTCAAGTTAAGCTGCATCGTACCCTGCAGTTCGTAGATGCAATACTGGATTCCGTGGGTCAAGTCATAGTGCCACTTGTCTTGTCTTTGGTGACAAGGTGCTGCTTTGAATGATCGGGGCCAGGCCGAATCGCTTGCAGAGTTGAGTAAAGCATATCTGAGAAAATTCAGATAGATGTGCGAGCTTGACCTCTGCCTGTCACCATTGATGAAATGTTGAGATCACGAAATTCAGAGTGCCCCCTATATGTTCCCTATTGAGTAATTCTAAACTCATCTTTGAGATGTCTACGGCAGTCAGGTTCTGGGGGACTTCAGAGAACATGAACGTGTCAGGAGCTAAAGTAAAGAAAGGAAATTGTTTGTAGGGACTCAAGCTGACTTAAAAACGATGTCAAAATGGCAGATGAAGATGTGGATGGTACTTTGTGCAGATGAGGCCATGACCCATTTTGCATTTGGGTGAGCTATGTGAGGCTCTTGGCAGTGACCGAGTTTGGACTGTTCAATGTTCTGGATTGTTTCAGCAAAGCCGTACGGTCATTATTATTATCACTTGTATCAGCCATTTGAATCCACTTGAATATCTCCCAAATTTTGACAACTTCTCACTTCTTCCACGTGAGAAAATTCGAGGTCGCCAACGTGGTGAGCTGGGGGCATCGAGATTAGAAGCTTCCGATGCTTTGATGATGATGCGGTTGTTCTCTCATGTTCTCCGTTTACGCAAGTGACTTGCATTGGATGTTAAGGATCTAAACCCAGTATCTTCCCAGTTCTCTTTCAGGCCCCAATCAGAGTTGGCAATGGTATGCCCATTCGACAAGAAAGCTGAACAAATCCGCACTATTTCTGTCGTGCAAAATTAATGCATCCTGAAATTTGCAGTAGACTTTCCAAGTCTCCCTTTCAGAGCTGAAAGGATGACTCGGCTTGAGTCTAGCACAATTTAGCTTAGTTGGCAGTCCCAAACGGGATAGCCATTGCTTTTGGTACGCTTGGTTCATGGGTTTCATCCTTTTGGTTGCCTGAGGCAGCTAAAGAGCGAAGCCAGAGTGTTTCGGCTAGAAAAAAATCAGCTCACGCAAACAAGACAGGCAGTGACCACAGCGGCCATAGCAAGCCCTGAAGGCTTTTGGTGCCATCCTGCATGGATGATGATGAGCTGCTGCTGTTGCACCTCAGTTTTGTCACAGCCGACAGATCACATTTTTATTCTGAAATATGCAAGAACATCTATAGATATTCCCTGTGGGACCTATTTTTAGCCACGGAAACGTGAACATAACCATCAAAACTGTTTTGTTTAGCTACGTAAAAGGTTGCGATGAAATTCGATTGATATAGCTCATCCGATTTGTCTAATTCCCATTCGATAGCATGGGACAGCCCCATCTCTCTTTTCATTGCGCTGAGGTGCAAAGCCCCAAGTGATGCTCAGGCGCTGGCAGCATGGTGGTTCTGTGGTTCTGTGTCGGATGTTTCTTCAAGAACTCTGCACGAGAGGTCTTGTGATTAGCGAGGTTTCGCCACCAAATGTAAATGAAAAGTTCGCAATGTACAAATTAATGACTATTCATGACTAATACAATGATGTTAACAATGTGATATTTTCACGAACAGATCTCTGCCACACTGCTTCCTTGCCTCAGTGCTGCAGGAACCAGTGCCAGTCCGAAAATTGAAGGCAGCTGGGGTATGGAAGTGACTGGAATACTTGTCTCTTGCATGTGTTTCTGTCATTTTCTTTCTAGTGTTCCGGAAATCAATAGCCACCCCTACAAGCTGTGGCCCACAAGTGGTTTACATGCATCAGCAAAAAATAGCAAAACTGTCGTTAACGTCTTTATTCATTTGTGGATCAGGCCATTTCGATAAAAAGGCATTGCTTTCCAATTTCATCATTTATTTGTGTGCACAAAAATAGCACCGTTTAGTCAGTCAGTTGACCCAGAGGAAGCTGTTTGAGATCGTTTGATCATGCTATTGGTTCTGAGCTCCCAGGTGGTATGATATTGTATTGCGTCTTGAACAGAGTAAGAACATTTGATCTGATAAGAAGTGATCTGATCTGGATCGGGCTGGCGGCTTGTGGGTCAGGATGGTTCCTTTGCAAGTGTTGGAGTCCGCGGGAATTACTACGGTCACTGCACGAAGCACAGTCTGAAAACTATTGATTGGGACAGCACAGTCAGTTCCTGGGGATTTGGACAGTTGGATGCTTGAAATTTCCCGAAATATCCCGAGTATCATCTCAGCATCCATGTGTTTCGATTCTGAAGATGTTTCCTGCAATGTCAAAAATCAATAAACATAACAGCATTTGAATATTCCATCCTGACAAAAGCTTTCCAGGTCCTGTTCTTCAGCAGGTGGATCGAGACTGGCAAGATGCAGGTGGGGCCCCAGGTGATTCGGTGTCTTTGTATGTCTTTGTATCAACGTGGCATAGCTTGAGTCCAGCCTCGTGAAATTTTTTCTGTCAGTTGGACTTCCAAAAATTCTTCAACTTGGATTCCTAATTGCAGAAGTGTTTGAGGAATCTGTGGAATATCTTGTGGTGGCCTTCCAAATTCCGTTTCTCCAGGTCTGCCACGCAAGTCCCCGGTATCGCCCTCCGCAGTCGCCCCAGCTGTGGCATCTCTGACAGGGTCCAGTAATGCCGCCCTTAAGTGCCCAGTACCATAGAGATCCATGGGGAAAAGGTGGGTAAAGGGGTTGAAATGGGTTGAACAGGGGTCATTAAATGTTTTAACTGGGATACCAAGTCCTGTTGAATTTGGTAACTTAGCAAGTCCTGTTGAATAAGGGTCATTAAATGTTTTATCCTGGGATATTTCTGTTGCATTTTTTGCATTTTGCTGTTCTCTGGAACCTAGGCGAGTCGCAGTACTCGGGAGCCAAGCTGCGAGCGACCTGCACGAGGGCCTGGTCATGGGATTGACGACTGGAGGGTCACCAGTGACGCCCAGGTGACTGCGGAGATGCTGAGGATTGCTTCAATTTCCGGGTACTTATCCAATCCAAATGGATCTTTCCACCTACTGAGATGGATGGTTATGGATATATTGACACATCAAGAATGGAGAGATGGATTGCCAATATTTAAGCTCCATGATGGAGTAGAAAAGCAGAAGCAACAAACGCCCATTTGCATCATTGCAGGCCTCAAATGTGAGCCGGAAAGAACTGATTGAAGTGAAATGGAGAAAATGACGTGCAAAACACTGCTCCTCTGACGTATGACAAGTTGATTTCAAACGCAGTCTCGCACCACGCCGGTATGAACAAGTCGCTTTCCTGCACTTCAGAGGAGAAACACTGCAGTACACAGGATGCGTTCACCCTCGTGCGCCTGATAAGATTCAAGCGCCAAGGCAAAGTGTAAAGCTGTATGTGACAATGCCTCCAGCCATTCTGCGACCTAAGTCAAGCCCCACCTGAGAACTCATTTGCTCACGGCGCAAACTATAGGTGGACCATGCGAGTCGCAATTGCAGGTGTAAGTGTAAGAGTAAACTGAGATAAACTGAGTGAACTTCCATAAACTTGCATAAACTTCACTTACTAAGAGTAAGCAAACTTTCTCTAAGCTTTTTGATCTTGCAGAATTCAAACCATGTACTTCGTGCCGCTGAGGAATCATGGGCTTCCAGCCACAGCGAATATCGGGGTGGATTCCGCCAATCGTGCCTGGCTGAAAGCAATTTCCTTCCAACACTGTTCCAAGGTTTCTTCAAATTTGTTTAGATTTGTTCAGTGCTTTTGATCATTTTTGAACTGTTTGTGTAAGAGAACAGTTGAGACCTTCCGCGGACCTTTTCTGTCACTGAGACGTGGTCGTATGCTACTGGAGCGTGGAGCTCGTTCGACTACACCAACACTCAAGGAGCCGAGTTTGCAAACCACTAAGGACTAGATGTCTGATGATGTCTGTCTTGAGACATCTTGAAACTATCCTGAAACATTGCACTTAAGCAGCACTTGTGTGGCCTTGATGGCATAGAATAGAGCATATAGAGCGTATGTGTGCGAATGTTCTTTTGGTTGTTGTCAAGTGGAAGGAGAACAGGTTCTACCATCACAATGACCGCAGCATCAAATCGCGGCCCACAAGCCATCGCAGTTCTCCTCCGCTCAGAGACTTCATTGCAAGATATTGTGACTGGATAGCCGAGCAGACGAGAGATATCCTAGTCATTCCTTGCATTCGTTTTCGTTGCAGTTCGGTTGAAGATCGCCAAACCAGAAGGTATCTTAAATCATCTTGGGAAAAATGAAGGCTCCAGCTGAGCAACCTGCACCCGGACCAAGGAGATGAGGATTTTGGGCCTTTCCATCTACAAGATGAAGAGGTAGTAGTGGTGGTAGTAGGGGTGGTGGTGGTGCAGTCGCGTTGGGTCATATCTACAATCTACAGCAAGTCCTTCGCAGATCACAATTTTTAAACTGAAGCCTTGTGGTATGTAAATGGAGTTTCCTTGACCTTGGATGAAGGTTTTGGCTATCACAGCAGCTGCAGAGAGAAGGACTGGCCGTTGAGTTTGGTGAAGTCCAAAGCATCATAGAATGTCCATCTCTTCCACCGGCTGTGAGAAGAACTTGGCCAGGAACCTGTTTGAAAGTGATCCAAGGTTTGCCTTCAAGGAGAGGAATAGTGCACCAGAGAAGCTTGAGAGATGGCTCAAAGAGCCAAAGAGAACCAAAGATGATTTAAAATGATTTAAGAATCTATTTTGATTTTGATAATTTTGGATCGTTCCAATTTAGCAAGGACAGTATCGCCGTGAACAGGCTTGGACATGTCAAAAGTGCTGTCCAGGACCCAGCGAGGGTATCTCCATTCACACCGCGAGAATCTCCCTGCAGACCAAGCCTGGGCCTAAACCCGTGGGCGATGCCACAGGACAGCTCCAACGGTTCGAACAACCTGATTCGACTGCACTCCTTGCACGTCCTTGCATCCCTTGCATTGTCCGAACATCACACACGCTTTGAATGGATTTGTTGTATGATGTCATTGGTTGGTAGGATGATGATGATGATGATGATGATGATGATGATGATGATGATGATGATGATGTCGTCTGAGATGCTGTGAATATATTTATTCATATCTTTTGCACCTTGGTCTTCAGAGATCCTGAGTGAGGCAGCGCTTTCAGCGGAGCCAGAGCGAACCCGCAGGTTGAATGTGGCTGAAGGGGGAATCGTCATCCCAGACTTTCTAATTCAAAGTGAGTCACTGCACCAAGAACCTAGAAGGAAGTGAGACTAACCGCCGAATTTGCATACTTCTTATTACTTCTTCAGATTTCTTCATCATGTTGTCAGACTATTGTTTCTAACCTTTCATCACATTATTTGCATGTAGATATCAACCATTTCGCCACTTTCCACTCCTTGACTCCAATGTGCGAAATTGAAGAGTACATGAGAACATTACAAATCCTTAAACATGCTGACAAGTACTGCAACTTGATGAACTTGGCTTTTTCCGCAAGAAATGCAGAGCAAAGTCCCCAGATGTCCCAGTCGTGTGCAGGTTCGGCATGAGAGCAGAAACTGGAGAGTACAGCGGCCTCCTTCGGCGCACGAGCCGCACGGAGACTTAGCCGTACACTCGACACTGGGACAATGCGTGGAGCCCTGCCACCGAGGCCGAATGGGATGTTTCTTGGTCCAGGCGCCAGGAGTTGTTTTATTTCTTCCCTGAGACAATTTGCATTGAACTGAATTTTTCCATTTCCTGACATTTTTTTCATTTTCCTGATATTTCCAGAGATTTATTGGTCCTGTGCTACATTTTGCTACCCTTCTTTGCAATACCATTCGCATCCACTAGCTACATTGAAGCTTGGGATTCTACTGTTGTGATTTCAGGCCCAAAGAGAGCTGGCTTTCTGGGATGTGAAACAGGTGCCTAGAGTTTGCTTGAACAGATTTGTTTGATACTTCAGTGCCAGCTTGGCTGTCCAGTCCGAACCGGACTGAACGAAATCAAACCTTCCTGATGACTTTGTTGTTGTGACATGCTCCGGCAGGTCATAGTACCCAATACTCCTGCCTGTCAGAAGTTGCAAACTCAAGTGCTGAAGCGGGTCCAGCTTTGACGTGTTTGCGAGACTTGTGAGTGTCACTCTGTGCTTTTTCTGCCTCTCTAAGTCCTGGTGGAAAAGAAGCCCTGGTGCTGACAGGTGCTGCATGAGGGTCCTAGTAGCGAGCTGGAGAGTGGCGATAACATGCAATTGCACTATATTGCACTCATCATCAAAAAAGAGAGATGTCTCTTCCGCGCTTCAGCCTGGTACACATTGATCTATACGTAGGCATTCATACTCGTATCTCAGTCCGATCAAGTCTACAATACCTTTGATATTTTCTACACCACCATATGACATTTCAGTGCATCGGAGGCGTCGTCAGGGTGATTTCGAGCGAGCTACGCTTCCTTCACAAGAGCCACTCAGAGATGCGTTTGCTTGATCTTGTTTGGCAATTCTGAATATCAAACTGACTCTTGTTTGCTGTCATCATCCATCGTGTTGCTAAGATGATGGTGAACGAGATTGAACACATTTCTGATCCCACACCACTGCATTGCGCTTTTTGTGTGAGTATCACCATGGATCTCTCAGGATGGTTAATCTCAATTTCTTTGATTAGTAATTAGAATTTGTTATCACTGAATGTGAACTCTTTGTCTGCAAGTGGCATCACATGCTCCAACTCTTTTTGAAATGTCGCAAAGGCCTGGTTGGGATTCTGAGCTTGGCTGGTGGCTGAGTTGCTTCGAACAGGTACCCGCAACCTCCACCAACCCTACATGGATTAAACTCGAGCGTAACAGACTATACAAAAATCAAGATGAACCAAGCAGAAGTCATAGATTTTCTGTCTATTAGCATTAGGATATATTAGGATGTTAGGACAGATTTCTTTGCATTTAGCCCATTGATTGGAACCCCATGCAGCTCGTCGCCCAGGTTACTTGAATTGTGGCTGCGACTTTGGCGAAGCATGTCCACATTGGCCTTCCGGACGACCTGTGAAGGCGCTGAACAATCGAAATGAATCAACGGATGAGTTCAGTTGGTTTCTGGCCCATACTGAGCCCGTGCTCCTTGCCATACCAATTTTCAATGTCTTTAACATTCAGAGAGATCCAGAGAGATCCAGAAAGATCCAGGGAGCATTTCTTGTTTGCAGCTCTGGCACCGAGGCCAGAGAGCCCATCGCTTTTGAGTCTTTGCCTGGAGCCGAAGGCGGTCAGGCAGCGAAGCAGCTTTGGAGACCCCCGAAGGATGAGAACACTCGTGCTAGTTGTGGGTGTTTCATGCCAGTTGTGTTTCAATATGTTTCATGTCTTTCTTTTTGGCAGTGAAAAGTGAGGAAAAAACTTAGGACAACAGATTCAAATAGATTCAAATAGATTCAACAGGGGGTTCGACCAGTGATGGAATCACTCTTGATTCCATTCTTCGTTCCTTTCGCCACCAAGACTTCGCCAGCGTGTCAGGCGAAAGCCCTTGGCCTCCATTTGGCACCGCCACCGAAGGCAAGGCACCCTTTCTTTGACGAAAGCTACATCTTGGTGCACCCTTTGTTGATCTTTGTTCATTCGTTTTCGTCACAATACATCTGTCATGATTGGCATGACTCTTCATGTGAGCAGGCCTTTGAAATCATGTCAGTTTGACTTCAATCATTGACAAATCGACTTCTGAATTTGACAGATTTAATGCTTGAGGTATCGTCGTATCGTATTGATTGGTTCAATTGTGGTCCCAGGTGACAGTGCCCAAGTGGTTGCGCCAGTAGTCGAGCGGATCTTCACAGGGCATGCGATTGTGGTTGCTGATTGCTGTCATCGATGCCCGCGAGATCCAAGTTTTAATCAGCACTCCCTGGCACTTCCAAAAATGGCTACTCGAAGTTCCATTTAAGAAATCTTGAGATCACTTCAATCACTTTTTTCATTTGGATTTGCTCAACGTTTCAGGTGATCCACACTTCTAAGAACATTCTTGTAAACTTCAGAGCTTCAAACTAGATACAGAATAGTGTGATGCGGTTGTGACATTGTGCTGAGTTGTGCTGGCTGGTGGCTGCCAAATGGGCACCCCTGCTATGCCAAAGTCATCCTAAGCCCTAGATGAATCTTTTGCGTTTGGCAAAATTTGGCAAGGAATCGAGGCAAAACCTCCAGGGCCCAGTCGGATTCACACACACACACACACGCACAGAAACCCACAGAAGGAAAGTGGGCAAATTGTTATTTTAGGCCATTTGTTTATTATGTACGATATGTACGGACTGGTGTATGCATCTAGAGTTCGTTGCAGTCAAAGATGCTATTATGCTATGTATATGTGGCATATAATCTTCCAGCCCCACAGCAAATCAGCGTATGAATCCAACAGGCCAATCGTGGGTCACAGCCCGGCTGAGCCTTCGATGGCTTCTCCCTCGTGTTCTGACCTGGGGTAAAACTGTGTGATTGGTGCAGTCGGTTGGGCAAGAATCTATGGTCGTCGTATATTCTTGTTCTTTCCAACCCGATCAAAAGCTGATGTCTTCAAAAGCACAGTTTATGGAATTTTACGGATGCTGAGTAGGGACAGTAGCTGACATAATTCTTGGCATTGCTGCAGTGGATCGCGTGCGCCTGTATTTTTGGCTCCCGTTGGCCCTGAATGCCTTGGATGTGACTTTGGATGTGTAGGTGGAGCTCTGAGAGGTCTTGGATCTGAGTCACCGTGAAGGCATGGCAACCGAGGCTGCGACTAGGCACAGAGTCAACATGCGACACCGGCGCCGGCACGGGCGCTGTGCTTGGGCCTTTGTGAAGTTTCAGTGGCACAACATGAAACGGCACAGTAGACAGTAACACAGTTGTTGCGTAGGTATGGCGAAGCTCTGTAAGAAGCAGCAGCTTGACTTGTTCAGACTGAAGCTGCTTGGAAGCTCAGGCGGATTGCACTGTCCGGGGAGAGGCCATTTCGCTCGCAGCCATGTCTTGCTTACACCTACGCAGACGGTGCTACCAGAAACTCCAAAAAACATTAATCGATATAAACCAACAAAGCTTCTCAAACTGTGAGTTTTTGTCTCGTACATGTTTGCTTGATTTGCACGTGTTTGGTATTTGTTGCAGTTGTAACTGATGGTACCAAGGTCATTTTTGTCCTTGAGTGGTGTTTTGGGTTGAGGTAGTTGCTGCTGCTACCATCCTTGTGTCTTTGCTCCCCTTGTCGCTATAGTTGTCGTTGTTGAAGTCGTGGTCACTGTGGTCGTCGTCGTCGTCGTCGTCATTACCATGCCATGTGGTCGTCGTCGTGATTACCATGCCATGGTCCTCGCCGTGGTGGTCGTGGTTGTCGTCAACGTTTGATTTAGTTGCTCGTGGTCATGGTCGTGGTGGCGGTTGCGGTTGCGGTTGCGGTTGCGGTTGCGGTTCCGGTGGCGGTGGCGGTGGCGGTGGCGGTGGCGGTGGCGGCGGTGGTTGTGGTTGTGGTTGTGGTTGTGGTTGTGGTTGTGGTTGTGGTTGTGGTTGTGGTTGTGGTTGTGGTTG
>VSDK01025179.1:266622-277132 GCA_009767595.1 Symbiodinium kawagutii
TTGTTGTTGTTGTTGTTGTTGTTGTTGTTGATGTTGTTGTTGTTGTTGTTGTTGTTGTTGTTGTTGTTGTTGTTGCTATGTGCCGATTTGGACATGATATGCCATCGTAAGTACTAAGTGCCATTTTGGCCTGATTGTTCCATCATCATATTATGTGTCCTTTTGGGGTTGTTTCATCAAAATTGGCGGGGACCATTTAACAAAAGATCATGCACATTGAATTTTCTGAGATTTGAACGACCCGATATCAAACTGTTTTGGACGACAAAAAAACCAAAATGGAATTGTCAAAAATGCCACGCTTGACCGAGGCGTCAAGGCTGGTCGTCGACTTGATCGCTGGTGACGACGACTTGTCATGGGCAGACGTAGTCCAGTCAGCGGATCTCGTCCACGCGCTGGACCTGGCCGTGAGCTCAGTGGTGGCTGTTGTGATTAACAGCATCATCGATGGTGGGTAAGTGGTGATCCCAGCATGGTGAGTGGTCGCTGCATGAAAGTGAGATCCAAATTGCATCTGGCAATGGTTAATCCACCATTTGTAGATTACTTACCTATTGGGAATGATGATTTGCCATTGCTATGTTAGATCACCAGAGGGCATATTTGATGATTAATCACCAGCTATGGTTAAACTGATGGTGGTTTAATATTATGTATCCAACAGTGCTAACCAGTATTGTTGGTGATTATTTTCTCTGAATTACTTAGCGGCCATCATTATTATCCTTATTCTTGACTCTTGACCGTCCTTAACCCTTATAAACTACCAAAAAACCAATGGATCTCTCATTAGTCGCACATCCGAACGGACGGGTTACGCTTCGACTCAGGCGGTGGCAGCGCCGTCGCTTCTTTTCAGGCATCGAGAACGCGCGAGCTGTGGGTTCAGAGGTCATGGCAACGAATAGGCCATTCTCCTGGCTTGAACATAGATGTGATGATGCTGAGGTGGAGAACCACAGAGAATGCATTTTAAACGAATGGTTTTAACTCATGTTTTCTCAATCAACAGTTGGTGGTTTGAACCATATCTATGGCCTGGAAGGTCTACCTATAAACTGCTGCCTGGATTCAAGATGAAAGAGGTGTGGTTCTTCCATTTTGGCAGTGTTTTGGCAGTTTTCGAAAAACTGCTTTTGTCGTTCGGCCCCAGCAGGTCGAGCGAAATGAACCCGCCCAGAGAATTACATGCGCTAAAAAAGGCGCGCTTGTAATCGCAGGTCACCCATCTTCAGACCCTCTCTGGCACATAGCAGCGTTGCGTGCAGTGTAACCAAGCCTACCGCACAGACACAGAAAGGAAACAAGAGGATTATGGAGAACCCTATGCCAAGCACCATATGTGTATGATATAATAAGAATGAACAGTGGTAAAGCTGGTAGCTGTAGTGTTGCGAAGGAACACTCATTAGTTGCAGCAGCAGCATCAGAAGAAGCAGCAGTAGGAGTAAGAGTAGTAGTAGGAGTAATTCAAGCAGCCTTAGGTCTTGGTACGAGATAAATGATAATATATGCGTGTTACCACAAGCTAGGATGGGCTGAGCTCAACTGGGATGACCCAAGATGAGCTAGTATCAACTGGGGTGAGCTGAGATTCAGATGATCTTCGATTCTGAGATTTTTTTCTTGGTCGAACATCTTGAAACTCTGCCATCATCTGTTATGTGCATGAGTGCTATCCAGCGAACCCGTGGAGTTGTAAGTGCAGCCAATGTGGCAAGGAGCAGGGTTGGCATATACTTTTTTAAAACCAAAATTGTTGATATATGTTGATATTATTTTTCTCATTCTAATTTTTGTGCCGACAGGGGGATTATTGTGTCATCATCAAATTCATCATAAACTCATCAACTCATCAACACCAGCATCACCACCAGCACCAGCACCTATCAAGCAATTGCAATTCTTTTGCGACTAGTATGGGTTGGTTTTTCATTGTAAAAGCAGGGGCGGGTGTCGCTGTTACAATGGGTGGTTTTTGGAATTAAAGTAATTCGTTTTCGTAGCAATGGCTGGTTTTGCCGCAAGACTAGGTGGGTGTTCCCAAGTTTCTTTCAGCATTTTTTTTTGGAACCTGCCGAACCCGCTGGGTTTTCGGACCGCTTGGCCAGTCCATCGGAACAGATTGCCAGGTTGCCATCTCGGCGGGAAATTTCAAAGGTGTCCAGCGATGCTATTTTTTGTATGGTTGATCATTGGGCCCATTTGTTGTATGGTGTCTCGTGTTAAGCGTCGGGTTATTCCGAGATCAAGATGATTTCCTTGTGAACGTGCACCGCCGCTTAACATCATCAACCATGAGCCAACATAAAACAATTGCTTAGTCAACCGTCGTTCACCATGCTTAAGCCTCACGTAACCATCATCTAAGCACGTCTGAACGTTTTAACTTTTAACAATCACCCCACAAGACCCTAAATCCTGAAAACCTTGATGGTGAATGGCTGGTGGCTCTTGGCTGTGCTTCTGGCAGCGCAGGCCCTAACGGAAGTAGCCGTGAAGCGCGGCCTGGTTTCAGAGGAGGTTCCTGGCGACCTCCCGTCGTGGCTAGATGCGTAGGGACATGACATGGCCAAGCCCTGGTGGATGAAGGCTTCGCTGATGGTTTGATGAAGGCCAACTGATGCTCAAGTGATGCTTAATTGATGGTTTAATGAATGTTCATGATGGTTGAGGATAGCTGCTCATGATTTTATTGAGAGTTGACAATGGTTCATGTTGCTTCTGAAAGGTCGATAGAGGCGCTTTCGCGTTGCGAAGCTTAGCGTTCAAAACTTTTTCGCTTTTTGTCGTTTCTTCGGTCGCCACGATGGCCATGACCAACCATGTCCTCACCCCAGGTGTTGCGTTTTTTTTTTGTCTTGTTAATGCTGATGCAGGCATTGCGCGCTCTCATGTTTTCATTAGCGGCTGTTGACACGCATTCTCTTGCCCCCAAGCTTCGCCCACGTGTCATCTACCAGGCGAGGTGGCGATGCCTTGAGCAGCTTCATTTCGTCAAGCCCAATTGCTCCGACGCCGCACCTGTTAGGCCACGGAGCTTTTGTTCGACGCCGCCGCGCCCGCAGCAGCAACAATGCTGGAGGAGTGCAAGGCCAAATGTGCTTGGCCTGAACTAGATTTCTTGTCCATATCCTTGTGCTGTCACTTCAAACGTTTCAGGTGGTCGCTACCACACCAACGGCTACCGCCTCAGCAGCCTCGGTGTGCTTTTTGTCTTTGACCGTGCTGAGCACGATTGCCTCCTGGGCTGGACCATCTATGTCAAGCCTGTGCGTTAGTCAATCCCCCGCCTGATAAACCATGCGCGCCGGCCTGATCACCGCCTGGTAGACTATGTGTCCCAGCCCGATCGCCGCTTGGTAGACCGTGTGCGCTCGCGCGATTCTGCGAGCTCCGCCGTCTCTTTCGAAAAAGGTTCCTGGCTACGCCCGGGTTTGGCTCTTCGAACTTCCGCCGGCTGCCATGTCCTTGCGTCTCTCTTGGCCTTGACTGTAGTCGTCTTTGCTATAGCCTCCCGCGGATTTTGGCCGCGCCGGTATTTAAAAAGAGGTTTCTGTGATGCGCTGTTCATGGGACCATTGATCCATTCGGTGTGAACTTCCTTGTGGGCGGCGACGTATTGGGGTAGGCGACGTCTTTGTGGGCGGTTCTGGTTGGTGGCCAGCTTTTTTGCAAGTGCCGCCTTTTGTAGATGTCGTCCGACTGCCAATAGCTTTTGCGTCCTCATCTTGAATTGTCGGTTCTCTGCCGCCGCGTGGTCAAAAACTGTCAAGAAGCAGTCTTTCCAACGTCATTGCAAAAATTCCTCGCTATTCTTCCTTGTACGCCCCCCGCAATATGCGTTGTCAATGGTTCGCCTGGTCACTCCCGCTACGGTCTGTTGGCGTCCTCCGTTCTTCCCTGCGCTCTCGAGCGCTCGACTTCCGCGGTGTGCCAGTGGCATTTCTCGACCCTGTGCCCGGTGCCGTAGCTCAGGAATTGGTAGATCTCCAGGACTTAGGTTCGCCAACATCATCTCCTGCGGAACACGCCCAGGCCAGAACATCACGCGTGGTGGAAGTGAAACGGCCCTCGACCATGCGTTGATCTCACAACCTGTGAGCGGAGCTGCTATTCTTTCCCGAGCAAACAAAAGGCTTGCGTTGAATGCGAATTTGATGCCTGTGCTATGGTACGCCTTTGATTTGTTGCTAGTCCCGCCGGAAATGGCATCCATGTATCATACCGCAGCGCCGCAGCATTTGCAAAATGCAGCGCCATCTGAGCGTCCTTGGGCGCGACGGCCGCAAGCAGCCTGGCGGAAATCCACAGAAGTTTCCGCCGTCGTGCTTTGCAGTCGGGGCTCGCAGGTTTTGTGCGCAGAGTTCCTCGGAGTTTTTAAATGTGTTTGGCTTCTAGCTTTCCTTGCGCAGGTTACACCCAGGTACTGCGAAGGGTTTCCAGGCTTGTATTTTGGGGCAATGCAGAGCCAGCGATTTGTTAGTTGTGAGAACAAGATATGTTGCGCCTGCTTTTTTTGCGTTGCAAACTTCGTACCAGATCTTGACACAGGCTAGAGAAGCAGCTTGGGTTCGTTCTTCCTTGCGTTCTGGCCCACAACCGGCCGCGCCGACTAGGCAGAAAGAAGCAGAATTGTGTCAGGAAAGTGTTGTCGCGCAGGCCTTTAGTTACTTGCGACGGCGCCTGGATCACTACATACGACGTAGTGGGGGGCCAATGCGATGGTGAGACACTCTTTGCGGGACACGTACTCTTGGCAAAACATTCTTGGTGGGGCACTCTTGGTGGGGCATTCTTTTTGGGGCACCCGTGGTGAGACACTTTTGGTGGGACGTTCTTGGTAAGACATTCTTGGTGGGGCATTCTTTGTGGGACACCCGTGGTGAGACACTCTTGGTGAAACATTCTTGGTGAGACACCCGTGGTGAGACACTGGCATTCTTTGTAAGACATTTTTGGTGAGACATTCTTGGTGCGACACTCGTGGTGGGACACTTTCGGTGAGACATTCTTGGTGGGACACTCTTTGTGGGACATTCTCGGTGAAACACTTTTGGTAAGACATTTTTTTGGTGGGACACTCTTGGTGGGACACTCTTGGCGAGACGCTCTTTGTGAGACGCTCTTGGTGGGAAACTCTTGGCGAGACATTCTTGGTGGGATAGTTTTGATGAGACATTGTCAACTGGACACTCTGGGTGAAGCACTTTTGGTGAGACGCTCTTGGTGAGACACTCTTGGTGAGACATTCTTGGTGAGACATTCTTTGTGGGACACTGTGGGGCCTTTGCGAAACACTTTTGGTGAGACATTCTTGGTGGGACGCTCTCGGTGGGGCGCTCTTTGTAAGACATTTTTGTCGCGACCATCGCGCCGCACCGCGCCGCACCACACCACGCCACACGACACCACACCAACACACACGCACACCAACACATCAAACCAATACACCATACGAACACACCAACTCATCACAACAACGCGCCGCACCAACACACCACACAGCACCCCAACACACCACGCCACACCAGGCGCCGCACCACACCGGGCAACCGGGATGGCAGAGTTTTACCCAAACCCTGGCGCCGTGGTGCCGCCCCGCCTGGGGTAAGGCGTTTTTGAAACCCGCTTGTGTGTTTTGGCTGCGTTTCGTTGTCGCATAAACACTTGGAATTTTCTTTGGCGTTCCGTATCCCGTCCACTTGCTGCGCGACTAAGGGCGCCGGTGGAAGAACGGCGCCATCCTCGGCGGCCACGCAGTCCTCTTCGTTTGTTCAGGCGACGTATAGCTGCGTTGTTGTCGCTCATGCTTTTCAGGAATTTTGTTTTGCGCTGCAGGAAACGATTTGTACAATGAGTACACAACGCCGACAGAAGTGGCCGCAGCAATGATGAGCTTCAAGGAGGCGAGGCTTCGAATTTGTTATTTTGCTTTTGCAATCAAAATAATGCGATTTTGTACAGGCTTGGGGGCCCTACATCAAGCTCATTTACATCAACGCCGTTCCTCCTACGGACGCCTCGGCCTCAAATTTATTTTCCTTCTGCTTTGCCTGCGTTGGAATTTGCGCATTACATGTTTCTTTTAGCTCACGATTCCAGTTCTACGGCCAGTGCCGTCGCTTTCCCATGAGCCACAAAGCTGGCAATCCTACACGGCAGCGCGGGTGTATGTTGTTTGACCGACATATTCAATGAACATTTGCATTTGCCATGAACGGGTCAACGTGTCCATCAATTTTCCAAAGCTAGGATAGCGCATAAGTTCTCAAATTTTCACGAGTCATGTATCCTGTTCTCAACTTGCAACGCCCAGCGCGGCTCTACTTAGTATGAATAAGAACGATTGATCATGATCAAGCGCGACTTCATTTTTTTTGGATGAAAGTGTGTTTTTTTCTGTTAGGGTTGGTTGAATGCTTTTTTGAAACGCAAAGAAGCGTTGAACATTACTTTCTGGATAGCAGGTTTAGCTTTTTATCATGGTCAGATTATCTGAATGCTTTTTTTGGAATGCGTGAACATTGAACATTCGTTTCTGGATAACAAGTCTTTTTCTTGCTAAGGTTATCTGATTCCCTTTTTTGGCATGTATAAAAAGTATTGAACATTCCTTTCTGGATAACCGGTTTAGGTTTTTATCGTGTTGGGATTATCCGAATGCTTTTTTTGGAACACATAAAAAACATTGAACACTATTTTGTGGAAAACCGGTGTTATCTTTGGTTCCTTGTTATTTTTTTTGGGGGGGGTCGGGTGTTTGGGGTGGGGGTTGGGTGTTTGGGGTGGGGGTTGGGAATATGTTACAACAACCAAAAAGTAAAAACAAATTGGGGGGGGGGGGAGGAGGGGGAGGGGTAAAATGACACTAAAAAAACGTATCAGAAAAATTATTGTTGTTGTTGTTGTTGTTGTTGGTAGAACCTTTTACAAAGGACCCGTCAAGGTACTTGGGTTTCACCGTGAACAGTCTATTACAAAGGACCCGTTAGCCCCTGGTTGTTTTGGAACAAGTTCAAAAGCATTATTGTTATCAGAGGGGCAAGTGATAAGACAGATATGTTAGGCGGCCATTGATAAACAAGAAAGAAATTGCAGTTGCAATAGGAAGGAATAAGGGTTCTAATTGGTCCTTCTTGCCTAGAGTACAAGAGTTGTGATCTTATTGACACCGAGAATTGCGTTACAACATGCGCGTGTGCAATGATTTTGGAGATGTATTTTCAAAACAAGAAGACAAAGGGCCCGCGGTTGTTTTTGAGGGGGGTCCCAACCATAGAATGATCTCATTTTCTTGGTCTTAGAATTGAAAGTTTGAGCTGAATGTTCGATGCAAGTTGAACCATCATTTTCAAATGATTTTTAGGACTGTCTATTGGTTGCATGTTCTTAGTTTCCAGGTACCAAATACACGAGTTATGATCTTTCTGATACCGAGAATTGCGTGACAACATGTGCTTGTGCAGTGATTTTGGTGATTTACTTTCAAGACAAAAAGACAAAGGACCCGTGGTTGTTATTGAGGGGGTGGCGCAAAGTTTGATTCATGTTGTCATGGAAGAGCAACACCGAAGGTGCGCAATGAAAGCTGACAAGAATCAAAATCCTCATGGGTTTCACTGCCCAACCAATGTCTCTGGGGCTTCTTTTAGTTTTGTAATTCAAGAATAAAAAACAAAGGACCCGCGGTTGTTTTTGAGGGGGGCGCCAAGCTTGATTCATGTAGTCGTTGAAGAGCAACACGGAATGTTGACAATGAAAGCTGAAAACAATCAAAATCCTCATGGGTTTCACTGCCCAACCAGTGTTTCTGGGGCTTCCCTTAGCTTTGTAATTCAAGGATAAAAAACAAAGGACCCGTGGTTGTTTTCTAGGGGGTTGTCAATAACAACCATTTGATTGTATGTTCGGGTACTGTTATTTCAAGATTGATTAGCCAAAGACCCAGAAGGCAGCTGTAAAACACATCACTTTGAACTCAGCCGAAGCTGGCTCTTCCAAAAAGAGATCTTTCCTGTCGAGGAAAATAAAGAAACCTGTGCTTCGCCCTCATGCAATGAAGATGTTAGGCAGCCCACTGGGAAATTAGACAGAGCCAGTGAAAGCACTTATGCAAACTATCTTATTCACATATAGGACAGCAGCAAGTACTTCAGGGTGGTGGTTGTTCTTCCCTGTGGGGGGTCTACTGGAACACACTATTACAAAGGACCCGTTCAAGAAAAGGTTGTTGTAGAAGGGGGGGTCCAGACCAACAACGGGTCTATTGTCATAGGGTCTTGAATTTTGAAGAAGAAAAGCAAAAACACGGGTGTATTGTTTTTTTGTTTTTCTTGTTTTTGTTGTTGTTGTTGTTGTTGTTGTTGTGGTTGTGGTTGTGGTTGTGGTTGTGGTTGTGGTTGTGGTTGTGGTTGTGGTTGTGGTTGTGGTTGTTGTTGTTGTTGTTGTTGTTGTTGTTGTTGTTGTTGTTGTCGTGATCCTTGTGGTCGTTTGTGGTCATTTGTGGTCGTTGTGGCCGTTTGTCGTTTTCATTGTCGTTGTGGTTGCCCTTGCTTTCGCTGCTGCTGCTTGCTTTCGCTGCTGCTGCTTGCTTTTGCTGCTGCTGCTGCCGTTGATTTCAATCATCATCATCGTTGTCCAGTTGTCCGTGTCCTCCTCATTGTCAGTGTTGTAGCTGATATTGCCACCATCGTCCTCCTGGTCCCAGGGGTGCGCTTGCTGATGAAGTCCAAATCCTCAGAAAAAGGTACTGTAGAAATCACAATGCTGCAGGGTGGACTGGTTCTGTGCTGAGGTTTCCCGCTGCTCGACAGATTGGTGCTCAAGCAGCTCGTAAGGCCACGGCATCGATGGCATGTCCTGAAAGCTTACATCGAGCGCGGGCGCAGGTCAGCGATGTCTTCCGAACCCTCAAGGTCCACACTCCAGCTGGAGAAGGCAGACAAACGGTTCAACATGGATCATTTGGGTGCAGATAGAACACACTCGGCAGAAAGGGCAACCAAGAGAATTCCATAGAATTCAGATAGAATGCTATTTGTGAAGGTTTCAGTAAGATGAAAGTCCTCTGATTTGCCATTCGTGCTTTGCCGCTTGGCATCTCGCTGTACGGCTCCTGAAGAGGTGTTGAGATGATCCAACTGGTGGAGGCTCCAGAGAAATCTAGTGTTTGTTTGCATTTGCTGAGTCAGACGGCAGAGTTAGAGGATCCTATGATGTTTGATTAAGATGAATGATTTCCGATCTTTTTCTATCATTGCTTGTTGAACATGGTTGAAAATTGTGAAAATTGACTGAGACTTTCAAAGGCTCTGCCATACTTCGGGCTCAACCAGTTGGTGGACTGTGCCGTGCATTTTGGTCAGTCTGGTTGCTCAAAAGAGTGAAGGAATGGTGAGACATATTCAGATTATCCAGGTCCAGAAACCCTCGTGAAAGAAACTGCGGACACTTGTGGGCAAGTCTTTCGTAGTCTGATGTCTTCAAGACTATCCCAAGTGTTTGTCCCCTATGTCGACTTATCTCAATCACCTCGCGCGCTTTTTCAATTCACCCCTTCATTGTCAATCTGGCAACTTGGAGCAAACACTCGACCGTGCTGACAGTTATTCCCAAGTATGAAGGCTGTTATTTATCTCAGTCTCGTCTCACTACACAGTACTTGTCTCTTGTTCTAAGATCCATAATGCAACCCAGCTTCGCAGATCATCATCATCATCATCATCATCATCATCATCATCATCATCATCATCATCCATCACTACTCAACCTCCATTTTCCTGCAATGGCTGGATTTTTTGACAAAACGCTGTGATGCAGATACCCTTCCCGGTGGGCCTCAAGTTGTTCGACGATGAGTTGTCGTAACCCACCCCTTTCCCATCCCTTTCCAATCCCTTTTTGGACTTAAGGCGTGGACGGGTGATTGGCCCGGTGGCTGCTGAAATTGCTGTAGAGGTGGGCCAAATTGCTGTGTCGCTGTTCGACGCCACTCCGTGCTATTCAGCGGCGGCCAATGCCATTCAGTGGTCCTTCATCTCATGCCCACCTTAAACCACCTTAGCCATCGCCTTAGCCATCGCCTTTGCTATCATTTCTATGGTGAATATCACTTGTGGCCCCAAACCCCTGAGCCCTCTCTCTCGATCCATTCTGTGACTTTGCATATTCACTCATATATATTCTCTCACGGGACATTTAAACATTTTGAAATTCTGTCAGTAGTGCAGTGTGCACGAGACAGAATTGAAATTAGATGTCTTAAGATGTACAAATGTACGTAGTACGTATACTTGTTTGCCATTTGTTTGTTAAACACACAGGCATACAACGCAAGGTATGTTACCCATCGTAGAGATGTGCTTTCTGTGGTGTTGTTGCACATGCCACAATCCATTTGCTGCAAGCATGCAATCACAATCAATCACATAGTAGCATGTACATAAGATTGTGACCGATTGCCATCGGACTATATTGCATCATGGTTGGGTCTTCAGCACACCGT